>CM076582.1:37902728-38294336 GCA_034641835.2 Pinus albicaulis
TTGTTGCCATTGTTAAACATTTTGACCGGAACTAGCTGCAGAATGCAGGCATTCTGTAGCTAACCGGCGATTCTGCAGCTACCTTTATGTTTGAGCATGTTCCAGGTGGCCTCTTCAGGAAAAACGCATATGGGCATGATCCACGTCGTGCCTACATGGTGTGTTGCTCGTCATGGAAGAGGAAATGAAGTCTGTGTACGGTTATGCACATGGGAACACATTTTGTGAAAGAAGACTCCTACTAGGACTGTTACAGTCCAGGTGTCTTTTCTCTTTTACGCAGCCACCTTAAAGACTCCTAAGATGATTTGGATTAGGAAGACATCATTCCTAAATTATTGTAATTATTGTTACTTGCATTTACTTTAAAAACTCTTGAATAGGCCGAGAGCTTAGTTAGAAATTTTGTATAGATTTGCTGCTAGATTTTGGTGTAAAACTCTGTGTTACGTCTTTTAAGACACAGAGCATTATGTTCAGACTATTGCATTGTTAATGGAGCAGAAAAAATTATCTTGAAGGCGTGATTTAATTGTGAAGTTGAATGTCGTCAAGTGGTAGAGGGCCCCTGCCCCTTGAACGGATTTCCTTAGCGTAAACTAGATAAGTTTTTCCTAGCTGTCTTTACGTTTTGCATATTGAATTAGTTGTTGCTGTGTTTTATATACTGTGGTCGTATTCGTTCCAGTTCTTCCATAAGAAGACATTCTTCCAACAGACCAAAATGATGAATGATTGATGACTATGGTATTGTAGGATATCGGTTAGATTTGTATTTGTTTTAGCTAGCTACTGTAGCCATAATTCGTTCCAGTTCTTCCACAAGAAGACACTTTGCCAATAAATCAAAACGATGAATGTTTAATGACTATGGTACTGTAGGATAGGATTTTTATTTGTTTTAGCTATCTACTGTAGCCATAATTCGTTCGAGTTCTTCCACAAGAAGACACTTTGCCAATAAATCAAAACAATGAATGTTTAATGACTATGGTACTGTAGGATAGGAGTTGTATCTGTTTTTAACTAGAGACTGTAGTTATATTCATCATAGTTCTTTCACAAGAAGACATTTTTCCAATAAATCTTAACAATGAATGATGAATAGCTATAGTGTCATAGGAATTAGTTGTAGTTTTTAGTCTTCACTATCATAGTTGCACTTGTCCTAATCACTCTTCCATAAGAAAAAATTCTTCCAAGACATCCTTAAGAAGTTCAAGATATGACTGTGATGTGACAACTTAGTTTCATTTGCTTTCAGTTCATTGCTTTCAATTGCATACAAGTACACAGTCAAAATTGTTCTACCTCTTCCACAAGAAGGAACTCTTCCAAAATATCCCTCATGATGAACAAACTGATTGTGTAACTTCATAGGATAGTGCATGTTAATTAGAATGCTCCGGAGTTTCATTTTGCATTTAATTCATGTCCAGCTACTTCATTTTAAAGTTTGATGATGGCTTATGGTTTAACATTGTTCTAGTTTAGAAGCATCTTAAGCTCATGTTTAAATCAATTCATTGCATTCATATCTCATAGTCACACTGTCACCCTTTGCACAGTAGATCATTTTAGTTGATAGGATTCCTAAGACAGCCTTCATTATTTACAAATATCTTTTTGTTCTGAAAACTATCAGTGATCCATAACTTTAGGAACAGAAGGTAACATCATTACAAGGTCTGAAATATCTCTGCAAATTCCTCACTATAAACAGAGCTTTTCCTCAACAGAACTACCCTGAAAAGAAACCAATAACTCTTGAAGAATAGACTCTGACCTTCAATTGAAATTGCAGAATAGAACTAGAAATTAGTCATGAATAGATGAGCTTAGAATAGAATGTTGCATCATGATTAGTGTCTGATTGTCTAGTTAGAAAATTTGCATATTTAAGTGATCATTTCTCAAAGTCTAGTTTGTGTCATTTGTTTAAAAAGTCATCATCAAGCTCTTGTTTCTATTCAGTCATAGTTTAGATGTTGTTTCAGTGTTTTTGATTACATTTTCCATTCCATACATTAGGCTCAACTGTGTTTTTGACTACCACTCTCTTTTCATTAGTTTTTTTAGGCATTTTCATTGTAAACATAAAACTTCAAAAGACCAAAAACATCATAAATCAACATAAAAGACCAAAACATCACAAAACACTACATACAACGCACTAGGAAACAAGCACCTAGGTACATATGGTACATTTCACTTCAGCAGTTTACAAATCCTGGTTGACAATTAAATGAACTCGGTTTAGGAGACTAGATTGAGGCACAACATTTTGGCGCCGTTGCCGGGGAAGTGAAAACTAGTTAACCTTTGTTTCTTAGCATCCAAAAACAATTTTATGCGTAGGGAGAGAGATTCAAGAGGAAGATTTATAAGCAGCAGAGGCAGAAGTTTGACATCTAGAACACCACTTGTTTCATCCAGATCCAGAACTAGTACACCTTCAACTCAAACCCATCTTCCATCCTTTACTGATCCTGGACTTCTAGAAGATCTAAGGTCACCTATTCCATTAGAGAAACCTTCCAATTCATCCACTGAACTTGCCATAGAAGAGGATCCAAAAACCTTTGTTGAGGATACAAACCTTTCTACTTCCACAGGAGAGTCAACCATGGCAGAAGAAGGAGGAGGAGGAGTTGTTAATGGAGAAAACACATTTGGAGGAGGTAGAGGAAGAGGTAGAGGAGAAGGAGGAAGAGGAGGTAGAGGTGCAGATGGAGGAAGAAGTAGAATAGGAAGCTCTTTTGGGTTCCCTATACTTGATGGAGAAACCAATACAACCATGAAAAACATTTCACCTTCTGTCCTTCCGAACTTCTATGGACTTAAAACTGAGGATCCCGAAACTTTCTTATTCGAATTTGAAGTACTGTGTAGGACTTATGACTACCTTCAAGATGCCCAAAAATTGAAATTATTTCCTTCAACTCTGAAAGGAGCATCATTGAAGTGGTTTATGAGCTTAAGCAATAGTTCCATTAGGACATGGGAAGACATGAAACAAGCATTTCTAGAGAGATACTTGGATTATTGTATGCCGGTTAATCATAAGGAAGAAGTGTTCAAGATGTTACAAAAAGAAGATGAAAACTTAGAAGATTTGTTGAAAATATTTAAATACAACATAAAAAGGGCACACATGGAAAACCTAGATCAAGACACTTTAAAAGCTCTTTTGTTGAAAACCATTAGGGATGAATGGTTGGATATCCTTAACATGATGGGAAAAGGGGATATATCACAACTCACATTACCTTAAATATCTGAGTTATGTATCAACCTTTCCGGAGGGAAATCCAAAACTGTCAAAGGTCCAAGAGATCCTGCTCTTGCAAGAGCAAGTAAATCCGCTTCTGGGATAGTAAGTAGATCAGAAATAGGACACATGCTTGATGATTTTAAATCTGACATCTTAGGGAGTCTTAGTGAACAAATAGACACCCTCAAGATACAAAACAAGCAAAAGGCTGAATCTGATGCCTTGGCAATCTTTTGTCCCAAATGTAGGAAGAAACATGCCTTGAAAGAGTGCCCTTTGGATGTAAAAGTTGTAGAAACCTATGTTATTTGTTCTGAGAAACATGAGACCAAGAATTGTCCTTCTCTTCCTGGTCTCAAGGCTGTTTTTCAAGAAGAAACTCCTACAGATTCCACAGAATCTCTTAACTTTGTATCTAGAAGACCTTGGCAGGGATCTCAGACACACAGGGACCTCAAACACGGGGATTTCATGATCAAATGCCAAACACCATCATGGTTGCCATCAAGTCCAAAGGGGGAGATTGTTGGAAATATGATGCAGGATGTTGTCCTTGATGGAAACCCTCTGAATGAAGATGAAGACATGCGACTGATGACATGTGTTGTCCTTGATGGCAAACCATCTGATTAAGTTATTCTTGACTTGATGGACTTAGTAAATGATGTAAATCTGATATGATATAATATTTGTTGACAATATGATGCTGAATGTTGTCCTTGAAAGGCAACCCACCTGATGAAGATGATGACAACTTAATGAAGTTGTGCTTGAGAGAATTTGTTCCTGATGAAGAAAATATGGTGTTTCTACAGTGTGTACAGAAGGCAATGAAGAAAGGATTTCAGAATGTGCTCAAAATATGATGAAAAGAGTATGTCTCTTTGTATACGCGGATTGGCCTAAGGGAAGTCGCGTATGCACGCGGAAAGGAACGTGCCAAGTAGCGTATGGGCTAAAGCGCTCAAAAATTGCAAAACCAAGGGTAACCACCATGGTATTGACCCATTGTATTGGGTAATGATCTGCCTAATTAACCCCGTCCAGGTAGTTTTGGGCTCATGGTATTGTTTTGGCCCATGGTATTGAAAAAGGGGCTCATGGTATTGAAAAGGATAAACCTATATAAGGAGAAGAAATTCATTGTGCAAATGATATGTGTGGTGCAAGATGTCTGAGCTTGAATGAATACTTCTCTCTGAAGTATATCTGAATGAAAAGGGTTACACTTGAATGATAGATCTGAATGTATGATGCACCAATGATGAAGAAGGGGATCTAGATCTGAATTGCTCTTGTATTTGCTAGATCTGATTATGGAAGGCTTAGATCTGTGATGAGGCGAGCATCTAGGCGAACATCTGTCTGAAGCGGAAGGGTAGATCTGAACTGAATATCTGATCTGATGAAGTATGCTGCTCTGTAATGATTAAAGATCTATACGCTACTTCGCCGCGAAGGAAGCGCGTATATACACGGCTTCAGCGAAGAGAAAGCGCGTATGCGCAATAAAATATACACTGAAGTATACGCCGGTTTGTGTGGACGGAAGCGCGTATATACGCGACATCAGTAAAGGGAAAGCGCGTATGCAAACTAGGGTTTGCTGAAGCAAGGGGTATGAAATATCTGATCTGTTCTGCTGTGTTTCTGCTATCTGATCTGTGTTGATATGTATCTGTTGGTGATGTATGGTTGAACTTAAAAGTATGGAAAGGGTCCAGTGTGAAAATATGATGAAATGTGGCCTGCAAGTGTTGTTCTATTGAAGTTGTTGGATCCAGTGTGAAAATTGATGAAACGTGGTCCAAGGTGGTGCTGAGGGTTGTAGCCTTCAGTCAGGGGGTCGTAGCTCCCTTCCAGGTGAGGTTGGTAAACGAGATCGAGGGGTCGTAGCTCCCTTCCAGGAGAGGCTGGTAAACGAGTCAGGGGGTTGGAGCTCCCTTCCAGGAGAGGCTGGTAAACGAGCGCAGGTGGGTGCCTGCGTGCTGGTCAAGTCTGCGCCAGCACACATGTTGTAAGATGTTTTCTCTATAATAAAATATTGAAGGCTGAGCAACTGCAGCGGTGGTTTTCTCCCGACTTGGGTTTCCACCTAAAAATCCTGGTGTTCATGTGTGATGCTTGTGTCATGATTTATTCTATTCTTATTGCACATGTTTACTGCTTATTGAATATCTGATGAATAATTGAAGGAATGATTTGAGTGAAGAATTAATGACATAAATAGATATCTGTGTATACGCGAGTTTCGTAAAGGGTATCCGCGTATATACGCAAGTCTGGTTCAGGAAAGTAGCGTATGCATTTTAGAAGCAGGAAAAAGTGAAAGTTTGAATATGCAGTAAATACTGATTCACCCCCCCCCCCCCTCTCAGTATTTTTCCCAACAATGTCAGATGCGATCTTTGCAATCGAAATTTGGCATAAGTCTTATTTCATTTTTCCTTTTAAATGAATCATGAATGAGAATACAACTTAAATATTCATATATTATTATTCATCATGTTTCAAAGATTTAAAAGGTAATATACCTATACTTATTTCAAAATATGTCAAATCTCTGATTGTACGTTGACATTAATTCACAAATAAAACAAATAACAACGATTTTTTTTTGTTATTGAATGCATGAGTGTGACTCCCTAGAGGGCATTTAAGTTTTTAACCATGGATATAATAAATAGAAATCAGCAAATAATCCTTTTGTATAGTTGTTTTCATTATTACGTCTTCACCTTGGCTGAAAGATTTTCTTTGTTGCAGAACAAGAGAAACACTTCCCCATACTGAAATGTCGAAGAGATTCAGGAAATCGAAAGCCGCCACTGCTACAAAAGCTCCTGTGCTCACTATGCCGCCCAAAGAGAAACCCGCAAAGCTTAAGCTGGTTACAGATACCTCATGCCAGGGACTTGGAAAAATGACGTGGGAAAATGTATACAACTTACTTGAAAAGGAAAACCCTAGATTTTTTGAAGCTAAGGCCACAGTTCCTAATGAAGCCAACTTAGACTCTGATTCTGAAAATTTTCTTGGTGCATTATCAAACTCATTTATGCACCGAGTTGCAACTCGGAAAAACATTTTTCCATATTATGATGTTATTGGATGGGTGATTGATAATGTGGCTATCAAAGATATAACCTTTGTTTCTACATTTGGAGCAATATTCGGGTCAGTCAAACCAGAAGACATCAAAGCGATGTACCACCTTCCAGACCCACAGAAGATTTATAACAAATATTTTATCAAATAGTTTGATACGAATAATGAAAATCATTCTAAACCAATTAGAGAATGGAGAAGGGCTCCTAAAAAGCACAGACACGAGGCATCAAGTATGTACTTTGTGGAGTCTCTTTTGCCTCCATACTGTTATGCCACAGAAATGATGTGTAGATTGTTTGGAAATGATAACTCGGCTAGGTTTTCCATTCAAATGGTTCCATTAATACATTCTTCTCTTAGTTATGAGATAATGGATTGGGTTGTCATTATGTCTAATAAGATAGCCAACAGAATTCTTGAGTACAGGAAAGACAAAAATTCAGGAAATTCCACTCCTTTTTATTTTTGTGCTTATATCCTAGATGCCCTTTATTTCAATTCTAAATTCCCCTTATTAGGATGGAAATGGACTCCTAAATAACCTATTCCAATTCATATATATCACAAGTTCTTATGGAAGGGGAATTTCAAAAGTCATGTTTACAGAGTCTGTCATGGTTTTCTTATTCCGATTTATCAAATCATTTTTGGCCGATTCCCTCCTAGACTTTTCGACAAAGCTAGAGTTCATTTGGCCTAAATTGGAGATTGGTTCGGAGAGGAAAATTTCACATATATTAGAGTTTTTGGAAGTATCATAGAACCACACATCCTTGCTTTATATGTTCTAGAAAAAATTGTTAGCACAGGAAATTTCTTATCAACTGATAGTAAAAGGCATGTATAGAACTTTGGAGAACAGTAAGAAGCTTATGTGGCTTACTTTTCCTTTTAAATGTGGTGACTATACTCTTAGAAATTTTTTCCATGCCGACAAAGAAGTTGTTAAGCTAACTGATCTCAAGCTTTCAATAATCCCAGCGAGGAAATATGATCATAGGAAAGTGGCATATGATTTTACTACTTTTGTTTCAATTGCTGGATTCAATGAAGACACTGAACCGGATATGTTTGATGATTTATTTATTTAGATAAAATGTCAAGTTTTTAGTTTGGCTGAAATCCAAACCCGAGTAGAAAGAAATGAATAAATTTTTGTTATTCCTAAGTAGGAGGTTACTCAAGTTCCTGCGGAGTCGGTTGAGAGTTTATGCAGAAATATGAATCACAACGAGAAAGAAACGAGAATACATGCGGCAAATAAGTAACGGGGAACTAATCTTTGTTATACAAAAGATATTAGCCGCAAAGTTGATACTGAAAAAAGACGAGAAAAAGGCTAAGATTAGTGTACAACGAGTCTTCGGCCCATGCAAGAAAAGCCACAGTGCGCGATGCTGATATGCATGCGGGAGGCACGGACGATGAAACATAATGGGGCACCAAAAAGTGATATAAAAAATAGTTGAGTATAGTGGAGGGGAGAAGCTTCTAAACTTATTGTTTCTCCTCATTTGCTAAGACAATATGAAAAATTTGCCAAGCAAATAGGAAAACAGAATACTCCCCAAGTTAATGATCCGAAAGAACAGGATATAGAAATCATCCCCGAAAATCCCACATGTGAGATCATTTTGAAGATAGAAGAAATCCCTCCTTTGGATATATTTTACAATCCTAAACATAGGGCTGTTGTGAGAAAATAGAGAAAAAGGAGGAGAACTGATCAAGATGCACTTTTGACATAACAGGTGGAATTCATGAATATTTTTTATAAGAATGCTGAGGTGAATCCATCTGAGGATCTCACCAAATTATCCCAATATGCAGGTGCATATAGTGCTGCTACTATAGACAAAGCCTCTGAAGTTACACAGTTAATGAAGAAAAAGGATGTGAAAATAGCCATGTTAGAAGACCAGGTTACAGAGAACCAATAGAAAATCATTCAGTTAGAACAACGATTGCAGGATGGAAAGCTCAAATCTAAACAATTAGAAGAGCAGCTTGTTGTTGAAAAGGAAAATATTGATCATCAGACTTTAGAAAATCAACAACAGCTAAATCAAGAAATAGCAAAATTACAGGCTCTTCTACAAAATGAGTAGACTTCAAAGATTGAGCAAGAGAAGATGTTTCAATATAAATTAGACAAGTTTAAGAATTATCCCAGTTTGGATCAATTAAAAAATGAAGCCCTAGAGACAAACAAGTTATTGTCTCAAAAATTAAATGAATTTTGTCTAAAAGTTGCAGAAGCAGAATCCCTATGTGAATTAACATCTTCCTTGGTAGATGAAGGAGTCACTCTTAAAATTTAATTTGATGAAGCTGATGAAAAAATCTATGAATTTATTTTATGGCAAGACTCAGAATCAGGAAGAAAAGCAAATCTTCCTAAAATTATGGAGAGACATAAAGAAATTATTTTTACAGAATGGGAACAACGTTTGATCAAAGCAGAACTACATCCAGAGCTAAAAGCATAATGAACAATGTAACACAGTTGGTGAATGATAACCTATATGAAATCAATTTAATTGTAGATTGTACCCCCGGCCAATTACCTAGGATAAAAGAAACTGATCACAGATGGAAACAAGAGATAATTAATAAAAATCAGAAAATTGGCCAACTACAAGAAATATCATGGGATACAATGTGGACCTATCTTATCAAGCCGCATAGTCAACAAACAACAACAAAATTTCTTTCAAATGCCATCGATTGCATCATTCCCGAATTCTCTGATACCACATATACAGGGAAGTTGCACTCAAAGCTTAGTCATCCTAAAGAACTGAAGGAAATGCTCAAAATGTTCAGAAATACGCCACCATGCAAGATGGTCAACCGCATGAGATAATCAATGAGTTGAGTTTTACCTCAAGATCAAATTTACATTTCTGGAATTTTTTGATTTAGATAGATTGTAGGAATAGTTTTAGTTATTTTTTGTTAAGTACCTATCTAAACCCTATCATACATTTAGAAAGGGGTCCTAAATTTGTAATATTTTGACTTGGAATTGCATTACGCTACTCCATTGACTCCTATATTTTTATAAGGATGCGTACGGTGATTCTGTGCGAAATTGCATTTCTGTATCTTGGAGTTGATTTTACATTGAAGTTGCTGGATTTGGATATTGGATTGCATTGGAAAATATCAAGATGGATATGTTATTTCTATCTATTCAATATTTGTTTCTTATGTTATGTGATATTCTCTTTTAACTTTCTATCGTTTATGTGCATTTGCTTTACAATATTTCTTTATACATATCATTTCTTAGTGTATAGAAATATTTATCTTTTATAGTATATGCAAACTATATATGATGATGAATGCAATATTTTATTATAACTCTGTTTAATTTCTTAAACAGAGTTATATTTATTTGTTACTGCATATTTCAATTAATCTATAATACATTTTCATGGTTATTGTTCAATTGAAACAATTTAAAGTTGTATTCACATTTGATGCCCGGGTTAGTTTTAAAATTATCTTATCAGTTTTAAGTTAGTTTAAATAGTTTTATTTCAGTCATTTAGTCCCATTTTCCCTTCATTCAATCATTCCATTACCAACCCATTTAAATTACTAGGAATCTGTTCCTATAAATCTAGTCGGATCCACCACACCAAACAGAAAAGGAGTTGTCCTAAGGTCCCGACCGGGTGGTTATCCCCCAATGTTTGAAGCAACGATTTTTGAGGCTTCAACATTTTTGGCGCTAGAAGGAGGGCCAAAGCTATGAATGGCAGAGAAATCCAAATCCGAAAGCCATTCTAAGAGCACATCACCCTCATCACCTTCAATTTCTTCCACATCTCAAATCACAAGAGAAGAAATTGATAAAATTATTCAAACACCCACTACCAAAGTCTCAGATCAATCAAATAATCCAACTCCTGAATCCCCTGAAGTCGAAGCTTTAGTTCATAAAATTCAAGGATTCTCCTTATCTTTAGAAGAATCAGAATTATCTGAAGGTAGTGTCACCTGGAAGTTTGTTTCTTCCAGACCTCTCACTAGGTCACAGAGTGAAAAACTTGGGATTTCCATAAAATAATTCTCTATACCTGGTAGAGTCAAAATAAGAAAAACTCCATCGGAAACAGAAAGTGGTACTAGTTCTTCATTGCATATTCAATCATCTATTTCCCAAGCTCTAAATCAAAAAAGTGAAATAGTCTTATCATCATCTACTCAAACTACATCCGCTCAAACTACATCTGTTCAAACATCTCTTGTCTCTTCCAGTACTTCAACTGTTACTACTCATACACCAGTTATCACTTCTAGTTCTTCTACCATCATAACAACAATGGCACAAAGACCATGGACTAGACCGGGAGCTGTAAATATGGCTGCACCTTTGCATGATGTACCTGATCATCCTGAAAAATGGCTGCCAAAGTTTATTCCAGATACTGGTATGCAAGCGGAAGAAAATATCAATAACTTTATGCTTGCTATAAATTTAAATCAAGTAGTGCATGAAGATGTTGTAGTCAAGTTATTTCCCTATACCTTGCAAGGAATAGCAAGATCTTGGTACTTTTCCTTACCTTCTGATTCTATCACTAATTGGGATATGTTTGAAGAGAAATGTTTAACTAAATATGGAGATGATAGATCAAATTCTACCCTAATCAACGATCTCTCCAATTTAAAGACTCAACCCAAGGAACCCATTAAAGATTTTAACTCTCGATTCAATAAACTCTTGAATAAGATCCCTACAACATCTAAACCTAGTGAACAGGTTAGAAGTGAATGGTATATTAATGCTCTGCCCTCAAACATAGCAATTTTCATAGATAGAGCTGCAAAACCGACTTTAGCTGAAAATATGAAAGAAGCTATTTCAGTTGAAAAACGAATGATTGCTCTAGATAAGAAAAATGCTATTGAGGAAAGAAAATCAAATAAATTCACTTTTAAAGATGATTCCAAGAAAAAGACACCAAGAGATCCATATGACATGGAAGGTTTACAGAAAGTCCTTATAACCATGTCTAATGAGATGGTTGAGATCAAAAAGCAAGTAGCAGAGACTTCTACAAAGAGACCATTTAGAAATTTCAGGAGAAATCAAGCTAAATCAAAACCTCCCAATGCAATATCCAATGCAGAATCAGAAGATGAAGAAGAAGAAGAAACTCCTCTTATGTCATATGAAGAAGATGAAAGGGAAGAAATAGCTGAACTAAAGGGAATGTGGGATTTCATTTTCCCTAATTCAGATAGTGAAATGGAAAAAGAAGCTATGCCTGTGAGTACAATGAGCAAGTCTACTTCGGAACCTGTTCAAACTGTTCCAAAGAAGAAAAATACAACTCCAATTACTAAAGACAAAACCCCTGCAAAAAGAGCTTCTCCCTTACCCACTCAGAATCAGGCATCATCTCTTAATCCTCCCACATCATCATACAAGACTCTCGTGGCATCAGATATGATGGATTATAATATTGTTGAGGAAATGAAAAAGACTAAAGCAAACATCTCATTACATCAACTCAGCAAACTTAAACATCAACAAAAGATGCTATTAAAAGAGTTAAATGCTACACCTATTGCTCCTCTACCAAGTGGTGTAGTAGCTAAAGCAGCTAAAGGGACTGGTAAACCACCAGACAAAGTAGATGCAACAAACACTGTTCTTATTGGAGAAAAATCAAATTCTCAGACACCTCCATTTCTGTTGACTTATGAAATCTACAATAAGAATATGCACAATTGTTTAATTGATTCTGGAGCATCCTCTAATATAATGCCTACTTCAGTATGTGCTAAATTGAATATCGAACCACAAAATTCTGCAGTTCACATTGTACAATTGGATTGCTCTGAAGTTCAAGTTGTAGGAGAAATCAATTCAGTTACCATTAGACTAGCTTCCGATCCTAGGATTGTCCAAAGAATTGATATTCTAATTGCAGATATTCCGGAACTCTCTGGGTTAGTCTTAAGCAGAGACTGGTCTGCGAAACTTAATGGCCATATCTCAACCGATTTTTCACATATGTGGCTTCCCTACAAAGGGAAACCAAATCAAATCAAAATCGAGCGAGGAAAACATATGACGCACACTGTAACTGAATTTGAACAACCAGACTAACCTGTAGCTTTCAACAATAATATTCTTGGAGGTTATTCTGCTGAGTCATTTCTTGGAAATTTTACTGCACCACAATCACCTTTTTATGTAAATACTTTCGTTTCTCAAATTGAAAATTTTTCGCAATCTGATTCTTCTAGAATTATTAATATTTATGATTCATTTGTAGATAAACCTATAGATAGAACTTTATTTTGGTCATTATATTTTGATGGATCAAAATCTAGTAATGGAGCAGGAGCAGGGTGCATCCTAATTGATCCAGAAGGAGAGAAAACCATGCTATCATGTAGATTAGAATTTGAGTGCACTAATAATACTGCTGAATATGAAGCCTTGATTCAAGGGCTTTATAAGGCCATAGGGTTAAATGTAAAATACTTGAAAGTGTATGGAGATTCTGAAATTGTCATAAGACAAGTAAGGAATACCATCCATTGTCTTTCAGGACATCTCAAACATTATCAAACCCTAGTACAGGACCTTACCACTCAATTTCTAGCATTTAATATCTCTTCTATTCCTAGAAATCAAAACACATTAGCTGACTTATTAGCTAATGTTGCGTCCAACCTCCTTCCTACTGAAGATTGCAGTCCTGATAGATTTTCAGTAGAGTTGATTTTTCGCCCATCTGTCCCAGACAATATTACTAACTAGAGAGTATTCTACCATGATCAAGATATTTTGAATTTCTTAACTTCTGAGAAATCATATGATGAACAAATTATTGATGAAGATGATCATGATCTGCAAATTACTTCAAGAAATAATGAAAATCCGATTCCTAAATCTGTTGTTAAACTTGAGGATCTTTATGATATTAAAGACAGATTCAAGAAAGTTACTAATGCTAAACTTCAAAGTTCAACTTTGAAGTTTGAATTAGTCAATCTTGGCTCTGATTCTAAACCTCAGAATGTTAATCTAGGTCTCAATTTAACTCCAGAAGAATGATATGCTTTTATTAAACTTCTGAGTAAATATAAAAATGTCTTCGCTTGGAGTTATGAGGATTTAAAGACTTATGATACTTCTGTAATTCAACACACAATTCCAATGCTATCTGATGTTAAGCCTGTTCAACAGAAGTTAAGAAAGATTCATCCAAATCTTGAGGATCAAATCAAAACAGAACTCAATAAACTTTTGAAAGCCAAAATCATTTTTCCTGTAAGGCATTCCAATTGGGTCTCCAACATGGTACCTGTTAGGAAGAAAAATGGTGATATTAGAATCTGTATTGATTTCAGGAATTTAAACAAGGCATGTCAAAAAGAAAATTTCCCATTGCCAACCATGGAGAAAATTCTCCAAAAGGTAGTTGGTTCTGAACTCATGTCCTTCCTTGATGGATTTTCAGGGTATAATCAAATTCTAGTACATCCAGATGATAGGTTGAAAACCACTTTCAGAACCAAATGGGGAACTTATGCTTATCAGAAAATGCCTTTTGGTTTAGTAAATGTAGGAGCTACTTTCCAGAGAGCCATGGACATAGCATTTAAGGGTCTGATTAATAGATCAGTCGTTATTTATCTTGATGACATAACAATTTATTCAAAGAAGAGATCCAATCATCTACATGATCTGAAACAAATATTTGAAAGATGTAGAAGGTTTGGTATTTCCTTAAACCCAAAGAAATCCTTCTTTTCTCTCGATCAAGGAAAACTCTTAGGGTTTGTTGTGTCAAAAGATGGTATATATATCGATCGTGACAGAGTTAAAGAAATTTCTGATATTTCTTTACCTCATAATAAAAAGTCCATGCAATCATTTTTAGGTCAGATTAATTTTGTAAAAAGATTCATTCCAGATTTTTTTCAAATTGTTTTACCTATACAGAATATGATTAAGAAAAATTCAGTATTCAAATGGGGATATAAAAAAAAAAATAAGCCTTTGATGCGATCAAGAAGGCAATCATTGATGCACATGCATTGAATACTCCCAATTTTTCTAAAATTTTTATTCTGTATACTTTGGCAACCAAAACATCCTATGCTATTGTTTTAACACAGCTCAATGATCAACAAATTAAAGCACCAATTTCTTTCTTCAGCTCGAATCTGCAAGGAGCTGAGCTAAATTATTCCGATGTATAAAAACAAGCCTTCGCTGTATTTAAGTCAATCAAACATTTCAGGCCTTTTCTCTTAAAAACACACACAAAAGTTATTGTCCCATTCTCTGCAGTGAGACAATTATTAATTCAAAGAGAAGTAGGAGAAAAAAGGGCTAATTGGGTGACAACTTTGCAAGAATATGATATTGATATTAAACCAGCAAATATTGGTAGAGGTCAAGGTTTTTGCAGGTTATTAGCAGGAGCTCATAACATACCAGAAAATCAAGATGCAGAAAATGTTGTTCAAGTAAGTCAGATAAGTGTTATAGATTCTGAATCTCAATATGCTGATCTGATATTTTACTTGAAAAATGGGTACGCTCCTTCTAATCTCAGCTATAAGAATAAACGTGCTTTAAGATTGAAGGCTACTAAATATGAAATCATTGATGATGTGTTATTCAGAAAGAATTATGATTCAATCCTATTAAGATGTCTTGAAAAGACTGAAGCAAAAAAGGTATTGCAGGAATTACATGATGGAATAGCAAGAGGTCATTTTGGAGGTGATACCACAGCCCACAAAATCATCCATGCTAGGTATTATTGGCCTACCCTTTTCAAAGATACACATGATTATGTGAGAAAATGCAAAATTTTCCAAACTGCTAGTGGAAGACAGAGGAAGCCAACTTTTCCTTTGCAGCCAGTAAACATTGAACAACCATTTGAGCAATGAGGACTTGATATTATTGGTGAGATAGTACCTAATTCTTCCAAACAGCACAAGTACATCCTCACAACTAAAAATTACTTCACAAAATGGGTAAAATAAATTCCTCTAAATGTAGCCAACTCTGATGCAATTATTGATTTCATCGATCAATTCATCATTACCAGGTTTGGTGTACCTAATGCTCTGGTCTTTGACAATGCATCTTATTTTTCTGGTAATAGTATAGTGGAATTTGCAATTAAAAGAGGTTTTAAATTGAAATATTCAGCAAATTATTATCCACAAGGTAATGGTTTAGCTGAATCCACTAACAAAAATCTCATCAAAATCATTAAAAGGACCATTGATCAAAATCAAAAGAATTGGCACAAGTCTTTAATATTTGCATTATGGGCTGATCGTATTACTCTTAAAGCTTCTATAGGAACTTCACCTTTCAATTTAGTTTATGGTAAAGAAGCTGTGATACCATCAAATCTAGCTCTTCCATCATTAGCCCTAGTGCAATTCATTGAAGAAAATCCTTCCTCATCCATTCAGTTGAGATTTGATCAAATCCTTAAATTAGAAGAAGATAGAGAAAAAGCAAAAGATATTCATGAAAAACATCAACAACTTGTAAAATCTTCTTTTGATTCAAGTTCCACCGGCTCAAAAAATTTGTCAATTGGTGATCTTGTTTTGAAATGGGATAAAGCACATGAAGAAAAAGGTAAACATACCAAATTTTAGAAAATGTGGCTTGGACCATTTCAGATTGCTAAAAAGATAGGCTCATATACATTCATACTCCAAGATTTAATAGGAAAGAGAGAATCTCTTCCTGTAAATGGGCTTGTCTTAAAGAAATTCTTTTCATAAGGAGGTAACCCCTTCTTACTTGTACATATTCCTTTCTGCAATTTTTATTTATTTTTGTAAATAAAGGTTGTTAATAGTCTTTAATTGACTTTTTACTATTAGAAAATTGTCTTGGAAAGAATGTTATAAATACTTATTTTGTGTAAATAAGAATTTTCAAGGAAATGATTACAATTTTGGATAGTTTAAAATAAAATGTTAAACTTTGAAAATTTGTTCAAAAAATTTGCATGATCTTTTGAAACCTTAAGGAAAATATAAATCACTATAAGTTTATTAAGCAGAGAAAGGTTATCTCTAAAAAGTAAAGACTTTTTCAAGCTTTAGCAAAAAAAAAACTTTGAAAATTGTCATCCATTTATTCTTAAGGATACAACTATTTCACCCCATCCATTTCGGTTGTGATTTTTTAGAATGTAATTCTAAGAAATTATATGACAAAATTTATGAGATAAGAGGTATCGTCACGAGCCTACTTACCATGATCATAAGAAGTAATAAAACTGACATTACCAATATTGCATACCAAAACAGGGTAATGGCTTATAAAAGTAAGACAAGGGGTCTCATTACGAGCCAGCATGTTCAGTTTAATTACAACTAGTGAATGTCATTGTTACTAACTGGCTACCAAACTAGAACAATGGCTCTTAAATTAAAAAAATAAATAAAAGAAAAAAAACATGAGATAATATGTCTTATGAATTTATTTTTAAAGAGTCATAATCTTAGTTGGATGGGATAATGGATGGTTAATGGTTAAAAGATAACCTTGTCGAGACTATGAACGTTTGCTGGTAGCAGAGGCAATGCCTGTGACAATAGAGTATATTAAAAAAGCTAAACTTGAAGAAATCCACTTACTTTATTATTATCAACCAATCAAAGCTTGAGATAACCCAAAAATGTTTTTATCTTTAAGGAATTAGAAATAAATTGTGAGTGATTTTTATTCTTTTTCACAGTTAGATTTTATCTGAATTATCCTAAGATAAGTTTTCATTATCTTTAGAAATTTTTACTTACCAGAAATATAGTGTTCATTTCATTTTTTCAGAGATAACTATTTCTTCCAGTGAATCGCCAATTGTTGTACTGTACAACAACCCTCCCCATTTTTAAATTTTAGAATAAATCCCATTTAGAAATAGGTTCCCCTTTTATCTTTCTTTCTAGATAGAAATAAAATATTTAGAAAAAATCCCAATCATTTTTATTAGAAATAACAGATTCATTGATAAAAGGATACATTGCATATTTTTATTTACAAAGTGTACAAACCTTTAAAAAATTTCCGATCCAATAAAAAACAAAGATTTTAATCATATAAAATATTATATAAAGGCTTTATATTTAACAAATATTCGATATGTACAGTAATCACAAATCGGAAATTTGGAGAATTATTTAAAGACTAATTTCACTTTGTAAAACTCTGATGCAATCACGCTCAGTCGCAATCGAATTTCAGATAAACTTCAAAGTGTTATGTTTCTTTTGCATACTTTCGATGTGATGCAATTCTTCACAATCACATTTCGGAAGAATTAAAACAATATATTCATGTGGTTGAAAGACTCCGATGCGGTGGACCTCACTTCATCGTAATCAGATTATCGAAGAAGCTCTTAAACGGTTCGTTTCATTTGAAAATCTCCGATGCAATCTTCGAAATCAGAATTTGGCATAAGTCTTATTTCATTTTCCTTTTAAAATAATCGCGATGCGAATACAACTTAAATATTCATATATTATTATTCATCGTGTTTCAAAGGTTTAAAAGGTAATATACCTACACTTATTTTGAAATATGCCAAATCTCTGATTGTACGTTGACATTAATTCACAAATCAAACAAATAACAACGATTTGTTTTGTTATTGAATGCATGAGTGTGACTCCCTAGAGGGAATTTAAGTTTTTAACCACGGATATAATAAATAAAAATCGACGAATAATCCTTTTGTATAGTTGTTTTCATTATTACGTCTTCACCTTGGCTGAAAGCTTTTCTTTGTTGCAGAACAATAGAACATCCAATTTTTCCATTCGCAGAACAAGAGAAACACTGCCCGATACTGAAATGTCGAAGAGATTCAGGAAATCGAAAGCCGCCATTGCTGCAAAAGCTCCTGTGATCACTATACCGCCTAAAGAGAAACCATCAAAGCTTAAGCTGGTTACAGATACTTCATGCCAGGGACTTGGTAAAATGACATGGGAAAATGTATACAACTTACTTGAAAAATAAAACCCTAAAGTTGTTGAAGCTAAGGCTACAGTTCCTGACGAAGCCGACTTAGACTCTGATTATGAAAATCTTCTTGGTGCATTAGCAAACTCATTTCTGCACCGAGTTGCAACTCGGGCAAACATTTTCCCATATTATGATGTTATTAGATGGGTAATTGATAATGTGGCTATCAAAGACAGAACTTTTGTTTCTGCATCTGGAGCAATATTCGGGTCATTGAAACCAGAAGACATCAAAGCGATGTACCACCTTCCAGATCCACAGAAGATTTAAAACAAAGATTTTATCAAAGAATTTGCGGTGAATCATGAAAATCAGTTGGAACCAATTAGAGAATGGAGAAGGGCTCCAGAAAAGCACAGACACGAGGCATCAGGTATGTACTCTGTGGAGTCTTTTTTTCCTCCATATTGTTATGCCCCAACAATGATGTGTAGATTGTTTGGAAATGATAACTCGGCTAGGATTTCTATTCAAATGGTCCCATTAATACATTCTGTTTTTAGTTATGAGATAATGGATTGGGCTGTCATTCTATCTGATAAGATAGCCAACAGAATTATTGAGTACAGGAAAGACAAAAATTCAGGAAATTCCACTCCTTTTTATTTTTGTGCTTATATCCTAGATGCCCTTTGTTTCAATTCTGAATTCCCCTTATTAGGATGGAAATGGACTCCTAAAGAACCTGTTCCAATTCATATATATCACAAGTTCTTATGGAAGAGGAATTTCAAAAGTCATATGTACAGAGTCTGTCATGGTTTTCTTATTCCAATTTACCAAATCATTTTTGGTCGATTCCCTCCTAGACTTTCTGACAAAGCTAGAGTTGATTTATCCCCAATTGGAGATTGGTTTGGAGAGGAAAATTTCACATATATCAGAGTTTTTGGAAGTATTGTAGAACCACACATCCTTCCTTTGTATGTTCCAGAAAAACTGTTAGCACAGGAAATTTCTTATCAGCTGACAGTAGAAGGCATGTCTAGAACTTTGAAGAACAGCAAGAAGCTTATGTGGCCTACTTTTCCTTTTAAATGTGGTGACTATACTCTTAGTTATTTTTTCCATGCTAAAAAAGAAGTTGTTAATTTAACCGATCTCAAGCTTTCAATAATCCCAGGGAGGCAATATGATCCTAGGAAGGTCGCATATGATTTTACTACTTCTATTTCAATTGCTTGGTTCGAACATGAACCAGATATGTTTGATGATTTATTTGTTTCTGTAGATAAAATGTCCCAAGTTTTTGATTTGGCCAAGTCCAAACTTCAGGCTGAAGAAATGAATAATTTTTTGTTATTTAGAAGACAAAGGTTACTCAGAGTTCCTCTGGATCAGTTGAGAGTTTCTACACAGGAATATGAATCACAAAAGAAAGCAACAAGAAGTACATCTGGCAAAGAAGTAATAGGAACTAATCCTGTTTTAGAAAAGAAAGATATTAGCAGAAAAGTTGATATTGAAAAGACAGAAATAGCTGCTAAGATTGATGTACAACAGTCTTCGGCCCAGGCAAGAAAAGAAAACATAGATACTGATGCCAATGTGCATACTAAAAAAGGAGGCACAGATAGTAAGAATACAGAACAGGTACCAAAAAGTGGTATAAACAATAGTTCAAATTCTCAACTTGGAGGGGAGAAGCTTCTAAACTTATTGTTTCTCCTCATTTGCTAAGACAATATGAAAAATTTGCCAAGCAAATAGGAAAACAGAATACTCCCCAAGTTAATGATCCGAAAGAACAGGATATAGAAATCATCCCCGAAAATCCCACATGTGAGATCATTTTGAAGATAGAAGAAATCCCTCCTTTGGATATATTTTACAATCCTAAACATAGGGCTGTTGTGAGAAAATAGAGAAAAAGGAGGAGAACTGATCAAGATGCACTTTTGACATAACAGGTGGAATTCATGAATATTTTTTATAAGAATGCTGAGGTGAATCCATCTGAGGATCTCACCAAATTATCCCAATATGCAGGTGCATATAGTGCTGCTACTATAGACAAAGCCTCTGAAGTTACACAGTTAATGAAGAAAAAGGATGTGAAAATAGCCATGTTAGAAGACCAGGTTACAGAGAACCAATAGAAAATCATTCAGTTAGAACAACGATTGCAGGATGGAAAGCTCAAATCTAAACAATTAGAAGAGCAGCTTGTTGTTGAAAAGGAAAATATTGATCATCAGACTTTAGAAAATCAACAACAGCTAAATCAAGAAATAGCAAAATTACAGGCTCTTCTACAAAATGAGTAGACTTCAAAGATTGAGCAAGAGAAGATGTTTCAATATAAATTAGACAAGTTTAAGAATTATCCCAGTTTGGATCAATTAAAAAATGAAGCCCTAGAGACAAACAAGTTATTGTCTCAAAAATTAAATGAATTTTGTCTAAAAGTTGCAGAAGCAGAATCCCTATGTGAATTAACATCTTCCTTGGTAGATGAAGGAGTCACTCTTAAAATTTAATTTGATGAAGCTGATGAAAAAATCTATGAATTTATTTTATGGCAAGACTCAGAATCAGGAAGAAAAGCAAATCTTCCTAAAATTATGGAGAGACATAAAGAAATTATTTTTACAGAATGGGAACAACGTTTGATCAAAGCAGAACTACATCCAGAGCTAAAAGCATAATGAACAATGTAACACAGTTGGTGAATGATAACCTATATGAAATCAATTTAATTGTAGATTGTACCCCCGGCCAATTACCTAGGATAAAAGAAACTGATCACAGATGGAAACAAGAGATAATTAATAAAAATCAGAAAATTGGCCAACTACAAGAAATATCATGGGATACAATGTGGACCTATCTTATCAAGCCGCATAGTCAACAAACAACAACAAAATTTCTTTCAAATGCCATCGATTGCATCATTCCCGAATTCTCTGATACCACATATACAGGGAAGTTGCACTCAAAGCTTAGTCATCCTAAAGAACTGAAGGAAATGCTCAAAATCTACCATCTGGGCACATCAAATGTGGTAGATAATCAATGATTCGGTTCACCTCAAAGATCGCATTTCTGTTCTAGATATTTTTTAGTTTAGATAGATTGTATGAATAGTTTTAGTTATTTTGTTAAGTACCTATTTAAACCCCTTTCATGCATTCAGAAAGGGGTCCTGAATTTGTAATATTTTGACTTGGAGATTACATTTCTGTACTCCATTGACTCTTATATTTTTTATAAGGGATCACATCTAGTGATTCTGTGTGAAATTTCCTTTAAGAATTGCATTTCTATATCTTGGAGTTGATTTTACATTGAAGTTACTGGATTTGGATATCGGATTGCATTGGAAAGTATCAAGATGGATATGGTATTTCTATCTATTCATTGTTAGTTTTCTTATGTTATGTGATATTCTCTTGTAAATTGCTATCGTTTATTTATATTCGCTTTACAATATTTCTTTATACATATCATTTCTGAGTGTATAGAAATATTTATCTTTTACAGTATATGCAAACGATATATGATGATGAATGCAATATGTTATTATAACTTTTTTTAATTTCTTAAACAGAGTTATCTTTATTTATTACTGCATATTTCAACTAAGCCATAATACATTTTCATGGTTATTGTTCAATTGAAACCATTTAAAGTTGTATTCACATTTGATGCCCGGGTTAGTTTTAGAATTATCTTATTAGTTTTAAGTTAGTTTAAATAGTTTTATTTCAGTCATTTAGTCCCATTTTCCCTTCATTCAATCATTCCATTACCAACCCATTTAAATTAACAGGAAATTGGTCCTATAAATCCAGTCGGAGCCACCACACCAAACAGAAAAGGAGTTGTCCTAAGCTCTCGACCGGGTGGTTATCCCCCAATGGTTTGAAGCAATGATTTTTCGAGGCTTCAACACACGATGCGTGATTGTGGTTTATGGAGCACCGACTTGTATGTTTGTTTTTTTTTCAAAAAAAATTATATATGTATATTTATAAATACATTTATGTTTTAGTTAAAAAAAATATTTAATATGGCAATGATTTAGAGAGAACAGAAGTAACAACAGCAACAACAAGCAGAACAATATGACATGATTCACCAATGGGAGGTGAGAGAGAGGGAGAGATGGATGCCTTCACCCTATTACTGCAGATACCCAGGAGATCCTTAAGCAGGTAGGCCTCCTCAAGTTCTACGAGGAGGCTATTTCCGGCCTAAAGTCCCATAGTGTGCTTTTGAGACATCTTATCGATAGGTGGAATGCCCATTGATAGGATTTTTAGGTTGGTCCTGACCAGTGGTACACACCCACTGAGGAGGACATTTATTTTATTGCAGGATTATCGAGGAGAGGGGTGGATTTTCCCTCATTCCTAAACCTGCCACCTGGTTATGTAGCAGGGATTTAGTTAGTTTACTCCTAGAGATACATTGGAGCACATGTAATGTCTCCTTCAGAGTTTCATGTACCTGGAGGTCAGTTACGTATAGGTGCTTTTGGTAGACAGGACGTGCAGGCCTCTATATTATCGCATCGATCATTTCGCAAAACACCCATGACGCGCAACGTATTAGTTGTTCACTTTTATATTATGTTGATTCTTTAGTACAACAACCACAACTTATCAAGTGGTCTGCAATTTTTTTGTGACAGTTTTGTATGACCTTAGATAGATGTCGTGCTCATGCACAAGGGAGGGTCAACTTCCCTTTTTCTTCAGAGTTGTTTTGTTTATTTTTTGAGAGGTTTCCAGAGATGAGACCTGGTTTTTTTTGACAGCCTCGTGGGCCAATGTTTGAGGCCCGGATGCGCATGTGGGGGAAAATGATGCCCAAGAGGGGAGACACTATGTCTCCATCGAGGATATCACATGATTCGCTAGACTTAATAGCCAGCATTGGCGAGCTTCATCCCTTCATTATGGTCCCATGTCTTTATGCTGCACTATATTGGCAAGGGTGTCCCAACATCCTCTTCACTCCTGATGAGCCACCAGATGATAGAGGTAATATTACTGTTTTATTTATATTTATTCTAACATGTTCTTTAACTTGTTTTTATTAAATTGTGTAATGAAATTGTCTAACTATTTTTGTGTACTTGTATATATTTTGTAGACATTGGCTCTTTTGATGGCGATGAGATGCTGGATCCACCACATGATCTAGGTGTCGATCCTGATGATTATGATCAGGATATGGCTAATGCGCCGTCGGAGGATGAGGGCGGTGGCGCAACAGAGAGACGTGTTGATCCTCATATGCTTCATGGTGCATCGGTACCTTTTTTTTCTAGGCATGATTGACCTGGCACCAAATATCGAATGGAGTTGGGAAACCAACTCTGTGGATTGATTTCAGATGTGGGCATCAGGCCCGCTCATTACAAAGAGATATAGGGTGATGATAGATTGTTACGGATGTGGAGAGGTGTGTCGTGTGACATGTATGGCCTGATGCGGTATGTCATAGGAGTTACGATATATGTTACGCGATTGAGGAGGATTGTCCATAGCTATAGGTGTACTCGAGCTGCGGCATGTGATGGAGAGTCTGCCAGCAGCGACTCAGATGAATCTTGTGATCGTTCACCTCGCGGCGCACCTGATGATAAGCATGAGGCTCCACTGCCAGCATCTGATAGTAGTCATCATGGAGATGAGGTTGGACCATCAGCCATGTCTAGTTAGTAGCCTACATCATCCATCATCAGTACTAGTCACGATCATCATGAGTAGGCTGGACCATCAACCGCCGAGGCTGCAGTACTATTGACTGAGGAGGCCACCTCCACTACTACTGCGCCTCATATTGATCATGTTGTACTACCACTAGCGGATGCATCCATCAGTACTAGTGATCATCATGATCATGAGTAGGCTAGTCGACCATCGACTGTCGAGGCTGCACCCAGCTTTACTGAGCAGGCTGCATCCACTTCTATTAGTGTTATTGATGTTGTTATACTACCAACAATGCCTGATCCATGACCTTTATATTACAGTTGTATATTTTTAACATTATATATATATATATATGGTCCATGTATTTTATATTCATGTTGCAGTTGTACTTAATTTTCATGTTGATGATCATCATGTAATGGCGCATATTGTTAGTCATGTTAGATATGTTCATTTAATGTTTAGCTTGCAGATAGATGTGTATACGTGATAGGCGCATGAGTTATGTGACATTATATTGAGATGACATTATAATGTTAATTTGCTGTTAAGGGAATGTGTTTATTACTTGAATATGATGTTTGTACGATGGTTATCATGATCGTGATGATGTTCATTAATTAATTTAATATTATTAAATGACCATGATATTTATTAAATATTATGTCATGATTGTAATTGTAATTTAAATTTTAATTCTATGTAAAATTGTAAAATTGTATTTCTATTTGTACTAATTGTAATTTTAAGTGTAATTGTATGTAAAATATTTATTAATGTAAAATTTTAACTGTAATTGTAAAATTTAATTTTTTCTGAAATGATTGTAATTGTATATATGAAAAATTGTAAAGTTGTAATTCTAATTCTAATTGTAATTACACTTGTAATTGTAATTTTAATTGAATTTTATGTAAAATATTTGTAAAATTGTAATTGTAATTGTAAATGTAATTCTATGTAAAATTGTAAATGTACTTGTATTTGTAACTGTAAGTTTAATTGAATTGTATGTAAAATATTTGTAAAATTGTAATTGTAATTGTAAATGTAATTATATGTCAAATTGTAAATGTAAATGTATGTAAAATTAAAATTCTAATTCTAATTCGTAATTCATGTATGTGAAATTAATGTAAAATTGTAATTGTAATTTTACTTGATGTAATTGTATGTAAAATATTAATTTGTAAAATTTTAATTCTATTAATGTAAAAATTTTAATTGTATTAATGTGAAATGATTTTATTAAAATATTTAAATTTTTAAATTTGCAAACAATTGTAAAATAACAAATCTATAATAATATGAAATTTTGTAACATAAAGTTTAGAAAATAATGAAAATAAATTCATGTACTTTATAATTATCAGTTCTTTTTTATGATATTACATATATAATGATATCACATATATAAAGTTTAGAAGATAATGAAAATAAATTCATGTACATTATAATTATCATTATTTTATTATGATCTTACATACAACCAAAAAAAACAAAAAAAAGCTTTAAAAATTCTGGTGCGCTTATCATCCTAACAGGCCCCGGTGCGTCATATTAATACAACGCACCAGTGGGTCACATTTCTGCACACTAGAAATGAATAAACACAAATAACAAAATGCAACTCTATTTTGTTTAAGTTATAAAAAAGAGGCATTTTGAAAAATGGGCGGAAAAATATTTTCGAAAATGAAATTTTATAAAATAATTCTTTAAATACTAAACATTTTTCATTATTTCACTATTTTTGCTAAAAAATTCCAGCCAGATTTTTTCACGAGACAGATCTAGAGCAAGAGAGCACGAGGGCACTGTGGATGGAGAAATACATTCGAACAGAAGTATTCACACAATCAAAAACCAAAAAGCTGGTGATTCAAGCCCTTTATCATAGAATTTCGAACCATTTCGTGATTAAATTTAATTCTTTTTTTTACTTTTTTTCTGCAGTTTTTTATTTTTTCCTGCAGTTCTATCCATTTTTACCCTGAGCTCTTCATTTTTTTGTTTTTTTTCCTTTTCTTCTTCCTATTTCAATGATTTCAGAATTAGGGTTTTTCATTTTAGATTGACTTCCAACCCATGGGCTGACTTGCATAGTCGGATTCCAATCCATTCGGCCATTGCATGAACTTTTGAGAAAATGGATTTTTCTCTATCGGTGCGCCCTGCATACTCCACCGCATCGGTGCTCTGTATTATTACAATGCACCGCCCAATTTCTGCGTCGTAAAAAATTGAAAACAATTTTTTAAATCCGTGCGCCAAATCTGAAATAGGGCATCGATGCTCTCTTTAACTAGGAAAGCACCGTACTGTGTATTACACTGTTTTTATGGTGCGTTTATAATACCCCAGACACCGTTAGGTATATTAAATTTTTTTTGCTATGTTTTTATAATACTGAACGCACCGTACGGTGTATTATGCTATTTTGCAGTGTGTTGTTAATATATCCACTCACCGGCAGTGGTGAAGATTTAATGAAAGGCGCACCAGTGTCTCGAGATTTATTTTCTACCTGAAAAGTTGAGAATTTATTTATAAATATATTAATGAATGATATGCTATATATTTTAGATTTATAATGAAATGACTAACAAGATATCAAGTAACGAAAAATACTATTAACACATCAAGAAAAGAAAGAAATGAAAGTTCTTTGAAAATTCTTTATAAAAATTATTATTTTTGGACTATATGTAACTTTAACTAATATGTATTGTTTACTATGTATCATGCAGAGCCACAAAATGACGAAGCTCAATATGATTATTTCTGATATACGACCAGAAGAGCGTAAAATTTTAATGGAAAAATTGCAAAAAGATGAATCAGGTTAATGAAACAATATTATCTATCCAATATGAGTTTCCTTTTTTAATTATCATTAATAATATACTTAAAATTATTAGATAACATGTGTCAAACAGTCTACTAATTCAAATCTGTTTAATGTTCTACAGGGACCAACAACTCAGAAAATGAATGTTGTTCTAAGAAAAGAAAAGAAAATAGAACATGCAAATGAAAATGAATTGCTCCTTGGCTCATCTGGAGTGGTGTTGGAAGTTAACGAAAGGAGGAAAAACTTTTACAAAAGTTTGAGGGATCTAGTGGAACGAATACAAGAACATGCTTCAAATGTAATATGTAATCATTGAATTTTTTGATCATTATGTACAATAAATAAATAATTTAGAATTAAATAATAATTTTCAAGAATTTTCTCATAGAAAAGAAAAGAAAATGGAACCCATGCAGCGCATAGAATAGGACGACAAGCAAGAAAATGGTTGATCTCTAAGTTTGTGAGTAATTCTTACTTCCTTATAAAAACTTAACTAGATTTCATTTTTGTATTTTTTAAGTTTTTTTACAAAATCATCATTAAATGTCATTAAACAGGTGCTAACATACAAAGAAGAGCCATCAGACAAATTGATTGAAAATGGGTTAAATATGGGTTGTGAGTATATGTTGGCATATCAGAATTTAATTGTGGAATTTGTAAGCATCTATCGATCTTGTTTTAATTAGCTCCTTCTATAATTAATAGAACAAAAACATCTTTTATATTAAATATCTTATTTGTTATGGGGTATAAAACTTGCAGGAAACAAAGTATGGAACTGCGCCAATAGATGAAATTTTGAAAGATGGCATGGTACATGGTTTTTAAAGAATGTGTATAGTTTATGAGTCAATTGTTGCTATGGTACGTCATTTTTCTTTTCAATTTACATTCATGTATATTATTTAATATTGGAATTTTCATTATTCTCACCAATGTATATACACTCAGTTCAATTTATTATTATGATTGTAGATGGAAAGAGAAGAAGAAGAAAACAATCAATGCCATGAACACAACATTCCTAAAAATAATCCAAGTCATGGAAGTAGATCTAGTAGTGACAGTAGTTCAAGCGAAGAATGATGATCACTATGTAATTGGATATCAAAGCAAGGCGTTTTATTTTTTGAAATATGTCTGTGAAATCAGACATTTTGTTTAATGTAATGGACATAGTGTCCCAACTGAAAGACAAAGGGATACGAATAATTGTCCCATTTTGTATGATAAAGACTGTCTTATATATATATATATATATATAATCATAAAATATGTTTTAATTTATTCTATTGTGTTCTCTATTGTCACTATTGTGTTCTCCATTGTCGTTCTCAAATGCACTAATAAAAATTTAATTCATATGAATATTGTTATAATATTATATATATGTGTTGACTTTTGACGAATAACGAATTTTAAAAAACAACAATAATTATGATATGATATAACAAATTAATCCAAATAGCACATTCAAACGTATGAATAAAAATTTGATTAATATGAATATTGTTATAAGATGTGTCGACTTTGATGAATAATGAATTTAAAACAATCACAATAATTGGACTGTCAGAGGTGGATGTTTCTAAAAAAACAAAATGAAAACCAGTGTGTTTATGTGTCTATACACATCGGTGCATTTATGATTCTATGGGCACCGCACTAATACCAATTCCAGTTATAAATATCGGTGCATTTGTGTGATACTGCGCACTGGGGCGTTTATGCATCTATAAGCACCGGTGCATTTGTAGATGCCATGTGCACCGCATGAATACCGATACCAATTATAAATCTCAGTTTATTTTTGTGATACGGAGCAACGATGCCTCATAAAGATACACGAATCGGTGCGCTTAGATGACCTATGGGCACATCTCAAATCCCAAGACTAATTAGAACGAGCCCATGCATTGTATCATCAACACCAGGCCCGGTGTTGTTGTTTACCTTAACGGCCCAGTGCATTCTCCTTCGACTTCCCCAATGCGTTGTCTACCGATACACACTGGTGCGTTATAACCTGATAAGAGCACTGATGAAAAAAAATCCGTAATAACCTCCAGCCACCCATTTTCTTTTATTTGTGTTGAATTTCTGTTAAAAGCTCTACCAAAACCTCCGTTATCAGAAATGGATGTGGTAGCATATGTTTTTTTGACAATTTTGGCAAATTTTATAACACTAAAAACCTCCTTTATAACCTCCGCTAGAGGGCCTTTTCCTTGTAGTGCTTTTTCTTTTTCATGTTGTTTCAGAAATTCTTTTATGATTTCCTTTTTCATGTTGTTTCAGAAGTATTAAAATATATGTATATATATATATATGGTTTCCATGCCTCGTAGGAATAGGGATACTAAGGGAAATATTTTACCTAAAACCCCCAAATCACCACATAGTCACCCTTTACTCTTCTTCAATGGCTGTGAGATTGAACACACCATAGGTGAGCCTTATGAAAATTTTGCAGAACCTATTGGGGAAGAGGAAATATTGTTTCAACTGAGGGAATTACTTCACCTCTCTCAAATATGGCTGACACTGAAACCCAGGAAGCCTTTCCCATTAGATAGGAAGATGGGCAAACGAAGATGAAAAACGTTAGGGCCTCATATATTCCACACTTTCATGGACTTGCCTCAAAAGACCCTGACACATTCATGTTTCAATTTGTTTTTGTCTATTGGACCTATGACTATGCCTCAAGAGGATTATAAATTGAAGCTATTCCCAGCCACCCTTAAGGATGCAACATTGTGTTGGTTCATGAATATACCCAGGAACGACATCACTACCTGGGCAGAAACGCAAGAGGCCTTCAACAGAAAATACAAAGAGTAATATAGGTCCAAGGAAACTCAAGATGACTCTAGGGTCTGATGAATCCCTAGAAGATTATGAAGAGAGGTTTCAGTTAAACTCTAAGAGAGCCAACTATACTCTTGATATTGGATCACTTAAACTTGTACTTCTCTGAGGGATCAGAGAGGAGGTGATAGAAACATTAAATATGTTACCAGGAGGATATATATACCAAATTATTTACGAAACAATCAAAACATTGTTTCGGAACCATTCTATGGAACTTAGAAAGAAAGGCAGAGTTAGCCAAAGTATATTGAATACCCCTTCCTATTCCACCTCCATCAAACATGAGATTGAAAACATGCTAGAGGACTTCAAGAGTGACATGATGCACACCTTTTCTTAGAAAATGGACACAATGAAGGTCAAAAGGAAGCAAGAGGAGGCAGAAAGAACCTTGGCTATATTTTTCCTTAGATGTACAAGAAAGCACTCGAGAAATTAATCTCCACTAAGTGTCATAGAGTTTTTCTTAGTCTGTGAGGAGAATCATACCACAGACAAGTGTCCCTCCTTACTTGGACATAAATTTATATATCAAGGTCGGGAAGTGGGACTAGATCAACTTTGTTTCATCAACCAGAGAAGCCCTAAATGCCCTAAGTCATATAAACAGGGTATGAAAAGTGCACCTTACTCTTACTATCAAAATAGTCAGAGTGAACCCATGCAACATTGATACACCCCCACTCCTCCATCCTGGCCTACACATCCTACTTGTCCTTATAACCCTCCATATCACCCTCAGCCTATGAACCAACCATTTCATCAGTATGTTCCGCAACAACCTCAGTGGAACAATCCATCCCAACGGTGGATCTCAAAACAATCAACCGTATACTATAATGCCTCCACCCCAACCTCAACCTCAACTTACTCATGTTGCTCCACCCAAGTTGCCTCAAATTCCTACAAAGCCAAATCCGAACCTAAAAAATAGACAGGCACAAAAATTTTACAGTGGAGATAAATCCTATCTAGCTTATGTTGTGGAGATACGGGAGAATAATATCAGGCCAGGAAGATTACTCCCAGACAACCACGCTCTATATCAACTCGTAAAGGTTGAGGAGGAAAAGGAATAAGGTACACTTAAATACAACAACCTCATTTTCCTAAGCTCTTTATCCATCCTAGCTAGTGCACCCTAGAGGTGACTGAACTTCTCAGAGAGTTGAAAATTTTGTGTGTAAATATGCCACTTCTCCGGGCCATTAAGGATGTCCCTATTTACGGTAGTCTCATAAATGAAAATTTACTCAAGGAATCTGGAAGAAATAAGAAATATACCCCCACCATCAATGTGGTAGGAGAGATATATGACTTAATGCTAGGAAGGGTGATCTTTCCAAAGTACCTGGACCTTAGTAGTCCAATTGTATATGCCACATAGATGGTCTCATACTCCCCAATACTCTGATTGATCTAGTGTCTTCCAAAAATTTTATGAATAAGGAAACTATGTTGAAAATTAATCTCCAACGGACTTTGAGGAAAACCACAACAACTCTGGAACTTCCAGATCAGTCCACAGTAACTCCAGAAGGAATTCTTGAGGATCTTATGGTTACAGTTTACTCTTGGGAGTATCCTACATACTTCCTAGTCCTGTAATAGGAAACCAAGTTCAATGGATACCCTCTAATCTTAGGGAGACATTCGTTAGTCACTATAGATGCTTTTATTAGATGTCAAGGTAGAAACATTACTATTAAAAATGGTCCCTTGTCTAAAAAAATAGTATCATATCATTCGGCCCAGCCTTCCATTGATCATGATCTAACTATATGGTTGGAGCGTGAAGAATATGAGGTATATAAAACTACCCCTATTTGTATCATAGATATTTTCTTAGAGGGGGACAGATTGATGAAGGTGAACACATCCATTATGTCATTCAAAACCAGTACCCCACTAACAGTCCTCTTGAAAACCTACTTAGAGATTCTGAAAGCCAACCTTGGATGGAAGTGCACTCAGTAGATTCAAACTATGAAACCACCAAGGCTATCGATATTGGCCCATCCATATCTCTTAAAATCAATTCAATCCTCTCAAGTGAAGAATAAAATTAGCTATGCCATATTTTAAAATAAAACCTAGACGCATTTTATTAGGATTGCAACGACATGAAACGGGTGCATCCTTCAGTATGTAGACATCATATTTACATCAAAGAATTATGAAAGCCTGTGAAACAACCCCAAAGAAAGATGAACACAGCTCTGAAGGACATAGTCAAGGAGGAGCTGCAAAAATTGTTTGATGTTAGTTTCATTTATCCTATATTAGATAGTGACTGCGTATCTCCTCTCGTCCTGGTCCCGAAGAAGAATGGAAAATGACGAGTTTGTGTTGATTATAAGGAACTTAAGAAAGCCATCCAGAAGGACCAGTTCCCTTTTCCATTTATAGACCAAGTCTTGGATGGCCTTGCAGGGAAGAATTTATTTTCCTTCTTAGATGGGTTCAGTGGGTAAAACTAGATTCAAATCAGCCTTGGAGACTAGAATGAGACTAATTTCACCTACCCTTAGGGTACCTTGGCTTATAGAGTCCTACCCTTTGCGTTTTGGAATGCCCCAGCTACCTTCCAAAAATTTGTCTTTAGAATTTTATTTGAGCTACTCCATGACTCCGTTGAAATCTACATGGATGATTTCACACCATATGCCAATGAATTCCAGGAAGCTCTCTCCAATTCGGGTAAATTACTGAGAAGTTTCATTGAGATGCATCTCTCCCCGAGCCTAGAAAATTGTGAATTTATAAAGAGAGAAAGAGTTGTATTAGGACACTCAATCTCCCAAGCAGGAATATAGGTGGACCTGAGAAAAATCACTATATCAAAAGGGTACCTTCTCCTCAATAGCATAGATATGTAAGGAGATTCTTAGGGTTAGCTAGTTATCATATAAGATTCATAGAAGATTTTAGTAAGATGGATTCACCGCTATTCGGTTTATTCGACAAATATTATGAGTTTGTTTGGTCCAATCCTTATCAAGAGGCTTTTGAAATCATTAAGGGAAATTTGAATACCCCTCCATTCTCTGAGGTCCAAAATCGGCTCTGGCTTTCCACATCCACACATATGCCTCGAACAAAGTTGTGGGGGAAGCATTAGGATAGTTAGGATACAAATTACATTATGAAATATATTTCATTAGTAATAAATTTTCTAAGGTCGAGCTAAACTATATTTTCACAGGGAAGGAGATGTTAGCCATTTTCCATGCTTTAAGAAATTTTAGACATTATGTAACTGGGTATCAAAACTTTGTTCACACTGACCATGCAACCATCAAATATTTAATGAAAAAACCATATTTTAATGCAAGGATAATTAAATGTTTGTTACTTTTACAATATTTTGACGTAACCATTGTTGATAAACCTAGAAAAGGGAGTATTGTAACAGATTTTCTATCCAGGTTAGCTCTATCTGTAGGTGAAGAAAGAATTGTGGATGGATAGCTTACAAATGAAAAACTTCCAAATGAACATCTATTTGTTATATTACCACTCTCACCATGGTTTGTTTACATAACTAGCAACATTGTTGCTGGAAAGTGTCCTCCTAATCTCTCATTCAGGGAGAAAAGCAAGATCATAAAAAAAATGACCCTTTCACATGGATTTGGGGAAATATTTTCAAACTAGTCCCTAAAAAATTCCTCAGCAGATGTGTGATGGAGGAATAAGTTTTTGATATCCTCTATGCATGTCATGATAGTCGTTGTGGAGGCCACTTTGTTGCAAAAAGGACTTCTTTCAAAGTTTTGCAGGCATGATACTATTGGCCTACCCCTCACCAGGATTCCAGAAGATACACTAGGAGGTGAGACTAGTGCCCAAGGATGGAGAAACCTACACAAAGGGATGTGATTTATTTGAAACCTCAAATGGTCCTTGAACCATTTGATAAATGGGGCATGGACTTCGTTGGACCTATTGATCCACCATCTGGCTAGAAAACGTATATCGTAGTTTGTATTGGCTACTTGACAACATTGGCTTAAACAAAAGATGTGATGGTAGAAACCGATGAGAAAGTAGTAGAATGTATGGGGGAGAATGTGTTTTACAAGTTTGGGTACCCCAGAGAAGTAGTCACTAATTAGGGGGCACAATTCACTTCTCATCTCGTTGAGAATATTTTGAGGAGGTAGAATATTAATCATAAGACTTATGCTACATACCTCCCTCAACAGAATGGCCAATTGGAAGTGACTAACAAAGCCTTAGAGAGTATCCTCACCAAGGTTGTGAGCAGCGACAGAAAAAATTGGGAGGACATATTTCTAGAAGCTACTTAGGCCTACAACACTACCTAGAAAACAACAACATGATTCACTCCTTATGACCTATTCTATGGCAAAAAAACCCTCCTTTCAGCTGAATTTGTAGTCAACACATTCAGGATGGAAGATGAGCTAGACCTAGACATATTAAATTCCCAAAAAGAGAGTTTTATGCAATTAAATGGATCAACAACATGATTCACTCCTTATGACCTAGTCTATGGCAAGAAAGCCTTACTTTCAGTTGAATTTGTATTCAACACATTAAGGATGGAAAATGAGCTAGACCTAGACATATAAAATTCCCAAAAAGAGAGTTTTCTACAATAAATGGATTCGATGAGTTCAGGATGCAAGAACTCCTCCACACATAAGTAATTCAGCTACAAAGGAAGGTCTATCATGGCATGAACATTAAGGAAATGACCTTTCAAGAAGGATATTAGGCATTGTTGTATAACTCAAGGCTTAAGGAATTTAAAGGAAAAATGACGACAAGATGCTTGGGACCCTACAAAGTGGACAAATTTTATGATAATGGTGTAGTTCAGATCATAACCATAGATGAGGAAGGAGTTCCCCTAATTGTCAATGGTTATAAACTCAAGGGTTACAGGAAGCCCCTAGAGCAGCACAAAATTCCATCTATGAGAGATTTTCAGTCATCGTATACATGGATAATCTCCATAGATGTCTCCATGGAAAACTAGAGAAACTTCCATAAATCCAAATAATGTTGCCTAAAATTTGTGGGTGATGCATCATGAAAATGTACATTTTTGTGTGCTCTATCATTGATTCTAATCCAAGCCTTGCATCCACATTGAACAATATATGAAACACCATCAAACAAACCTGATAGCCACATAATTTGTGGAGGCATATAATGGGATGAGAGGTCCTTCATGTCTGAGGAGCAAGGTTCGTGTGTCTCCAACCAGGTGTGTATTTTAGAACAAATACAGTGAGCAAAAATCAACACATCTTCAAATATATTAGCATTTTGTGCCCTCCATATTTCCCAAATGAAAAACAAAGCAATGGATTTATTATGTCTATTTATGGATGCCCACCATTATAGATAGAGTTTGACCGAAGTTAAATACCTCTAAGGAAACCTATAATAATAGAGTATTTGTGACCAAATCTGAAAATAGATTTTACAATTGAGAAATAGGCGTAAATCGGTCTCTTCTTCATAAGAGCGCAAGGGGCACCATCTTGGACCTTGGCATTCCCAATTTCTAATATTTTTCCATGTTAAAATATTATTTTTCGTAACCATCCAAATGAATAAATTTATTTTCATGGGGAATTTCCACTTCCATATTTTAAGAAAGCACGTGTGATTGGTAGAATTATATATAGAGCTCATGATGTACCTATAAATTTTTGCTACATAATGGTTCCATGATGAAGTATCCTAGCCCATATGAGCGTGTCTCCCATTAAGCTTCAGAATAAACCTACATGATTGAGATATTGTATGTACCATTTCCATTCCAGTGCTTGTGTCCATGTAAGCCAATCTCCTCAGCTACTTTCCAGATCATATATTGTACACTACATTTTCTTATGACCTGCTCCATGAAAAATAGATGCCTTTGAATAGTCTCCGGAGTGAAGCCCGTCAAATTATAGGCACTGATGATATGATATAGAACAATTAAATATTATTCCCCTCCCAAACGACCATTTTACCATTTTATTCTTTGAAGGAATAGGGAATTTATCTATTAAAGGTCAAAAAAATATATGAACCCGCTTTTATACCAATGTTATCTAATTCGAACCAGTCTATGGAGATTTTATTCTTTTATTTTATTCCTTTATTATCTCCCCCCATATTCCATATCCCAAAAAAAATAAAAATATAGTAATCCCTAGCTGTCAAGTTCCTTTCGTCTGGAGATATTGTCACAGTTTACCAAATGAAATTTTTTCACACTTCCAATGCCCTACCATATGAATCAAGATATAATTGAACAAAGTTGTTAATGATATGGGTTGGGAACACAAATAATTGTGCCCAAAAAATTATTGTAAGATGACCTAGACCAGAGTGTATCTATGGTCCATACTAAGCCAATTGTGTGATCAACATTTAAGTTCTTATTCAAAATTTGTGATAACTCATGAAAAAAGTCCCCAATTTTATAAATTTTTAGCTTTAGTATAAATCCCACATAATTCAATCTCTACATGGTCACTTCTTGAGAACATAAGTATGGATTTTTGAACATTTGATATCAATCCCGAGGCGTCACCATATCGATGAAAAATGAATTGTAAAAAAATCCACTGTCTCGAATACAATCCAAAATATGAGAATGTCATCCACATAAAATAAATGGGAAATTCACATATCCTTGATAATTCTTAAGCCGTGGAAAATACCTAAGTTTTTATCCACATTTATCATCCAAATTATAACATTAATAACAAGAAAGAATAGCAGGGTTGAGAGTGACCACCATTGTCTCAATCCTCTACCTGCTTGAAAAATGTTTGTACGGTATGGATTAATAAGGAAAACAACCAATGACTTGGACATGCAAGCTGTTATCCACTCCACATTATGTGTTTCCAAAAGAACCTTTTCAATCTTGTACGGTATGGATTAATAAGGAAAACAAACCATGCCTTGGACATGTAGGCCATTATCCACTCCACATTATGTGTTTCCAGAAAAATCTTCATAAGGATTATCCCGAAGAGATATCGGTCCACACATTCATATGCCTTCTTCATATCTACCTTAATAACTACCACATCCAATTTCTTGGTATGTATCAAGTGTATACACTCCTTTGCTATGGATATAGCATCATTTATCGACCTATTGTGAAGAAACACAAATTTCTCCCTAGATATGTGGATTGATAGAATCTTGTCGATGTGCTCCAGAATAATTTTTAACATGATCTTATATGTAATATTGCAAAGAGATATCGGTCTAAAGTCCAAGAAAGAGGATGGATCTGATACCTTTGGGATAACGGTAATGAAAGTTGAATTTTTAGCACCTGAAATGTGCCTATAGGTCCTTGAATCTTCTACCATATCCTACATCTTTTTTTCCATAAGGTCAAATAAGTGTACAAATATTTTCATCATCCATCCATTGAGGCCTGTAATTTATCTTTTGAAAATGACCTCAACAACCAATGGATTTCTTCAATTTATGTCTGTAAAATAAGTGCTTCATTTTATTTGGCGTTGAACATCATAGGATATTCCAGTGCTCCCCATAGTTGATCTTAATTATTTACTTATTCCCTATCTCTAAAGAGGTCCTGAAAGAAAATTAAAACCTCACATCGGATATCCTCTCTGGAGTAAACAAAATTCCGTCCAACCCCTCTGATATGCCAAATAGTGTTTATTTTTTTTCTATTGTTAGCATTTCTGTGAAAACATTTTGTAGTTTGTCCTCTTCCTTTAGACATAAAACCGTAATTTTTAATCTCGAGGTCGACTCCTATATCGAAAGAATATATACTTTTCTCACTTCCAAATCCTTCAGAATTTCTAATTCCTACTGAGTAGGTGTTTCTTGTTCCATATCATGCTCCTTAGGGGTAAAATTCATAGGTGGTAGGTGGATTAAGATCCTTGACGGGCGTTCCCGAGATCGAAGGGAGACACTCATATTAGCTGCAACATTGACAAAGATAATATATGCATGTGCACATAAGTATTCAATTGAAAATATGAAATAGAGAAGTATTGCCTCAGTGTGGGATGTTGATCCATTGTAGATGTCCAAGTAGTGTGGTATAAGTCCACCTCAGTAGCTTCAAGTCTGAATCCTTCAAACAATTAATGAAACTAGTAATATTCACAGTGTTATCATAATAAAAAATCAAATAAAAACATATAATCAAAGATGAAATCATATAAATCTAGGCCACTTATCACATATATCTTCAAAAACTAACTCAATAGATGCAATTACAAGATATCAAGTGGAAAAAATAGAGGTTGTTATGTTATATTTAATGAAGGAGAGTTTCGAACATTGGCTTGGTCAAGCCTCCCTGAGTCCTTTGAATCCAATCTCTCTCTCTAATATTTTAGTGTGTCAGCCCTTAGGCAAATAGCTCTGAATGAATTATGCCAGTCAATGAGTCCTCACACTAACCTAAGTTCATTCATTACACAATCAAACTTTTTACCTTTGACAATGAGGCCTTTCCTCCAATTTATAAGAGTTGGGAGGATAAAATTTTATTTTGATTAGGGAAAAATCCATGATGTTTCCATGATTCTCTAGATTTTTCCTTCTTTGGGTGCTTAGTTAGGCTTATCAATTTCCAATCATAGGTCTACACCATAGGTTTCAAATTTTTTGGATAGAATCCTTGACAAAAAGTGATAAATGTCATTCATTTTACTAAGAATTTTCCCCTCATTATTCATGGAATACAGGTGATGTGACCCTTTAGGCAAAACAAGTTGTTAACCTAGGCCTTAACACTCCCAACAGGAAGGAGGAAAGCATTATAACTCAGCCTGGAAGCTTCTAGAATGCATTACCATGGCGAAGTAGGTCTTTATCTTCATACATTTCTTCCATCCATGTATCCTTCTCCTTTGAGTGAATGACAAGGTAATTTAAAATATAACATATGCCCCCTAAAGTGTTATATCAAATATGAATATGATGACTGAAATAATTTATATGTGTGTAGTGGAGAGAGAGAGAGGAGTTGCAATATTATGGGTAACCTAAAACAATCAACATATGTAAAAATATGTATAAATTTGTCCTGAGTCGGTCATTCCCATGCTCAGTAGCTGTATCAGAGTGATTTATATAGGAAGGTATATGATGAGTATTTACATCCGTAATAAGAATGTGGAAGCTTGAGTCATGACAAGATCAATTAGATAATTTATCTTGGAAAATAGTACACGTAGGCTAGGAGAGGAAACAAAGCTGAGTGATGTAAGCCTCTACCCAAGGTCTTGGTCATCACATCTCTGAACTACATATTTATAGACATGCGAATAAAGGTTTTGTATTTTAACATGTGAGAAATCATTTTATTACGAGTCAACGATGAAAATTTTTAACAGACATGAGGATGACCACCAATAAGGAGGATGGTCTCCAAGATGCCATGTACAATCTAGCAAGTGTGGAGAATGTTGTTGATGTTGAATATTGATAGAAATTTTTGACCGAGAGCCAATGATGAAAACTACAAATCAAACACAAGTAAACCTTCCACTAAGGTCTGCAAATTCTAGGGTACTGATATGTTTTTGGATCGCCTTCCTTGATAAGATGATGAAGTCGATAGGATGATATATTTCAAAAGTTAGGTAATTAGGTGTCCTACATTATTTGACATGAACTAGGAAAAGGATGATTTTGATTTGAAGATAGTATAGAGAAATGGTGCAAAAACGTGGTGAACAAATGATTCTTGGCATATGATGGTTGGGTTGATATAGGAAGTAGTATATAGTGTGATCTCTTGAATAATAGAAGGCACGATAAACATGGTACCCAAAAGGTTAGACTGGGGAACACCAAAGAGTGCTAGTATTCAAAGATGAAGGAATATCAGAGTATGAAGGCTAAAATTAAGGAATTGTAGTGTAAAATAAGAAGCTGGTGAGAAGAAGTTTTCTGAGGGGTGCCATGTTGAAAGTGGTGTTTCCAAATCATCCTTCAAAGTATAAAGAGTGAGTCTCTACTTTGTCCAAAAATTTTCCCCATATGACTAGGTTTAATGAGTCCAGAAATGTAAACTCAATGATCTTTTCATATTTAGGGAGGTTGAAGGAGATCGTCAAAGATAACTCTAAGGGGGCACCTTTTTCATGGTTGATGAATGGGTGGGAAAACATGTTAATAGTATGACTGACACAGTTCCTTTTGAGTAAGTTATTCCACTCATCTCTGATAAAGTGATAAGCCTATGTTCAATGGAAATCTGCCTCATTTTGTTATGAGTATGAGGATACGAAGTACACTAAATGTTCTTCATGAAATTTTAACCAGTAAGACGAAGAAAAACTCGATGCTTTTCCTGAAATTTTAACGAGTACAACGAAGAAAAAATCAGTGCCTTTTTCAGTTTCTTAAGAACTAGAAAAAGATAGAAAAAATGGCTCATAATGTTCTTTGTGGGAGTTTGAGGAGCCCCAAGAAGGAAAGTCGGAGGTTTTTTCAGTTTTACGAGCTAGAAAAATTCCCTAAAAAGAAGGCTCAAAAATTCTTCATGTAATGTTAATGAGCATGGAGAATTAAAATCAAGGTTTCTAGGATTAAGGAGCAAGAAAAATACCACAAATAGAATGCTAAAAAATTATTGATCTCATGCTCCTCAATATAATGGTCTATGTTAGGAATTTTCTCGTAAGGCCAAGTGATAACATTGTTGCAATTTGCTCAGGATTGCAATCTGCTGCAATTTGTATATTTTCCACGTTACCTGTTTTGACAAAGATGTGTATGAGCATAGTCTTGGAAATATTTCCAAAGTTACCTTCCACTTCGTTAGTTTGAAAAATCATGTAAGAGGATGGAATGATCTCAGGTGGGTTAGAAGGAAATATTTGCATAGTGGTCATGTCTGAATAATACATCGAAATGTGGTGGTGAAAAACATCCCAAGGTCACTCTTGTATAGACATGATCTCTCAAATAGCTTCATTCAAATGTAGGGCTTCATCGAGGAGATATTTAGAAGGAGTTGTGATGGGTGAGAGTATGGTGCCATTGGTTGAAACCAAAGTGGTGGAGGGTTGAGATGCATATTGGATGGCTTGATAATGCAACTTAGACAGTGACAGTGGCATCTGTTCTCCATAGGAATCCATTTTTGAAGGTTTCGGTAGGATGCAGGTATCGATAAAGCCATATGACCTAGTGGATATCATTGAAACCATTTGTGTAACCTCAAGTAACGGGAGAGGAAAAAAAACCATAAGGGAATACTCCTTTAGAAGAGAGATATTGATATTGATGTAAGAGTGAGGGACTCCCCCTACTAGGGGTATGATTTTGCTACAAATCGTGGAATAATCCAATGTGTAGAAGGATATTTGGTCCACTATAACTATATTCCCATCCATAGGAAAGAGGATGAGGATGAGCTAGCATAGAATCTTGAGGGTCATCTCCATCAATGGTTGAAACCAAGGCTTACCTTTGCGCTTGATAGGTTTACAAAACTTAGAGAGAATACATAGATGATGATGCTTGCACAAAGTCCTCTAAAATGTTGTAGCTATGGGTAGCATGTGCATAGGTTTTATGACTTGTGCGGCGAAGGGTCCCTTTGCGGAGATGAATTATAGTATCAACAACAAGCCTTTCGATATGAATATCGTTGGGCAGTAGTGGATTTGAACTCGAGGTAGCCTATTAAGCATCAATGACTAGAGTTCCATATGTTTTGTCTCGGATTTGGGTTTCAACTATCTCCATGCCATAAATGCTAGATGGTCCTTCACCAGAAGGATGAGAACCATCATTTTCCCCTTACCGCCGTTGATTAGGGAAAGGGTTGTGCAGGACAGGAGGGGTCCTCCCAGAATCCTTTTGCGTAATATAGTTTGTGCATTATTGAAGGCGAGGACATTTATATGTCAAGTGGTCCTCAGCACATTTTTCAAGGGAATCTGATAGTCTTGTCTTGCACTCTGTTATTTTTAGTAGCATTTCTATGATTTATATTATTCTAGGTATTAGGCTACTCATTAGAAGGAGAGGATTTTTTCTTGTTCTTCTTGTTCTTACTATCATATTTTTGTGTAGACTGCACAAATTTTATCTCAGCGATTGGAAGATCAAGCGATTGGGTAGTAGCGGTGGAAACCGAATATGGCTGGGAAGCATGCCCACTGATTTGTTTTATAGAAACCCTAGAGGTTGTGTGGACAATACTGTCGTCATGTGCTACAAGTTACTGAGTAGCAGAAGCATTTATGTTTCAAGTGGCATGGGGGAGTAAGTCATAAATCATGTTAGATTGTGAATAGATCAAATCTATATTCTTTGCATGGCAGATGTATTGGTCTTACGTGACTACACCAGCTAAGGCAACATCCTTAGTAATGGGAGGAAGGAGTGACTTGCATAACCAATATTCTAATAGATGATCTAGAATTGGAGTCGTTTGAATTGGGTGGTGTTGCCTTGGCACAACGTGGTGAGAAGTTTTGTTTGGGTTTTGTAGCAGATAGGGAGCTGAAAGTGTTTGAGAAATTCCATTGGTAATGCACCAGATGTGTTAACTACAACCCATGGTAACTTGATGTACCACTAGACAACGTTTCCAGTGAGGCTGTGGTGAAAGAGCCTAAGCTGGATACTATCATCCACCATGGAATTAGAAACAAAATATAGATGATAGCTGGTGACATTTGTGGCCAGGTCATCCCCTTATTTTCCATCGAATGTAGAGATATCTTTAGGAATCTTATGCAACATAGGAGACCAAAGAAGGTTGTAATTTATGGGATCATTGGTGAATTTATTCAGATTGGGGATGTTTAAAGTTTCCAAAAAAGGAAATTGTGTGGTTTCTCTCGAGTGTGACGAAGGAGGTGTAGGTTGACTAATAGGATTGTAGCGTCCCCCCATCCAAGTGTTCCCAATGGGCTATGTAGGACTCGTCGGATAATAGTTTCCAAGTATTGGTGATGTAGGGATGTAAGGTGGTTTTCCATAAGGATATTAAACTATGCGGAAAAATTTCTGTCTCCCCAGGGTAATAGTTTCCCCCTTGCACCAACTGAGTTTGGGGAAAGGTTGCGAGATAGACACAACAATGCTTTCTTGTGGCATACTACTGGTCGCATAATTTACATTTGGGATATACCCTACAACAAAGGGTTAACCACTCATAGGTATTCAATTAATAATGGATGGATCTACTTGTCCCATATATTGTAGGGGTACTGAAGTGCCCCCTGACACATATGTGTTGGTAACACTACCCCCTCGCATCGAGACCAGGGGGTTTGAACTCAAAAAAGGATTCCAATCCAAAGTGTTACTGAAAGGAATGGTGGTAGCCACGCTAGTGGAAGTAGTAGTCGAAAGTCTAGTAGTAGAAAATAAAGGACTGGAGTTCATAAGGTTCCAAAATCCACTCACTCACAGTGTAGCCAAGTTCTTGCGATCGAGAATATTCTAGCTAGTAAGGTTTCTAGAATACACTAGATGGTCAGAATGGGATGTGAGTAGAACATGAAGTGATAGAAAAAGAGAACCAATTTTTCGAAGAAAAAAAATTCGAACTAAGGATTAGTCCCCAGCGAAGTCGTTGATTCTACTTAGAGGTAAAATGCACAGCTGGTAGCTGGAGTAAGATCCCTCTTGTGCCTTCCTAGGACCTATGGCACATAATCATATTAGCTACAACATTTACAAAGATAGTGTATGCATGTTCACGCAAGTATTAAATTGGCAATATGAAATCAAGAAGGATTACCTCGATGCGTGATACCAATTTGTTGGAGATCTCAATATAGTGTGGTGGAAGTCTGCCTCACTAACTTCATGTCTAAATCTTGCAAAAAATCAATGACGCTGGTAATATTCACAGTGTTATCACAATAAAAATTCAAAGACAAGCATATAATCAATCATGAACTCATATAAATCTAGGCAAATTGTAACATATATCTTCAACAACTAACTCAATAGATGCAATTACAAGATATGAAATGGAGAAAATAGAGGTTGTTCTATTATATTGAAAGACGGAGGGTTACAACCATCACCTTGGTCAAGCCTCCTTCAATCCTTCAACTCTAAGCTCTCTCTCTCCAATATCCTATTGTTACAATGCTTAGGGAAATAGCTCTCAATGAAGTATACCAACCAATGAGTCATCACACTAACCAAATTTCATTCCTTACACATCAACCTTTCGACCTTTCACAATGAGGCATTGCCTCCAATTTGTAAGAGTTTGGGAGGAAAAACCTTGCCATTCTTCTCCATTAGTGTGATCAACGAAAAATCCATGATGTTTCAATGCTTTAATAGCTTTTTCCATATTTAGATGCTTATTTAGGTTTCACAATATCCAATAAGAGGTATGCACCGTAGGTTGCCAAATTTTTGGACTAACCCCTTCAAAAAAGTCAGATTTGTCAGTAATTTTACTCGGAATTTTCCCCTAATTATTCATGGAACACAAGTAATGCAACTCTTTTGAGAAAAAATGATGTTAACTAAGGCTCTAAAGCTCCCTATAGGAAGAAGGAAAGTGTTATAACTCAGTCTGGAACTTTTTTTGGTTCGTTAACATGGAAAAATAGTTCTCTATCTTGGTTAATTTCTTCCATCCATGTATCCTTCTCCTCTGAGATGATGAGGAGGTCATTTGCAGTATAACACACACCTAATTATCTTAATTTTCCCCATTAAAACTTCCAATTCCTTGTAAATTTAATATTCTTTTCTCTCTCGCATATCCAGACTTAACACTTTAAGTTATTTAATTTGTATGAGATATTTTCCATAGTTGACGACCATGATAGTAACACATACGAATCCAAGTGCTTAAAACTAAACTTTTTAAGCCTTCATCTTCAAGCCACAGATTATTAAATTTAAAAGGTATTCTTTTAAAAACTGACTCCATACATCGTTGCAACACAATCGAGAAATGGTATGCGATGTAGTTATTATCCATCCATGACTTCATATTTCCAAATATTTCAAGCTAATTCTCATATACCATAAATATTTATAATCTCTTTCCATTATGTTCCTCTCCATTTCTTCCATTTTTATACATAGGAGTGATGAGAACATGGCATATAGTAATTAACTAGTTTTCATCAAAGAGGGCTTGTAATCAATGAGCGAGCATGTCTCCTTTGCAATGAACCGCATAACATTCCTCTTGGGAAAGGGTGGCATTATAATCCCTTAGAATTATAAGCGACCGTATATTTAATATGTGTGAAGCTTCCATGCGGTCCCAAAAGGAATATATCCTATTTTATGGAGAATATAATTTCCAAATGTGAACAACCCTTCGTATTTTCCCACTTGGGGTCCCATAGGGAGACAATACCTCTATAAATCCTAAAATAATTTACAACAACCATGTACCAATCTAGATAGATAGAATGGAAATAATATATAGTTCTATCAAATTTTTCCATAGATTCTTGAATAAATATGATGAAGGGTTGAATGGAAAATAAAATTTGTCAAAGGGAAATTTATTCAGTGGAATTCACCATACCAGACATGTTAAGTGATCAAATTTGGATCAGGACCTTAAATTTCAAAGTGTTTGAAAGTGGGCCAAACCTAGGTGACCAAATAGATCTCGTCTTCCTGATTCTGGTGCCACAAACGGTTCGAAAAACTAACACTATATAATGAAGTTATTACGATTTGAAAATTCCAATAAATTACAAATTTTGATAGTTGACGAGGGTTGACTGGGCAAAGGTATAGTAAAAAAAAAAAAATTCTAGGGAATATTCCTCAAATATTTCTCATAATTTTCCATGGATTATTCCTTCTAGGCTAATCATAGGTTGACAAGTGTTACACCATTTTTTGGTCATCTAACCTATTATTATTAGATGAACCCAAGTACACCATGTAAGACCAATTTTACACTAAGTAAAATTTCTTTCACCATACAAAATAACTCATTTGGTCATATTTAACCCAAAACAAGGAAATTAATTAAATGAATCCTTATTTATTTAATTATTTCCTAAGAACAAGTTATTTAAATCATTATTTAAATAATATTCTTAGTTAAATTTGACTAAACCATCCATAAATAATTAAATAAACCATTATTTATTTAATTATATTCCCATAATTCCCCTAAAATGATAAATAAATCATTTATTTACTTATTATTTATAAATAAAGGAATTGACCCAAGTCAAGAATCCTTTTCCCTCCAACAAATATAGTAAAATATTCCTAAAAGGTGCTTCTAGAATTTGATTAATAATATTTTATTCATGCACCGAGTTCTAGACTGCCCCAATATTTTGTTATAAATAGGAGGGTTTTCCCCATTCATTAGTCACCTTCATTGCATTAGATCACTCTCGATCTACTCTTGGTCACCATTTTCCATTTTTGTTTGTGAACTCCCATTGAGTTCTATGTTTGTTTTTCTACACCAATAAGAGAGAAGAATGCTAGATCTGAAACACTGAGGACTTTCAAGAACCCATCCCATTGAGGAGAACCAGAAAACACCTTTCTTGTTTTCCTCTCAGGTGCCCCATTATTTAATATAATATAAAATTCTTTGAAATACATTATTCTTGCCTTGTCTATTGATGCATGGAGCCATATTATATTTTATCTGCTTAATGTCTTTTTTACTTAGATCTGAATTTGTACAGCAAACTTAAAGATATTTTGCAGCCATAATTGATGTTAGGGCTATTTGTTATGCGTAGCTAAAGTGATCTTTTACGACGAAAGATTCACACTAACAATTGGCGACTCCACATGGGTTTTCTTTTGCGACCGCTGTCGTTTTATATATTCCTGCATATCCAGCTGTTTCAAACCCTAGGGTTTCTCTTCCATTTTCTGTTTTTCCTATTTTTATGGTGTTTATCACCCCTAAAACCCTCAAATAGTCAAATTTTTAACTTCCATGTGTTTCTGGCCTTATTGCGCAGGTGACAGACATCAGCCACAGCTGAGACGACAAATTTTTCTGAAATCTGCCACCGAGAGAGCTGGATCTGCAGGTCGCACTTATTGGCTCAAAAAGTGCGACCTGAGCTTGAAGACGCACTTTTCTTCCCCAAACCTGCGACCTGGACTTTTTCTGCAAATTTTCCAGCACTTTTTCTGGGTTTGTCTGAAGCTTCTGTCAGGGTTTTCCAGCCTTTTTCTCTACCCGTTTAGACCTGTTTCTGATCTACTTCACCAAAATAAGAGGGAATCTTGCCCCTTAGGGCTCTAGTACCCTCCACTTTTTGTGCGAGAGTCTTTTCTGTTTCAGAAGTCTGAATTTTTAGAGTTTCAGCCTTGTTTTTCTCAGATCTGATACCTCCATTTCAGATCCTTTCAAATTAGCTCTTCTACCTTTCAAATCACCTCATATAGTTTTGTTTGGGTTCATTTCTAAGGCCATTGCCTTGTCTTTTCTAGTTTTAGCTGATCTCCTCCTTTCTAGCAGCACCCTTGCCTTTGCCTCTTTTTTGTTCTCTCCACCACTTTTTAGCATATTTCTCCTTTAGATCCCAGTCCCTCCCGACATTTGATCTATTGGCCTCTTTTTCGCGTGCTTTGCTTAGTTTTTTCCCTCTTATAGACTAGTTTTGAGAGACCCGCCTTCTTGGGTTAAGTTGATGCATTGGTAGATGTTCATTTTTTGTTCTTTTAGTCTTATTTACTGCAGATTTATTTTCTGTTACGCAGCACACTTTTTCTTTAGCTCTCAAAATGTATGGGTTTAAACAATTAAAATTAACGCACGCCACACACTGACAGTAAGTGAAGAAGCGCCTAGTTAACACCGCCTAGAAAATACTTTAAAATCAATTGTCATTGCACCTCTCTACCCCTGACCTCACTTGATTTTATCCCTGCCCTTGTCAGATTTTTATTCTTCCTGTCATCATTGCACCCCCAAGGCACCTTTCTCGGAGACTTCTTGGCCTTCACCCTCAGTTTCCGCTTGGTTGACTTCCTCCTTCTCGTCGTTCTCAGGTAAGTCCTCCCCTAAGTCTACACTCCGACTCTTCTTTTTATTGTTCGAGTTCTCCCCCTACTTCTGGTTCTCCCTCTTTTAGCTTCACCATGTCTAGTTCAGGACCTAGCCCTAACCCCAGTTCTACCATTGGGTCCATTTCCAGTGGAACCACTACGGGACCTACCTCGACTGCCCCATTACTCTCTTATATGGCCGGCCTCAGTCTCCCCGATTTCAATAAGATAATTAATGATCCTATTCACCACGATGTTAGTTGGCCTACTATGCCAACCAAGCTCCCCTTCGACATTCCCAAGTTCGAAGGCCTTGCTAGTGAAGATCCCTCTAACCATATCCGATCTTTCCACATGTGGTGTTCCTCCAATTCCATCACCGATGACTCCATCCGTCTTCGTTTGTTCCAATGCACGCTTACCGGCGAAGCTTCCAAATGGTATGTTGATCAAGCCACCTTTGCAACCATTGCCCAAGCCTTTTTATCCTATTTCCAGCTCCCCCTCTGATACGACACTGGCACTAAACTCTTAACTTCTTTCCATCAATCCTCTTCGACCTACCTTTCCGCTCATGTCCAGGAATGGTGGCGACGACGGAGCTTGTGTCGCGCTCCCCCCTTTGAAGATCGGGTTTACATCGACTGGTTCCTTCGCTCTCTATTACCTCCCATTCGCAAGGATGCCGCATCCCATTTTCCCCAAACTGAAGAAGCTGCCCTCCAACTAGCCTTGAAGTATGACCTTATTTATGCCCAATCTGGTTATGTTTATACCATCCTTCTTGACCTTCCCAAGCCTGGTGGCCCCAATGCCTCGGGGGCATGTCACTCTACCGACGGTATCATTGGAGCCCTATCACATACCTCTACCCAACCTCTTCTAGGCCATGGTTTCCCTCCAGGGGCCAGCCCCTCTGGCACTCCCCCCCCCCCAGTAGCATGTATTCAGGATATGACATACCTCCTCATTTTTCCCACCCTCCTGCTTACCTCACTGCTACCCACCCTACCCCATATCCGTATCCACAACTTGGTGTCCCAGCTTCCCCAGCATTTGGACCTCCCACTCCCTTGTCTTTTCTACCCATGAAACCGCACTTATTACCCCCTCCAGGGCAAGTATTTGCACAGCAGGGGGCACCTAATTTTATTCCTTCTTAAATAAAGAGGAAAGGCAATCAATCTTCCCCTGGAAATCATGGACCCAATCCTTCAAGTATTGATCCTCACACTGCTACCCAGCCACAGGGTTCTCAGCCCAAGCCGAACATGCCACTTCACACCAATAAGCCTTGTTCGTGTTGCGGTGTTTATGGTCATTACACTCACAATTGTCCCTTATTACCACAATTCCTCCCCCATTGTCCCTCCTACCCCAGCTACTTCTCAACCCGCTGTTTTTACCGATCCTTTCCCTCAACAAGGATTTGTGGCCACTCAACCCCCTCATGCCCCGATAACCACTCAACCTTCCCCCTCTGGTTCCTTTGATTACCAGATTCTTATGATGGCCTCTAACCCACCTCTCACCATCGACCTCAACCTTCAAACTTAGTCCCATCAGTATTCCACACCTCCTATTCCGTCTGTCTCTGATTCTCCATCGTCCGGTCCTACAGAGCCTCTATCGACACCCAATGGTCCCTTGTAACTCCCTCTGCCCAAATTCGAGGTTCATCCCAAGACTCCTAAGGGACCATTACGCCGAAATGCTACCTCTGGTCAGGCTACCCATTCATACAGCATAGTAGATGATCTGACCCAATCTCATGCTTCCATTTCAACACTGGAACTCCTCCAGTCGTGTCCTTCTCAAAAGAGGGCTCTACTATCTGCTGTGGGTGCTTTAGATCCTGAGGAAGAACAATTGATTGTTTTCGACGCCCATCATTCAGACCATCACCCTCTCCCTCCTTTGGTTGCTTTCCAAATCCCAGTCCAAATCCGAAACGCCAATGTTGCTCGGTGTATTATTGATGAGGGGGCATCCACCTGCATAGTGTCCGCTTCGATTTGGAAACAACTCGGATCCCCTGAACTGGCCCCTTCCACCATCACCCTTCGTGCATGGGATGGCCATGGCTCCCAACCCATTGGCCTATTCTGTAACTGTCCTATCACCCTTGCCAGCAAGATTGTTTGTGTCGATGTTGAAGTTATCGACGCCCCTCTTGAATACAACATCCTTTTGGGGTGTAGTTACACCTATGCCATGTCTGCCATCCCATCTGCAGTCCACCACAAGATGTTCTTCCCTCATAATGGAAATATTGTCACCATTGACCAATTAACCTACCATGAACCAAAATCTCAGACCCCCCTTGAGTCCACCATCTCTAATGTCACCAATAAACCAACTATTGATTCCTTGACCAGTGTTTCCCCTGGCATCTACAAAGACTCCTCTTTACTTGGAACTTTTCATGGACCTCCCCCTCTTCCTGTCTCTAACCCCAACTTAGCGAATTTTTGCATGATGCAATCATCTCAAGATGGCCTTGCACAACCTGCTTCGGCTATTCCGCAACCTCAATCTTGCCCACCGCCTCTTGCTCCTAGCCCTTCGCCTCAGCCAACCGAACCTTTTTCACCTGACCCTTCCCATCACACTCTGGAACCTCCCCACCCTCCTGAGTCTGTTCCCTCAGGTCTCCACCATATGGGAGTTGTTCCCCCTGGTCATTACCCTGCCAGTCAAATACCTTTTCTTGGCCACCCCCCCAAAGTTTATTCGGTCCCCTTCATGGCCACCCTTTCCCTCCCTAATTTAACCTTGGGAATTCCAGTATGGTATCTCACCCCTCCCACCGAGACCCCACTAGGCCACCCCAAACCATACATAGCCATGAAACTGGTGCAACCAATTCCCTTCGCTCCTTCAACCACCACAGTGCCCCTTGCTCCTCCGCAGCACTCTCCTAATGCTACAACCGCTAAAGGAAAGAAACGAAAAACTTGCAAGGGGGAATCTAATGACAAGGCCACTGCACCTGAACCTACCCGTCCCCCACACGCCAAGCCTTGTGCCTTGTGTGATGGTATCAGTCACCCCACCCATACTTTTCCTGAGTTGCCCCATATCTGACCCATGGTTAAAGTCGCGTTCCCTGAAACCTCTGTTTCTTCCTCATCCGTAGCCAAGAACCCAAAGACTCTTCGCACCAACAAACCTTGTGCTCTGTGCGGCGTCCATGGCCATTATTCTCACCATTGTCCTCACCTCATGCATTACCGAGCCTCTTTAGAGGTCATCCGTGAGTACGAAGTTGAACAGAATCAATCCGCCTCTCCCTTCCTTGCTCAATATGCATCCAGTCTACTCGAGGATCCACTTGCTACCATTGATATTCCTCCCCCTAATGTTGAGATGTCAGACCCTGCTGCTTCCCTTCTATACCTATCATCATCAAGGCGCTCCCCGGAGTACATTCCTTCTGAACCCACTCCACCTATTCTGCTTGATTCTCCTCCAGACACGCGTTCTTTATATTTTAACCATATTTTAACTTGTTCTTCTATCATTCCCCGTGATGACAAGTATCTGTGCATCTCTTCCCATACTGATGATTTCAGTACCTTTGCAGCGTCGTCTGCTCTCCTTGACCCTTCCACTCCCTCTCCTAATCCTGATCATACCATTCGTATCTTCGATATTCTTCGTAGCCTAAGTGCCCACCCTTCATCCCATAGTTTTCATTCATCTCCCTCTCGTCGATCCATGATTCCTAGACTTCCTACCCAAACTGATCCCTCTCGTAGCCATCATTGGAGGTCTATCCTCTACTCACACTGCCATCCTTTGTCTCATCCTTCCTATTTCTTGTCTTATGAGACTATTACATCGACCCTTTCATCCATACCTTATCTGGGCTATGACGATGGAGCAAGTCGCTATTCCCGCCATCTCGCTTCAGCAACGTGGGCCATCTTTACCCCCTTGCATACCCTAGTTCTTGCAAATGGGGTCTGCATTGGTCAAGACACCAATAATTAGGCCGAATATGATGCAGTTCGTGGTCTCTTAGCCGATGCCCTCTCTCATCACATCCTCCATCTGCATGTCCATTTAGATTCCTGATTCTCGTCTTACAACTTAATGGTGTCTATCGTGTGCATAACCCTATCCTGTTTAGACAATATTTATGAGTGAAACTTTTGATACGTGAATTTAGATTCATTACATTTAGCCATATACCTAGAGATCAAAATCACTACATAGATCAAATCACAAATCGTGTTCTAGACTGGCATATATCACACTCAACACAATAACATTTAACACCATCAATCAAATGCATCATATATATTATATAACATGTGTTTTTAGATTCCATCTACTCTGAAACATACGACATGCCCATAGCATGTTACAATAACAAAACTACAAAAATGGGGGGCACCACTTGCCCCTACATAGACACTGGGGGGCACAACCTTCCCTACATCTAATCACTCTCTGGAGGATCCCGAGACAATGGCTCTACTCCCATAGCTCGTGGATCACGCACAGCCTGACTGGCCATTGCCATGTGTCGCATGATACCTCGCCACTCTGACGGTAGCCCAATACTTAACTCTATGTACCGGTCGTCAAAATCCTGCCAACCATGCTCCGATACACTGGTCAAAAACCCCTCACATCTACGACAAATGTCCTCCACTAGAGAATCCATGTCCTTTCTCTGCACCGTCCTTGATCCACTCGCACCTGTAGCTCCTGTCACTGTAGATCGTCCCATATATTTGGCCAGTTTTACCGGAGCTATATCTGCATTCCAAAAAACATCATGATTAGCACTATGTATCCTAGTCACAAAACTCTAAAATAAACATAACAGATTAGTTTCTTTTCCCTTACCATCAGGCCCCCACACTCGACCATGTGGAAGCGGCAAGTCTGGATCTCCCCAATAAATCATCCCATTATAGGGATAGTCATCTATGTATAATGGCATCTAATCCCAATGCCCGAAGAACTCTGGTCGGAACACCCATCCGACCGCCCCTCCCCCTCCTCTACACAATATTCGTCCCCACTGACGTATCTGGGGCTCTCTCAGACCTCCATCAGGCAACTATACACGAGGTCGTAAGGTCGGGATATTCTCAAAGAAGAAAGAGCACAACACCATCCCATAGGCGCAATCATGATTCACTTGCCGCTTGCATAGTGACAGCTGTCATTTCACCGATACCAACATCATCTGGGCCCACCCATAGTAGGTCACACTCAACGCACTCTCCAAAATCATCATCTGCCCTCTAGTGATGTGATGGAACACTTGGCTACCCAAGACCCGCAACACTGCTGTGGCCACTGCCTGGGTCTCAAACCTCTCTAGATCACCAATGGATATCCGAGTCCCTTTGACTCGGACACCTGGATGACAACGTCGATCAACAAACTCCATAATGCTACGCCCCCGTGGTAACACTGGCTGCGTATTTCCCACCATCCCTAATGGAGGGAGACCAGTCAAGAAATACAAATCCTAGACCGTCAGCTTGATCCTATGCCCCTGCACTACAAACACCTCATGATCTGGATCCCAAAAACTGATAATCCAGGCCAACAAGTGCTCTCCAGCCCTCATCAAAGTGTTCTCCAAAAATTTTAGAACCCCATACCTAGCTAGTGCACGATGGACATCCTGATCCGATTGGATTTCCATCCGTAATGTAGTTAAGTCTCTCTCTCTCCACTTGATCCATATATCTGCCATATCTGCACAAAAAAAATCATTTTTTTCATCCTCTGTATCAACAAAACTACATTAACTTACACCAAAATAGCATCTCAGCCCATAACAACACTGAAACCCCCCACATCTAATAGGTCGCACTTTTTGGGCAAAACCTGGGCCAGGTCACACTTTTCAGGCCCAAACCTGCATCGCAGGTTGTAGATTTTGCCCCAAAAAGTGTGACCCAACCTTAATGATGAAGTAGGGGAAGTTACTGAGATTTAAAGCCCTAATTTGCAATTTGAATCCATCAAAAACAAAGCTTAGGATTAGGCCTCTTACCTGCAACAGACGGATCACAATTCCAATGGTCGGTTTGTCCACTACGATCACCGAAAGATTTAGGGCCTTCTCTCCTCTCCACATTCACCACAACTCCACAAGAAAATGAATAATTTTGGAGGGAAAATGCCCTATTAGAAGAAAACCCCTGTTTTTTCTTTCGCCCGATGCAACCAAACCATAGCCCCATTTGACACACCGTCTACACCGTTGGAAAGCTCTCACCGAGCACTCAAATGGGTATCTATCAGTCTTTTATGTTTTGATACTTCACCAGGAACCATTTTGTCCATGAAGGGTCTATTCACCTCTTCTCAAAATCGAATTTCTTCACTTACGATACTTGTACTTGAGGCACCACTTTGCCTCCTTACTCGTCTTCGTTCATGTTGATTTTCGTCATGAATTACCCTATTTTACTCATGATTTATGGTCCCCCTTTGGACCCGTACTTCGAGGCAAAACCATCTAGTCACCCTTGCTTAGAGCATCCGAGTCGAGTCACCATCACATTCACGGAATCTATCCCGAGTCATTTTGTACCCCGCCATAGTCCTCCATCCTTTCTTGCTTGGTCCCTCTCTCGTGTCACACATTATGGCCATTAGTACCTTTGTCCATTATCCATCATGATAGTGTGTCAGTCGCTGCCCAACCATTCATACACTTTATGCTCTAACAAGGGAAGTTGTCCAACCGCTCCTCTGTTCCTCTCATTCCATCATCATTATCAATGTCTACTTATCTGTCTCTCTACTATTTTCCCTCGTGCCTTAGTTGGGGTTCCCTTATTACCTCACCTATGGCAAACATAATTCTATATACATCAACTCATTTCTTCCAGAATCCAGGTCTAGGGGGCAGTGTACCATTGGTTTGAGCTCTTCCCAACATGATCGTGATATATACACTTGCTGGTCCACTGACGCAGCAACAGCTATTGGTGATTCCCGAGCATGTGTGAGATGTCTCAACCCTCATGAGGGGGTGGCCCTGTAGGTAGCCCCCCACATACCCAGATGACTTCTTCATTCCCGCCCTTGATGCAACTCCTCTCATTTGATGATATCGGCCTCAGCCGCTTGCAGCGCCTTTTCAATTCGCATGTATCTGTCAGATTTGGTGAGCCCTTCCCCATGTGTAGGGGGCATTTGGGCATATTTGTATCTCATGTACTACCATATTGTTGTATAAGTCCTGATTGTTTTTCCAGGCATCGCATGTATGTGGGATTCATCATGTTCTTTATCTAGCTCATGTTTAGGCCAACACATGCTTTATTATTGTGTTCAGTGGTTTTCTGGGCGCCTTATTCTTTGTACTTTGTCTTGGCGAGCATAGGTATGCCTCCCCCACCACCTTTAGCATAGGTGCCACTTCATAAACTAGAGACTTGTTGCACCTGTAAGTCTCATCTCCTCATGGCCTAGTCCTTTAGCACATCAGAAAACATTACACTTCTCTCTCTCACTTCCCTTTTGATGTCTAGTGATTGAGTTCTTACAAAGTACTTCGGTCATACGATTTTCTCCTAACACTCGTATGTTGGGGGGCAATCTGTTACACCATTTTTGGTCATCTAACCTATTATTATTAGATGAACCCAAGTACACCATGTAAGACCAATTTTACCCTAAGTAAAATTTCTTTCGCCATATAAAATAACTCATTTGGTCATATTTAACCCAAAACAAGGAAATTAATTAAATAAATCCTTATTTATTTAATTATTTCCTAAGAACAAGTTATTTAAATCATTATTTAAATAATATTCTTAGTTAAATTTGACTAAATCATCCATAAATAATTAAATAAACCATTATTTATTTAATTATGTTCCCATCATTCCCCTAAAAGGATAAATAAATCATTTATTTATTTTTTATTTATAAATAAAGGAATTGACCCGAGTCAAGAATCCTTTTCCCTCCAACAAATATAATTAAATATTCCTAAAAGGTGCTTCTAGAATTTGATTAATAATATTTTATTCATGCAATGAGTTCTAGACCGCCCCAATATTTTGTTATAAATAGGAGGGTTTTCCCCATTCATTAGTCACCTTCATTGCATTAGATCACTCTGGATCTACTCTTGGTCACCATTTTCCATTTTTGTTTGTGAACTCCCATTGAATTCTATGTTTGTTTTTCTACACCAATAAGAGAGAAGAATTCTAGATCTGAAACACTGAGGACTTTCAAGAACCCATCCCACTGAGGAGAACCAGAAAACACCTTTCTTGTTTTCCTCTCAGGTACCCCATTCTTTAATATAATATAAATTTATTTTAAATACATTATTCTTGCCTTGCCTATTGATGCATGGAGCCATATTATATTTTATCTGCTTAATGTCTTTTGTACTTAGATCTGAATTTGTGCAGCAAACTTAAAGATATTTTAAAGCCATAATCGATGTTAGGGCTATTTTCTATGCATAGCTAAAGTGATCTTTTACAATGAAATATTCACACTAAAAAAAAGTGTCGAAATTTTATTAGACAATTGGTTACATTGTTGTTTTAGGCCAATTGGAAGGTGCGACATAGCTACCCCTGAGGCCGCCACGTGGCCCTTGAATTGTGTTGTAAAATTTTGGTGGAGCAATCACGAGTCGACCGCGAGACCTCCCCTCAGCTAGTGTGCCCACATTCCAACATGCCACACGATGGTTCTTACAATGTATAGGGCCGAAGGCATATTTGAATGTGGGAAAGTGGAGGGGCTGGCCCCTCCCCCATAGGACCACGCCCATGACCCAAGGGCTAAATCCAATAATGTAGTTTTAACCACCAACAAGTTATGCCTTGTCACATGGCAATGGTCAGCTTTATTTCTCAACGTGATTATGTTAACAATGATCAAACTGGAGTTTTCCAACCACCCAACCATGGTTATATCCGGAGTTTCCTCCAACGGTTCCGATAACATCTATGAAGATTTAATTTTGGGGGTCATGTGCCCAACCAAAATTTCAAATGCCATAGTGAAATATGCTGATAGTTTTGGAGCGCATTAATTTTGGGCAGAATTTTCCAATTTGACTCCAGTTAACAGGAGTTCTTCACAATTAGTGGAGCTTTTCTAGGTGTTATTGCGAAAATGAGTTGGAGACTCATTTTTCGACCATTCAGAGAGTTTGAATAGTAATTTATTATTATATTAGAAATTTTGAAGCCATCAGTGAGGGTTTCAGAGCCATGAAATAACTTCTGAGCATTATGTTTCTTCAGAGAAGTTCTAAGGGCCACGAGGGCCACTAGGGGCTAGCAGGAGAATGAGACCTAGCCAGGGAAGCCAGAGGGAATTATCAGCAACCCAATAGTCGTTTTTAGATGTTTCAGACATTATGGAGCCATTGGTAAGGTTTTAAGAGTCATCAGAGGACTTTTGAACATTATTTTTCTTCAGATAAGTTCAAAGGGCCACCAAGGCGACTAGGGGCTAGCAGGAGAATGAGGCATAGACAGAGCAACTAGAGACCATTCTGAATAGAAAAATAGTCTATTATGACTATTTTTAACCTTATGAATAAAATGGAAGGATTTGAAGAAGCTTTTGAAGACATCTGGAGGCCAATATTCTTTAGGTAATTTTACATTGAGCCTAGAGCCACAGGGTGCCACCAGATGTTGGGGGCATAACCAGAGCAGCCAGAGGTCAATTCCAGCAAGTGAATAGTCTATTATAACTATTTTGGACATTATGAATCAATTTGAAGGATTTTTAGAGCCATTTGGAGTCTTCTAGACCTAAATATCCCATAGGGAAGTTTCAAGGTACCCATGTCCAACAGGAGTTGGAGGCCTAGATTGGGTAGCCATAGCTCATTTGGAGAAAATGAAAAAGTTTATTTTGAATGTATGATATATTTTTGAGGCAATAGAGAATATGTTAGGTACATATAATGATTTCTAAGGGATTTAGTGCAACAGAGAATCTCAGGGAACCGACAGAAGTGGTCAAGTCAAAATGAGCCTAGGTCCATTTCCAGAGAGATAGCAGCCATTCCAGTGGTATGATGGTATTCTAAACCCATTTACACATTTGAAAAGACCATTGGAGCTAAGTACAAACTAGTAAAATAAAATTTCCATCATAATCCCAAAGATCCAAGTAAATTGACAAAGGCTCAAGGAGATGTAGCCCAAGACATATGGGTGAAATCCTTTATTAAATTTGTTGTTATGTGTTGATGACTAATTTTCTGCAATTTATTCTTGTTGTACATGCTTTTAATCAGCAATTTTTTTTTTTTAAATTCCTCACACAAAGACTTAAAATAGTTAAAACACATACACCTAGTTAAAGTATGCAATTCCGCACTATCAACTATAAGAAATATATTAATTTTCTTTAACTAAGTGGGAGGTGCTTGCATAGCGTAAACATTCAGCCACCCATCTTCATATCATTAAAAGACAATACATTCATTTGGGAAAGTTATTTAAGGGCTAAAATTTTCTAAGTGGCATTTTATCAAAGGAACCAATGATAAGAACATCATGAAAGTGTGAAAATCATTGAATTGTAATGTTTTCTAACCAATTTACCTCAGAAAATGATGAATTCCCTTCACCCCCCCCTGCCGCCAACAAAATGTGTTGTTTCTGGTGGATTTAGGGTTGATGATAGGTGAAGAAATAAAACCATTTCCTTTTTCAATGGTAAGGGAGGAAAGGTACATCACAGGATTCAACAATAAGAAGTCAAGGTCATTGTTGACTGAATTATTAGGGGACAGTGGCTGAAGAGGATCTGTCATGGGGGTAGGGGAGAGATTCATGATTGATGAAATTAAAGTTCCACATCCAGAGGTAACATGGGGAGACTCTTCATGGGAACTAATCACCAGGATATTAGGGAAAACCAAGTTTGGGGGGAGGGTATCTGAGGTTCCAGTGGAGGTCGAGTGGGAGGGTACCTCAATAGGTGCTAAAGGAATAGCTCCCATATCCATAATAGATGGAGGATTATGGCTACTATGGACACAAAAATGGACCATCACTGAATAGTATTTAGGAAAGGAAATAGGGGAGGATGGAGGGTAAATAGTGTTCCCATAATGTAATGTGAAAAGAAGCAAAGAAGGATCCCCAGAAGAAAGTGTAGTACCTTTTTTAGAGCTGGGATGTAATTTTTTAGGATAATATATTCCACAAAGTCCACATCTAAAAATGCTTCTATAAGCACCATTTTGGTCTAAAAGGGATGCCCTTGCAATCTAGTATTTTTTGAGCCTAAATGGCATCCCATGGTAAGTTGAAGTTATCATGGATACCCCCCGCAAAATTTACTTCAACCATAATATAGGAAATCTTCTTGTCCACAAATCCCAGATTTATAGGATACATATAAATGAAGCGGCCAATGAAATTCATGATCTTGAATCATTTCTTGGAATGTCCAAAATTTTAGAGGAAAACTAGGGAGTTTTACCAATACCATATTTCTAATTGGCATGTCCAGCAGGTCATTGAAACCCACATATGATTTTCATAATTGTAGAAATATATGTCCTTCGACCCATAAGGACTTCAATATGTGGATGGAATCATCCCTATGTAGAAACTTAAAGCTACAACATGAATTTATGAGTTTCCTCACCTTTGGGGTATATCCTCAAATAGGTGACCATTGTGAAGAAACCCAATCATGCATGTATATATCTGAAGGACCATCAAACATCGATTGTCCGATCAGAGCCCAATTCTTTAAACATACCACTTGGTCCCATAAAACGTCGTGGAAAAAATTACGAGTTTTATCTCACATGTAGTTTTGAAATTCGTATTCTTGTTCCATTTCCGACCAAAAAGTAGTGTGGAAATATGTTTTTTCCAAGTATCATCATCAATCAATGGGGGCAAACATGGTCTTCGATCGGTATGAAACATAGGATTTTGTTGTAAGGGTAGAGTCAAATCATTGTTGGAGTAGGTGTGATGGGATAAATCTCATTCAAAATCTTGGGTGGCTCGAATAAAATCTACTTGGAGCGATGTGTCTATTTCAAACATGTCAAATTATTGCTCCATGTTCCCAACACCAATAAGTGATTCGATGTATAAGTAGTAAAAAAAGGGCATTACGCCTTTACAACACTATATTGGAAATAAGTGCAGTTACAAGGGAATGTCAGGGAACCGATTCTAGTAAATAAAAATTTCAGTCTGTCTCAACTAACATAGAGATCCCACATAACCATAAAAACTCTAGGGATCCATAAATTAACCCTTCTAACATATCATAAAGGAGGGTATGCAAGAATCCTACTACCGATTCCCTATGAGACTTGGAAGAACACTAGAATAATTGTAAATAAAACACCTCAAGAGATAAATATCCAGAGAAGTATGCCAACAGATTGTAAAGGAAAAGTACCAGATATTTATAAACTCCCCCCCCAATGCATTCACCTAACATAGTGTAAGATTCTAAAATGGAAAAGAAAAGAATATAGAACATCTATAGCATTCGAAATAAGAAAAATAGGAACATAACACTAAAATTTGGAAAATGCCAGAAATATGTTGCAACATCAAGACATTATAACCATGAGCAAAAATAGTTGAGTTGTATCATTATAAACAACAACAAATATAAAGTGCACAATTCTCAAAAGAAAATGCACTCAAGCCAACAAGAAGTGTCTCAAATACACTAATGGAAACTAGCACGAAAAATGTTGTGCTGCTACTACTGTCGCTGTTGGAAACTACTGCTACTAGGAAGAAGAACCATGTGCAGGAGGCTACTGGAGTGCTCAAAATGATTTGGGATTTTAACCGCGGATTTTACTCAAAAAACCCAGAAATGTTTTGGCCACATTTTATCTTTTGATTTTCAACCCTTTTTGGTTTGCCAACTGCACCCCTGTTGGCTGAATTACGAAATCCTCATGGGTAACTGATGTGATGGGGCCAAATTTATGATATATATGTTTTAATAGCACCCAATCAGCTCAATACATGAATATTTGGTCCCTTCTCTTAATTTTCAAGCTAGAAGCTTGAGGTCTAGCTCCTCCTTCCTCTGCTCAAGTTGTAGCTGCACACTGCACAACTGCTGGAATGAACTGTGCTGTCAAGAGGGCTGAAGTTGTGGCCTACTACTATGTGATGGAATATATCTCACAGTTGATGGAAATACTCTATCAAAAGTGAGGGATAATCCCTCACAATATTTTAAGCTAAAATACTTTGAACTTCTTTCCTCCACTAGATCTACCTGGCTAGATTTCCCAAATACTAGAGTGAATACTACTGCGTGGATGTATAAAATAATGGCCTAGTGCTAGATATCAAAATGATGCTACTAGAAGACTAAAATGGAAGCACAAGACAAAAGGATGAACCCTCCACCAGTTTCTTGGGTGAAATGCTAAGAACTACCTTCCTCCTCTGAAACCCTAAGACAAGAATATGTAATTCCCGAAGCTGTATATGAAGAACAGAGGGTCTGAATGTCGCATCAATGCTACATGATGAATAACTACTCAAAATAACCTTCCCATAGTAGGCACTCAAAGTCCCTCATGGGTAAGGGTGGGCTTCTCACTCGAGAACACTCGTGTGGTAAAGAGCACAATAGACTTAGCTAAACAAGTGAAGCATACAAACAATGTCAAACGACAATACAATATCAATTTGTAGACTACTTTTCTTTGCTACCCTCATCTTCCTTATATGGATGTGAACCTTCCCTATCCTTGGCCCACCTCATAACTGTGTTGCACATGTGGCCACTAGTCTCCTTGAACTCTGTGTTTTCTCTACATGATCTCCATGATATCTGCAATTAATCTCCACCCCCTCCATCGTGTGTGCATTTAATGAGCCACTTCCTCTATCACTGCATCATTAATGCTATATGATCTTACTTTTCTTCCTCCACTATGTCCATCATCATCCCCATTATCTCACCATAATCTCCACTCTTCTGTCATTAATAAGTTGCTCCACCACTCCATGATGTTGATCTACTATCTACTAACCAGCATTCACACAACAAAGTGGATTTGATTCATCTATGGGGTTTATGGGTCCCTCCACCCTTTTATTTACTCAATTAATTGAGAAGAGTAATAAATATAATATTCCAATTAACTGATGGAAAATTGTGAATATTACACATAATTAGTGTTTTCCCAACAGAAAAAAAATAAAAAAAATTAAGTCTCACCTACCAAAAAAGAAAGCAATATGAAGAATTTTTCATCATCGGGGAATTTAAAAATTTACGGCCCTATTCTTCATCACCTTTATCAATGATACAACCAACATAATCAAGCCTTATAGAATTGAAACTAGGGAAATACCACCTTTGATGAATGTGATTGACGTATGAGCCACCGACATCAGCAATAACAACAACACCAAAATCCTATACACTTCCACCATCTATGGCAACATATGATACTTAAATACTTGAAATGCCTCATGAAAATAATATAAGTAAAATACTACTTAGTTGCCTCAATTTTTTGAGATTATAAATGTTTTTAATAACTTTAATGATGAAAAATGATGAAATATCCTGTCGGGGTTTCGGCTCATGGATAGTGGATGCTTGCTAAGGCATTCATGCTACTATGCAGGTCACAAGTTCAAGTCTCATATATAATGAGGGCCATTGTGGTGGGCATGGAAATTCATCCTATGCTTATAGGGGTAGCTAGCAGGATTCCACCCCATTTTACATGAGTAAGATACTGTTGCAATTGTCGATTATCCTAGTTAGAAAAAAAATCATGAAATAAAAATTTTGAATGCAAATTTACAGTGTAATAGTGTTGAATGATAGAAGATGTGAATAATAAGAATGTATTAAATTACAATAATATTCATTGTAATCAATTTAAAACTATTTCCTTGTACTATTCTTATTTTTGCACTTGTTAGTTTTGTCATATTTTCATATTGATTATACGAAAAGGACAGTTGAAATCGTAAAACATTAAATATTTACCTCAAGTTGTTATAGTAATCATCATACCTTGTATCTCTTTCTCTCCAATATTAGTAAGTTGAATTACTCTAACACAAAAATCAATGTACATTGTCAATAATGTTTTGTTATTACATTGAAATAAATGCACACCCTTAATCCAATCACTTTAAAACTAATGTACCATCAGACATGTAATTACATCAAATCAGAAATTAACATCTACACTAAAATCAATGCATCTAATGAAAGAAATCAAATAACATTAGAAAAAAACATATACACTAAAATAAATTCATCTAATGCAAGTAAGAAAATAGGATTAGAAACCAGCATCTACACTGAAATCAATGCATCTAGTGCAAGAAATAAAAAAGGATTAGAAATCACCATCTACACTGAAGTTAAGGCATTCAGTGCAAGAAATAAAATAGGATTAGAAATCGTCTACATCGATATCAATGCATTTAGTGAAAGAAATAAAATATAATTATAATTCAACATCTAAATTGAAATTAATGCATCTAGTGCAAGTAATCAAATAGTATTAGAAATCACCATCTCTAGTGAAATCAATGCATTTAGTGCACACAACCAAATAGGACCATAAATCATCTACATTGAAATCAATGCATCCAGTGAAAGTAATCAAATATAATTCGAAATAAACATCTACAATAAAATTAATGCACCTAGTGCAAATATCTATGTAGGACGTCACGAGCCTAGCCACAACTCGTACTTATATAATTCAAAGATTCGGGAGAATGAGGAAGAAATAACCATCTCTCCAACTCACTTCTAAGGCCATGTTCTGGCCCCTACCACCTTGGAGTCCATCATTGACCAACTTCAAAATATACATATTAACATGGATATCTAAAGAGACCATCACTATGACTATCAGAATGAGGTTGTGGTTTATGTCAATGACATTAAATACAGTTAAGATGAAATTTTTGAGAAACTGTAAAACCTTCGCCACAGGCACCATATTATCAATGACCAATTTTTCATGTTGGAAGGGAGGGTATAACACAGATTTTCATACGCATGAGCATGTCGGTTTCTTTTCATCTCCCTCTGAAATGCTCCCAAATATCCCTCTATGATATTGTGCCACTACCTATGGTTTTCCTTTTGTTTCATGTTGGTATGTTAAGGCTACAATTCCTATATAAATAATGTTTATTAACTATTTCCTATGGTTTCCTATAGGCCTTGGACTCACCGAGTCTTGTCGAAATGAGAGAAAGGGGTCTGTTGAGTTGATTTCTGTAAAAATTGTTTTCCTGAAAGTGTAATGAAATTACTTTGAATGAAAAAAAATACAAAATTTCATGTAATGCAAGCAATCAAATAGGATTATAAATCACCATTTACACTGAAATCAATACATATAATGCAACAAATATTCTTCCCTCTCTCCCCCTTCCATCTATATCTATATCCCCCTCCATCTCTCTTTTTTTGTCTCTCAATCTCAGCCCCCGAAGCACACACACTCTCTCACTCCATATTTATAGATCTCTCTCTCCCTCCCACCTTTCCTCCATATCTATCTTCTACCCTCTCTTAACCTTCCATATATATATCTATCTCCCTCTGTCTCTCCATATCACCCCCAAAACATAAAATCTATTTCTCCAATATATCCATATATCACTCCCTCCTCATCTCCCTCCCTCTCTGTCTCTCTCCATTTTACATATCAGTCCCTCTCCCTCTATCCACCTTTATCTCTCTATGTCTTTATTATTCCCTCCCTCCCTCTCCCCCTCCATCTCTATCTCTCTTTCCCTACCTATCTCTAGTATCTCTTGTCTTATCTATGTTAGCTCCCCCTAATTTTCTAGATTGATTGAGATACAAATTGACAAGGGTAACATCAAACCAAGCTTTGGAATCCAAGGACCTAGAATTCTTGGATCTGGAGAGGGATCTCTCTAGTAGGTGCAAAGATGTGAACTTGTTTGCTGATTAGGGTTGATTTTAGGCTAGATGTTAAGTGCAAGGTATTTTGATTGTTTTTTGGTTGAGTATGATACTTCGATATATTTTAGATAGGAAACATGGAAGATTGTTAATTCATTAGGAAATGGAGTGTAACAAGGTCCAGATAAGTTCTTCAATGGTGGTAAGATAATTTGCAGGGAAAATTTACTTGGTTGGTGGATCTCTTAAGGTTATGAAAGATTTATGAAATGGACATAGAGATTGAGAACAAAAAACTAATAAAGGGCTAAAACTGAATCATTTATATGCTTGCAAACTGAGGCAGTTAGAAAATTTATAAGAATAATAAGAGAATCAAAGGCATAAGCAGAACCTAATCCATTTGATTTCAGACTAAAAAAATATAATTAACCAAGACAAACATTCAGATAAAAACATAGAAAGGTAAGAAACTTATCCAACTTTCAGAGCTTTTATCATCTAGAGCAGAAAAACATTTAAGATACACAAGAAACTATAACCATAGAAGGAGAGAAAACTCTAACATCCAAAGTTACAGCTATAAAGCTTCCTTAAAACAAATTTAGCTAAGTAAAGGAAAAAAGCATGATTTTAAACAAACTTCTTTGACAAAACTAGACAAATCTGCTTAAAAGAGATGATTCCAAGAACGGAATATTTTAGTGGCAACAATATGCAGGGCTAACCATAAATCATAATTGATGCTAACTGATCTAATTTATTCAATAAATGGATTAGCTAAGAACTTGTTAGAGAGCAATAAATGATTTATCTAATATATTTTAGCAGAATAAAACATTAGCGCAGTGAAGGACAAACAGATTTAAGGTGCCATTAGAAAACATTTCTTAATCTAAATTCTTTGTCCTACTACAACATAGCAAGATAGAAAACACAATGGAAAACTAGAAAACATAAAAAAAAAAAGAAAACTTCACCATCAACCAAGCCTATGGATCCTACAAACGATCCTTCTCCATCAACAAGCAAATCGAATCATGCATGAGTTCCAAGACATCAATTTCACTTCAAGAGCTTCAAATGACTATGTATTATTCCACCATCAGTTGTCAAAATCCAACAATTCAATAAGTTCAAATGTAGTATCTATGCTGCAAATGAGGAGGTGGAGTTGATCTAGGGTTCAAATGTTTTTTTTAGACAAAAACGGTTAAATTTTATTATGAGGCGCCAAAACAGGCGGGCATTGTGTAAGCTTACGTAGTTACTCCGGGTCGAGAGCGCAGAGCATAGAATTCCTTCTGAGACAGTAAGCATTGTGACACAGAATGAAAATACCCCACTGCAGATTTCTAGACTCCTTGCTGTCATGATCGATTGGAGCTGTGGAGAAGGCATCAAAATAATAAGCGCTGAGATTTTCGACAGTGGCGTTGGCGTGAGATCCCTCCAGGTCAACGATCATATCCTTCTTTTGGCTTTGCAAGGTATCATAAGGGGAGTCCTTCTTGCTATTTCTTTTGGAGTCGCTATGGATAGAAAACAGATCAATAATGCTTCTGCCAAAAATGCAGAAGTAGATCACCCTGCCTTTTATCATCTGGATGCTTACGATGAGAGGCAACTCGGGAAATAACACGGAGCGTGAAGTCGGGAGAACAGTCAGTCTGTTTCATAAGGGATTGAACCAAGATTTTATTCGGATGATCATTAAGAAAGCTACGTTTCGCATGTAAGGGAGGATGAAGGGGCCTTGGGATCGAGGAATACCCAATAGAAGAAAGGCCCAGAGAACACGTAATTAAAGGGATATTGCGTAAGGAGTCGACATAGTTAACATATAGAGATCTTTTACTCCGCGTAACGCCGAGATTGGCTTCCATATCTCGCTCGGGTATTTAATTTCCCCGGGGAATATGATAGAAGGAGATCTTGTGGAATTTAGGCAAGATAAGTCTGATTTTCCCGAGGATGGCCGATAAATGGAGCCGAGAAGGGTTCTTATTGATGTTCAACGCCCGGATAATGATCCCGGAGTCCCCCGAAGACCGAAATGGATAGGAAGTTACCTTTGATCGCTTGAAGAAGACCCCCGCCACAGAGCAAGAGCCTCCGCTCTCGTTGTTAGATTCCCCGTCCAGCACTCCCAAGCAAACCGGATCACATCGTAACCATCAAGACCCAAGAGAACCCCACCGCCTCCCTCGCGATACTGTGGGTTGCCTTTGGAGGCCCCGTCGAAAAAAAGACAATAATCATTCGGAGCCGATCTCCACTTAATGAACTCTTGCTCCTCCAAACCCTAATTTCCCGCTTTGAGTGGACACTAGTAGAAAGGGTGGAACAATCCTTATGGTTAGGGACCATCCATTCAACCAGAGATCCTCCTCTCTCGTTCGTAGCTTTCCGAGGCTTTTTGGCGAGTTGGATTCTAGAATTTCTCCCAATAGAGCTTTGACTTTGGCAATGATTCCGGGACGAGTTGCAGCCTTTCGTCTCGAATAATCCGTTGTTCCTCTCCGACCACAACTTCCAAAGAAACGATCTTGGGGATCCACAAACAAGCAATTTTTGAGAAGGAGATTTTTGGAAAGACCAAATGGAGCTAATTTATTCCAGGTTTGAAATAGATTTGGGATGTTCCTAGGGATCTCGAATTTATCAGAATTTAGCATAAGGGTCCCCTTCCGTACTTCAAGCGCAAAAGGGCAGGTTAAGAGCAAATGATCTCGTCGTTTCTTCATCGAATTGCAAAGATTGCACCAGGATGGTCCTTCCATACCACGCTCGCGTGAGATTATCACAAGTGAGAATATCGTGTGAGCTAACGTCCAGCAGAAGAAATCGATTTTGGGAAGAGAGGGGGAATCCCAAATAAATTTCCATTGAGCAGGATTTGGTGGGACATTCGGAATGGCCATAATACTTTTGTAGCCTTCACTGCTCGAATACGAACCCGAAATGGCTCCCCACCCTCTTTTGTCCTTTGTCAAGCTTTTAAGGGAGATTTCCCTTGAAGATTATCCAATAGAGCCGAGACTTCATCTTCCAGCCCACCGAGGGACCTCCCCGCCTGCTACCGTCCCAAAGACTATCCTCCGTCCATGCGAGAGATGTCCCGTAGGGTGTTCAAATTGCGAGCCCGGGAGCCGCCTTTGATATTGGTAAGTTCTTCCATCTCGACTCAAGGGTTGGTCCCCCAAAAATAGGATCATCCCTAGCATTCTTATTTTCCGCCCATTACCTGAATCCAATACGACCTTATGACTCGAAATGTTCCAAAGCTTTGATGCAGAGTTTAAAAACAGAGAGCCTTTGGTAGCTCGAGGAAGCCGGTCCAAGCATCTAAGGCGCTTCCCATGAAAGTATTTTCTCCACAGACTTTCTTGCTCCAACTTAATTTTCCCGAGACAATGTCCCAAAGCAGCCTTGGATCCCAAAGCCGATTTTTGAGCAGCCAGATCGTGAATTTGTAGACCTCCTTCCATAAATGGATTTTTAATAGTATCCCATTTAACAAGATGCAGCCTTCTTTCATTGTTTTTCCCCCCTTCCCACAGAAAACGCCTTAGAAGAGCTTCCATTTTGTTGATGAAGGTTTTTGGGGCAAGGAGGATGGAGTGTTGATATAACAGAAGGCTTGAGAGAACAGCTTTTCATCGAATGATCTTCCCAAAGATTATTCAGCCCATGAAGCTCCCCGTGCATGGATTCTCGCTTTAATCTTGTCCAAATAGGGGCATCCAATGGGCCACTTTAGGAGCGGTCTTGAAGATTGTTATCCCCGTGTATTTGAAGGAGTCCTGTGCCCAGGACCCTTCCATATCAAGAATCCGTGCAATATCTGAAATTTCCTTAACCGAGCAGCCTCAAACCCATAGATTGTGCTTTTTAGAAAGTTGATCTTGCTGCCCGAGACCTCTCTATAAATGTCCAGCCTCCTTCTTGAAGGATTTAGCGAGTTTATGCTTTGCCCCACCCAAAGAATAAAGTGTCATCAAGAAATTGGGCATGATTTATGTCTTTGACATGATGAACCATACGAAGGCCGGGAAGGATTTGAGTCTCGTTGATTATGGTCCAGTTGAAAGTCGAGAACCGAGGCTTGAATGGCATAAAGAAGCGGGGACAAAGGGCAAACTTTGTCTAAGGCCCCCTAGAGGCTTGGAAAAAATTCGAAGGACGCCCATTAACCAAAGGCGCAATCCAAGGAGAGGCAATGCAGTGCTTTTATCCAGCTTAATGATGGTCAAGAGAAGCCCATTTTCTTCATAACCATAAACAGTAAATTCATGCTTTACTCACAAAAGCATTTTGCCAAGTCAAGCTTAATCACCATACCTTTCTCCTTTCTAGTGATAGCTTGAATGAACAGACTTTTCTTTCACCAAAGACAATGTTGTCAAGAATCTTTCTCCTTTTGATGAATCCTCCTTGGTTTTCGTGGGATAATGGCCGGTAAGATTTTCTTAAGGCGATTGGCTATAATTTTAGTGATCAGCTTGTAACTAGAATTACACAACGAGATTGGCCTCGAATCTGTCGAATTCAGCCCTGCACCTTTCTCTTTCGGAATCAAGGCCGAAACGCCGAATTGATGCCGCCTTCGATCTTTGCACAAGATTGTGATTTCCCCGACCATTCTCAAAAGGTCATTTTTTGATTATGGCCCAACAGAAAGATAGAACCTAACAGGGGAACCCATCCGGACCAGGAGCTTTGTCCGGTTCCATATCGGCTGATGCATTTTTAAGCTCATTCATGCTAATCGGAGCGGACAACATAGCATTGTCGAATCTTGGACACATTGAGGGATCGATTCATCGGATAGACATGGGGATCCATTGGTGGATCAATGGGGGCAGAGTAAAGATCTTTGAAGTGAGAGTGAGTCGCTCGCTTTGATGTCTTCGAAATCCTTAACCACTACATTTTGGTGGTGAATTTCTTTCACGATTTGAATTGCTTATGCGAGCTTCAGCGTGTTTGTGGAAGAAGCTAGTATTTTTGTCCCTGACTTGTAACCGAGAGCTCTGATTTCTGCCTCCAGTGTTCTTCTTCTTCCCTACTTGCTTTGTGGTAATCTTTTTTGCAGGTCAACTTCTCTCGAAGAAGGTCTTGGGTTACAGAGCAGAGTTCTCCAAAGATAATTGGTGGGCAGCGAAGACTGTCTAGGGCCAACTTTCTTTTGGAGGAGGGAGATTTCAAACTGCTCTAGCCCATTCCTTAAGCCTTCTTTTGAGTCCCCTCATTTTTTTCTTCCCACACGTAGAAAGGGGAACCATGAACAGTGTCTGTTCCGTGCATCCGAAACCATCTCTTGGAACCCCTCATGTCGAAGCCATAATGAACCGAATCAAGGGGATAGGGCCAAGATTTTCATCCATGGAAAGCTCAAGGATAATGGGTTTGTGATCGTAGGTGTTGTTTGCGTAATTTTGGACGAGGCCATTAGACCGCAAGTAAGGAAAGAGGATTGGACCGTAAATCTGTCCAATCGAGTCGCAATATGATTTGGGCCCACCCTTTTGTTAGTCCGGGTGAACTTCCCGTAGTGGGCTTGATATCCTCCAACTCCCATCCCAACATGATGTCTTCAACCCACTCTCTAGTTGGATCCCCGACCGGGAGCCTCCCTTTTTCTCATTAACTGAGCAAGAGTTACATTCAAATCACCGACTATGATAATATTTTCGAGATCGTGCAGACGTAAGATAGGACAAAATCGAGTCCCAATAGAATTTTTTTCTCGTAAGGAAGAACATGAGCATATATATTGAACATACTTACTTGTTGGCCGGATTCTTTATGAAGGAGCTTCATGAGAAGCCAATGGGAGGAGCTATCTTTTTGAATCGAGTCATAGCTAGAGCTATCCCTGAAGGTAGCGATTCCACCGGAGGCACCTCTTGCACCGACAAAGACATCCAATACCTTTGCGCCGTAAGGTTTTGCTAGCCCGGAGGAGGGAAGTTTCCTCCAACTTTGTCTCCTGGATGAGAAGGATTTTAGGCGAATACATTCTCACTATATCTTTCGGGGCATCTTCTTTTAGCTTGCCGCCTAATCCTCTGCAATTCCAGGAGACGTACTTCATTATTTATTGGCTTGGGAGATTGTGGCTCCTTTTGGGGGCCGAGCGCGTGCTTGCGCCTTGATCTAGTATTCATCATTCCTTTGAGAGTTTTTTGAGAGCCTTGGAGAACGTCCGGATAAGTTTTATCCTCTCTCTCGTTTCTTCTTGGATTTCGACCCCTGGGTCGATTTGATAGGAGTGACTTGTGAGTCGTCTCGATTCATAGGTTCTTCCTTCGAGTCTTCATCGATTCGGAGGCCGGGCTTATATGTTCTTCTTTATCTATATTTCCTTCATTGCCTCCTCGATGATGGGGGGGGTGGTTATTTCAGCACCAGGGTTCATTTACTTCCTTCATCAAGTCTTCCGGTTCTTCTTGAGCCCCGATGGTTTCTCGCATTCCCACCCGAGGAGGATCCAACTTTTGGGTCTTCATTGGTCTTTGGGTTGGTCCGAGGCTTCCCCACTCGTTCCAAAATTTTTCTTCTCTCGTTGACCTAGGGATAGCCTTGCCTCTTTTGATTTCTTTCCATCCTTCCTCGTCCTCCTTGGTCCCTACTGGGATTTGGGGCAATTTCCGTTGGAAATGTCCGTGTTCATGACATGTTCTGCATTTGAAAGGAAGTTGCTCGTAGTCCAACTTTTGATAGTGATGCCATTCTCCCACTGTAAGTTTAATCACCTCGGGGAGACTAGCCTCTAAGTCAACTTCCACACAGATTCTGGCACAGGTGTATTGGCCTTTATTTTCAGCTTTGTCGATGAATCTGCCCGGACCGTTCCCAATCCTTTGCAAAGATTGATAGCTCCAGCAGTGGATCGGAAGGTTAGGGAGCCGAACCCAGACTGGCACTTCCTTCGGAACATCCACCGAGGGATCGAAGTCCGGGGTCCATTTATTGAGATACGCACCCCGATTTCCCATGAAATACGGTCCCATTTCGAAAACCCGGATCTCGGTCTTCTTTGGTGGTGAACTCGAAAATGAAGAAACCTCTACCAACCGCATAACGGATCATACTTGTTTTTTCAGCTGTGGTCTCCAGTTTCATTGAATCCAATCATTCGTGGCTTTTGTTGATGGCCAACGCCCCATAAATTGCCCGACCAGCCCTCTGTCAGATAGAGCAAGGGAAATTTTAATCGGCTGATCTTCTTGCAGGGCTATCTCAGGGACTTCCTCAAGCTTTTTAATGAATTTTGGAACCTCAGGGGCACGACGTTTCTTCCCTTTCTGTGATAATAAGCGGCGGAAGGCTTCAGCAGATGAAAGCGGAGGGGTGGGAGAGGTTTCTCCACCCCCGGTCTCACCCATGGCTGCAGCAATGGAACGAAGCAAGGAACTCAATCCATACCCACAGCTCCCCTGTAAATCCAAAAAACCAAAATCCAAAGCCAAAACGCAGCGCAGATGAACTCCTCACGCTCAGCCAGGGAGGCGCAGCACAACAAAGAAGAGGACAGAACACGGGAAGGGGGCAGCGAGGCCCACCCAGACGCCCAGAGGGCCGAGGCCGCCGTCACACTCTCTGGAAACCTAGCAGAGCGTAACAGGCAGCGCACCCAGCATTTATAGCTCATCTAGGGTTCAAATGTTATTACTTATAGAGTAAATGCATTTCTAGCCTTGAAAACCATGCAAGGCATAAGGCAGAAATAGGTGCAACCACTTCTCTCTTTTAATAACTCTGTCTTAACTTCTGAGAGGCAGATAGGAGAAAAATTTGACTTTTAAGGATCTATCCTATCTTTACAATAACTTTGCTGACAGTTTAAATGTATTTCCAGCTGGGTAATAACTGTTGATTTTCATTATGGATAGATAGTAGGCCCAATGTGTCATTTAGATATTTCTAAGGGAATAACTGCTCTTTGTTGAAGTATTCGAGGCCTTTTATCCTAATTTTCCTTCATTTCATCACTAAACTATATTTAAGGCCTAATATGCTTTTAGCCTTCATAACTCATCATGCTTCCTTTTTAATACTTTATTGTTTTCTTTAAACCTCTGTTCATCTGTCTTTTAACTATTTTTTATCCTTTAATCTTTGTTTAAGCTTTGATCTTCTATTCTTCAGTCTTCATTGTTTTCTTCTCTACTTCTGTGTGCAAGAGAATTTTGGCACACTGGAGGGTTTTATTACTTTGACCAATGTTCATGAGACATCTATCCAATCATGAAATTAAACTCTTTGATCTCCCTTTCTGTGTGATTCTTCCTCGAGGATCGTCATCCTGAGGTTTTATGCCACATAGATGAATGTGGGAGGGCCTGTAATGTTTCGGATGCCATTAAGCCTACAAAAATAAACAAAAACATTTAATTGAAAACCTATGGGCTGTGGTTAAAACTGCTTTGAGAGGCCATGTGGAGGGCTTGAGCAATTTGCAGAGGGGGGAATATATGCAGAGGAGGGTTCTGTGAAAAAAACCAGGAAGAATCATACGAAATACTTGAATTTGGGCGCGAGTAGAGGAAAAGGAGGTTTTGGGTGAAACCGGTGGTGGTTTTCACGTGGCCAGAAGGTGGTAAGTAGTTTAGGCCCATACAAACGCCATTCCACTCGGAGATCACCATGCGTCCCAAGAAAAACTGGTTTTTTTGCGTTAAAAAGGCTTGTTAAACAACAACAGTGAAATGAACGCGATTTGTGAATTCCACCATCAGATCTCATGGAGTGAGATCAACGGTGTGGGAGGAGTCTGATGGGGGGCGCAGGTTGGTAGTGGAAGACGGGTGGCAGGTAAGGATTGGGCGATGTTTTTGTGGGTGGAAGGTGGGTCTGGCGATGACGTGTATAGTTTTTTTAGGTATCGGAAAGGCTGGGGGAGGGGGGGGCGTGAAATCTCGGGATTAACGTGGGCCATTAGATCTAGAGGATCTATGGTGCAGATTTATTTGCAGGGATGTATGGATGAAAAAATGATCGGGAGCGAAGGTAGGAGAGAGTAAGTGATCACCGTTAGATTTATAAGATCTATAGTTGAGATTAATTCGGAAAAAAAAGTGGATGAGGGAAAGGTTGGGCGAGCCGATGATGTGTGGGAGTGCGATCACCATTGGATCTATATGATCAACGACTGTGATTTCTTTGGAGGAAAAACAATGGTGTGGGATAAAATAAGGAGCGAAGATGGCTTGAGGTAGAGTGCAGGGGGAATGTGACCAAGTTTAAGGAAAAAGGGGTCGAGGTTTAGCGAGTGGTCGAGCCCCTAGGTCATATGAAGGAAAAGGGAGGAAGTTATTTAAGAAAAAGGCGCTTAAGGCCTTATGTCAAAAATGGGTGGATAATAGGCCTAAAAGAGGGTTTTTGGCTTTTCAGGAAGTTTTCGATAAGGTGAAAAAGGGTGATTTAAAAAGGGTTTTTTTAGGGAAAATGGAGGATAATGAAGAGGAAAAAGGAGTTTTTAGAGGGAAAAGTACTGACAGAAAATAGGGGCAAGAGTGATAAGATGAGGGAATGGAATGGAGATGAAAACGGTGGAAATAGCCTGAAAAAATTTTCTTTTTAGATGGCAGGATAACTTGGAAGATTTGAGTGAATATTTTAAGTGAATTGATAGACTGAGGATAATGAAGGCCATGAGATTTCTAGAACTTACAATGTTTCTGAAAATATTATTTCTAGAAATCTGATATTTTCAACTTAGTCATCTTTGGATAAGATCAAAATTATTGATGGCTAATAATGTTTCCACTTAGGGAGGGAAGCTTTCCTTTCAAGGTGTCCAGAACCTCAGAAAATAAATCTTTGAGTTTTAACAGACCAGTGCCTTATCCATTAGGCAGATTCCTCCTTTTTCTTGCTAATCTTTCTCTAGAAAAAGATAATTTCTATCAATCTGCAACATCTAATTTCTTCAAACAACACCTTTTCCTACCCAATCCTACTTGTCCTAGCATTTTTTTTTTGGCAAAAATTTTCAACATCAACATTTTTTTCTTTTAAAAAACATGAAAGACTAATCTATTTCTACCCTTATTTCTTCCATGAGCTCGAATTAAACAGTTGAACTCATTGTTTCTCTACCTAAGTATCTATCTATCAAGATTAGATTGTTTGATAGATCTGCATTCTCTATATTCTAAAACAGAAATTCAAATCATAGACAAATCAGGATTAAGAAGTCTAATTTGCTACGGTGTCTATGGATGTATGTACAAGCTACACATAGACTTTATTTGCAGAAAATTTAAACAAAATTATGAAGGCTTAAGATCTAAAATTTAAAAGAATCCTTCATTCTTTCTTCAGCTCTGGTTTTGATCTTTTTAGATTTGTCTTCTTCTTCTTTCTTGGTTCAGGTTTTGAGCTTATTTGAACCATTCTATCTATCCTAATCTATTCTACTAATAAGCCATGATCTCATTGTTTGGAAAATCTTCTTCACTAATATATCAACATTAAATTGAAATCTATCTATTCATGATTAGGATATATGACTAAATAGCAGTGCTCTTTCAAGTAGTGGAATTTAGGCTTGCACACTTTCAGAATCTCTTTCTTTTTTGGTATGGGGTTTTACCTTTATTCATTTTCTAATCTGCCCTCTTTTCATTTTTCATTGTTTTTTACTTTTGTCATTTTTTCCAAACAATCTAGAAATAAAAGGATGCTCACAAGGCTGAGCTTATTTTCCATATCTATCTATCTATCCTAATCTAACCTATACATAATATACATTCATTTGGTGAAATATCTTTTCCATCATAGCTAATCAAGCAGATGATTCCATGAGGGATTTTGTTTCAGATCTCTGAGAGTGTTGAAGAAATAAAAATGCCACTTCCACCTTACTTTTTTTCGAACAGTAATGCCTAAAATGTTCTTGAAATTATGCATAAAATTTATCTTGAGATGTTTTAATCCTTCTTCAAGTGCCTCTAACAAATCAGTAAAGGGATCTTGAAACAATACCTGTCTTAAAGGATTTGGGAGATAAGCTTGATCTAGGACTACTTCTTCCTTCACTTGGCTGAGCTTAGGACTCCTTTGGGAAAGAAACTCATTCTATTCCTCATGATCATATGAACTGGTAGACTCATCATAGATTGCACTGCTATCTTCAAGAAGTCCTGGTATGCTCTGATTTAGTGGATTGAATTATGTGTGAAGACCATCATGTTGATGAGTAGGAGCATTATTAAGTGATAAATATTCTTGAGAAAGAGGTGCAACAAATATTATGTGATTGTAAATTTTGAAGCCTTCATCTACAATTTGAATTTCAATGGGACTTGGTGGCTGAAAATCTAAATATGAAGAATATTCCGTGTCCCAAATGATTTCATCAACCATTTTAGGAAAATTATTTTCACTTACAACTTTCTCAAGAAGTTCTTTTTCTTCTCCAATTTCAACATCAAAACTAAAATACTACTGATTCCAAATCACATGAAAGTTATTGCTGATGGGCTGATATGAAGTGGAACAAAGGGTTAGAGATCCTTCACATACTTCTGAACTTTCAAGGCTTCCCTCATTAGTGGCATAGGTGGCATGAATTGGCTTAATACATTTTTGAAGTTGACGAAAATGATCTTCCTCCCACAAACCAATTACTGATTGCTCTGCAAAGTTAGTTTCTATTTGGAGGATATCATCATTAGATTGATCAAACTTTGGAAACTCATCAAAATAAGTAGTGTCACCAATCAAACATATTGGATTATGAGTTTTTTCTTCTTTGAATTGATCTACAAGTTCAATTTCTGATTTATGGTAGATCGATTTAGTAGGAAAAAGAACATGAATTTTTTTTTTACATGATGGTTTAGAGGGTGGTTGCATGTTTAATATATGATTTATTTCCTTTTCATTCAAAAGAGGAGGCATTTTTCTCTTTCTTTGGATAGAAGTACAACAATTCTCTTTTTCTTGTGAAGGTTGATTTTGAGGCTGAATGTTTTGTTGAGCCTCACCTAGAAGAGATGACAAATCATCACTTGTGCCTTCTAAGAGATCTTGTGGGTTTTCTTCTATACCTTGATTGATTTCTTCCTCAACTAAATCATCTAGGCTGTCATGATATTTATCTTGAGAATGAAATTCATGAATGGATGTTAAGAGGTCTTCAGGATACAAATTTTCCAAATCTTCATCAGTATATATAAGGTACTATATGATATCCTGAGATTGATCACAACAATTTTCAGCTAATGATAGAGATGGGAAATACCCTGTATAGTGTTTATATAATACCTTGTGGAAATCCTTCAAAGAAAACAAGATGCTAGGTTCTAGCCATTCATACCAGTTTCTTGCCTTACCTTCTAATGTTTCCATAAAGACTTTCATGAGGTAGTCCTCATGCCATTCGACCTTTAACCTCCATACATGTATCTGAAAATTGATGAGATGTAAGAAGGGGTCATCAAATTTTTCATCTTGAAATATAGGTAGGTTTTTTAACAAATTTATTTCAGGAATTTTGTGTGGGAATCCGGGGATATTATCCCTACTCGTTGGGGAATATCTTCGTTGTATTCTTAGATTCATGTTTGTAAATCATAAATGGTCACTAAATCTTTTCAACCAGTCTAGAGTTCTCTACGAGTGGAGTCTTTAGGTCTATTGAGAGTTGTGGAGTCGCCAGGTGGAGGGTTTAAACTTTGATATCCACCATCAGCATGATTGGGATTTCTTAATGCATTCCCAAGGGAGTCTACGAGAGCTAGTGGGGTCAACAGGGCTATTGAAGACCAGTGGAGTCACTAGGTGGATGATGTTTACTGTTTTAAGGATTTTCTTGTTTTCCACCATCAACAACTAAATACCAATCTATGGATGTTTGTGAGTTTTCTGAGATCTAAGGAATACTTAGTTTGTCACTAACTCATAAGGTCCCACTGTGATCACCAATATGTTAGCTCCCTGTAATTTTCTAGATTGATTGAGATGCAAATTGACAAGGGTAACATCAAACCAAGATTTGGAATCCAAGGACCTAGCCTTCCTGGATTCAGAGAGGGATTTCTCTAGTAGGTGCAAATATGTGAACTTGTTTACTGATTAGGGTTGATTTTAGGCTAGATGGTAAGTGCAAGGTATTTTGATTTTTCTTTGGTTGGGTATGATACTTTGATAGAGTTTAGATAGGAAACATGGAATATTGTTAAGTCATTGGGCAATGGAATCTAACAAGGTCCAGATAAGTTCGTCAATGGTGTTAAGAGAATTTGCAGGCAAATTTTACTTGGTTGGTGGATCTTTCAATTTTATGAAAGATTTATGAAATGGAAATAAAGATTGAGAACAACAAAATAATAAAGGGTTGAAATTGAATCCTTTATATACATGTAAACTGAGGGAGTTACAAAATTGATAAGATCAACAAGAGAATCAAAGGCATCAGCAAAAACTAATCCATTTGATTTTGGACTAAAAACAGATAATTAACCAAGACAAACATTTAGATAAAAACATAGAAAGGTAAGAAACTTATCCAACTTTCAGAGCTTTTATCATCTAGAGCAGAAAAACATTTAAGATACACAAGTAACTATAACCATAGAAGGAGAGAAAACTCTAACATCCAAAGTTACAGCTATAAATTTTCCTTAAAACAAACTTAGCTAAGTAAAGGCAAAGAGCATGATTTTAAACAGAATTCTTTGACAAACCTAGAAAAACCTGTTTAAAAGAGATGATTACAAGAATAAAATATTTCAGTGGAAAAAATATGCAGGGTTAACCATAAATCATAATTGATGTTAACTGATTTAATTTATTCAAGAAATGGATGAGCTAAGAACCTGTTAGAGAGCAATAAATGATTTCTCTAATGTGTATTAGCAGAAGAAACATTAAGGCAATGAAGGACAAACAGATTTATGGTGCCATTAGAAAACATTTCTTAATATAAATTCTTTGTCCTAGTGCAACATAGCAAGATGGAAAAAATAATGGAAAAATAGAAAAAAAAAACACTTCACCATCAACCAAGCCTAAGGATCCTACAAAAAATCCTTATCCATCAACAAGAAAATCAGATCATGCATGAGTTCCAAGACATCAATTTCTCTTCAATATCTTCAAAGGAATATCTATTATTCTTGCATCAGTCATCAAAATCCAACAATTCAATAAGTTCAAATGCAGTATTTATGCTGCAAATGAGGAAGTGGAGTTGATCCAGGGTTCACATGTTATTAATTACAGAGTAAACACATTTATAGCCTTGAAAACAATGGAAGGCATAAGGCATAAATACGTGAAATCACTTCTCTATTTTAATAACTCTATCTTAACTTATCAGAGGAAAATAGGAGAAAATATTGACTTTTAAGGCTCTATCCTATCTTTACAATAATTGTGTTGACTATTTAAATGTATTTCTAGCTGGGTAATAGCTGTTGTTTTTCTTTATGGATAGAAAGTAGGCCCAATGTGTCAGTTAGATATTTCTAAGGGAATAACTACTCCTTGTTGATGTATTCGAGGCCTTTTAGCCTAATTTTCCTTCATTTCATCACTAAACTGTATTTAAGGCCTAATCTTCTTTTAGCCTTCATAACTTATCATGCTACCTTTTTAATACTTTATTGTTTTCTTTAAACCTTTTTTCATCTATATTTTAACTGTGTTTTATCCTTTAATATTTGTTTAAGCTTTAATCTTCTGTTCTTCAATCTTCATTGTTTTCTTGTCTACTTCTGTGTGCAGGAGACTTTTGGCGCACTGGAGGGTTTTATTACTTCGACCAATGTTCATGAGACATCGATATAATCATGAAATTAAACTCTTTGATGTCCCTTTCTGTGTGATGCTGCCTTGAGGGTCATCATCCTGAGCCTTTATGCCACTTAGGTGACTGTGGGAGGACCTGTAATGTTTCAGACGCCATTAAACCTGCAAAAATAAACAAAAAATTTAATTGAAAACCTGCTAGTTGTGGTTATAAATTCTTTCATAGGCCATGTGGAGGGCTTGAGAAATTTTCCGAGGGAGGAATATATGCAGATGAGGGTTCTGTGAAAAAAACCAAGAAGAATCAGAGGAAATACTAGAATTTGGGCGCGAGTAGAGGCAAAGGCAGTTTTGGGTGAAACCGGTGGTGGTTTTCACGTGGCCAGAAGGTGGTAAGTGGTTTAGGCCCATACGAACGTGATTACACTTAGATATCGCCACGCATCCTGAGAAAAAAATGCCTTTTTCATGTGAAAAAGGCTTGTTAAATAACGATAGTGAAATCAATGCAATTTGTATTTTCCGCCGTCAGATCTCATGGAGTGAGATCGACGGTGTGGGAGGAGTTCAATGGGGGGCACAGGTTAGTAGTGGAAGGCAGGTAGCGGGTAAGGATTGGGCGATGTTTTTGTGGGTGGAAGTTGGGTCCGGCGATGACTTGTATAGTTCTGTTGGGTAGAGGAAAGGTTGGGGGAAGGGCATGAAACATCAAGATTAACATGGGCCATTATAACTGGAGGATCTAGAGTCCTGATTTATTTGCAAGGATGTATGGATGAAAAAATGATCGGGAGTGAGGGTAGGAGAGGGGAAGCGATCATCGTAAGATCTATAAGATCTACGGTTGAAATTACTTCGGAAAAAAAAAGTGGATGAGGGAAAGGTTGGGCGAGCCGATGATGTGTGGGCAGGCGATCACCATTGGCTCTGTATGATCAATGGCTGTGATTTATTTGGAGGAGAAAAAATGGTGCGGCATAAATAAGGAGCTAAGGGGGCTTGAGGTAGAGTGTGGGGAGAATGTGACCGAGTTTAAGGAAAAAGGGGCCGAGGTTTAGCGAGTGGTTGGGTCCCTATGTCATATGAAGGAAAACGGCGAAAGGCATTTACGCAAAAGGCACTTAAGGCCTTATGTCGAAAATGGGCGGATAATAGACCTAAAAGAGGGTTTTTGGCTTTTTAAGAAGTTTTCGGTAAGGTGAAAAAGGGTGATTTAAAAAGCGTTTTTCATGGAAAATGGAGGATAATGAAGTGGAAAAAGGACTTTTTAGAGGGAAGAAGACTGATAGAAAATATGGGCAAGAGTGATAAGATGAGGGAATGGAATGGAGATGAAAATGGTGGAAATAGCCTGAAATAATTTTCTCTTTTATATGGCAGGATAACTTGGAGGATTTGAGTGAAAATTTTTAGTGAATTGATAGACTTAGGATAATGAAGGCCGTGAGATTTATAGAACTAGCAATTTTTCTGCAAATATTGTTTCTAGAAATATGATATTTTCAACTTAGTCATCTTTGGATAAGATCAAAATTATTGATGACTAACAGTCTCTTTTCCTTCCTCTCTCCCCCTTTCTATTCCACCTCTTTCTCTCTCTCTCTCTCTCTCTCTCTTCATCCTCTATTACTATATGCCTCGGTATTTCCTTCTCTCCTCCTTCTGTTATGACACCAACTCACAAAATAGAGGAAAAGAGAGATCAACAACTTAAAAAACATCCACTTTGAGGGGGAAACTTCCTTTACATTACATAAATGAATATTTATTGGATGACACATGTTAGTGTGATATGTCAAGTAATCAAACATGCTCTTTCAATTTATTTTCTAGTAGTCTTATGTCAAATAAATTTTATTTTCAAACAAGTTTTCAAAAATCATTTGGTGATTGCATATGGTCTTGATCAGAAGTGTTTCTCCCCTCATTCCATCGATGGGAATCATAATATCAGAGGTCATTTCAATAATTTTCATTTAGACACTTAGGTTAGTTATTCCATCTCCATATAGGCGTGTATCTTGGTGTCCTTTTTTTTCCACTAAAAATTCCAAAATTGTCACCAAAGAGAGAAAACAAGGTTTCATTTTCATCATATCAGTGTTTTAAAGGGATTTAGCATAGTTGGGGGATTAAAGTAATACATTTTCTCTTATTTAAAAAATTCTTTCATTGTCAAATTCTTCCCAAAAAGGGTTGAAAGGATAAAAGGTAGTCAATTTTATATCAAGGGCTTTATCTTAAAGTGTAGGCTTATTAGTGAAAGTTATCCAAAGTTTGAAAAACATTATAAACATGTGCTAATAACCTAATGTTTGATGTTAATTATTTCTTTATCCAAATTTTGGAGGCGTTATGTATTATATCCAAAGTTTCCTGCTCATGTAATAAAGGTGGAAAATGACAAAAAGTTTTGTCACTTGCGGTTAAGTCTCAAGATCCTCCCAGCCCCTAGATCATTCCTTGGTCAAAATAAATGATGCATAAGCCTACCACCCCCCCTGCCCCATCCTACCTTTACTGGAAGGGGGGTCAGAAAAGGTGGTTTCACTTACCCTTACCCCACCTTACATGTCGACACAACATCGTTTCACACCTCCCCCACTTTCCATACCACAAGAAATTTCTACCCCACTCTGAAATACACCAAACTGCACTCCTTTCGCACTCTTCTTCCCCCACACTCCACTCCACTCTCATGTTGAGGTGTGGCTCATCTAGAGGTTTTTTTACACATATGGAACATTTTTTACCCATCTTTAGTGAGTTTTTACAACACTTTTACCGATGAAATAGGTAACCTGACCTCAAACGGGAACTCTAGCCCAAAAAGTCTCAAAAAACATGAAAAAACACCCCAAAAACAAAAAGTGTGTCTTCCATAATGCACTTGGTTTTTTTTGAAGGTCAAATTTCAACATTTTATAAAATTATGCTAAAAACAAAATTGTTTATTGAAAAAAGGATTGAAAAAACACCCTCAAAGCAAAACCAGTTGATACTAGAATAACAAAAAAAAAATTGTGTCATAATTTTGACACTTGTAACAATGGAATTAAAGACAACATATTAGGACATTTTTTAAAATCGTAAATTTCTAAGATTTTTGATAGATGATGTTAAAGATAAAAAAATACATGTTTGAAGGGCTTATCATTTAGAACAATTTTCATCCATGTTGTTAAACATAAAATATCTTGACTCTAAACAACCCCAAAATTGTAATTATTGTCAACCATAACATTAAAGATAAAATTTGGTAGCGCATAAAAACCTCAATGACAAGTTGTAAATCTAAATTTTTTTAATCTTAAGTGTTCAACATACTTGAACAATGAAATTATGGAGAAATTATAAGACTTAACAATTTAAAAAAATGAACAAGTAAATGAAAAAATTATCATTGAACAGAAACAAGCAAGAGTAATTTTAATTTTAAAGGATAAAAACTTATCTTTTTTCAAATCTTAGCATAAGACAAATTTAAATGTAATTTCAACCAAAACCTAAAAACCAAGCATCAAAACAAAGTGTTCCCTTTCAATGACGCATATAATTATTAAAAATTTTAAAAGTATCTTATACCAAATGGTAACAATACATAATATCATGGTAATATCATTGCATAATATAAAAATTCAACATTAGTTTCTATTTTGTATTTTACTTATAGTTAAAATATCAACATTGGTACATTGAATATAACATAAATTAATTTTTGTAATTCATTGTTGCATTGTCGATATTCTAAAGAGATGAATTCTTCATAATAAAAACATATAATCCAACAAACATAGAAATGTCTCATAACTTCATGAAAAAATAGATGGAAGTCTAAATTTTTATTTCAATTTACCATGCAAACATCAATTACATAAAAGTGTCTTAGATAGTTATTCAAAATCAACCATAGGTTCTGGCACACCATCATCATCTACATCTTCACATGAACGGCACGATGCAGATGAAGATGATCCATATTCTTCTCTTTCATCAACTAGTGCTCCATCTGAGTCAACATGCATGCCCACCATTTCAGAGTTCAAAAGTCTTGTAGATATATGCCTACATTCTACAGAGTCCCATCTCAACAGTAATTTTTCTGGTAGAAATTTCTTCAAAATATTTATGGTCTGCAACCGAAGAGTTCCTCTCTTCATCAAATTGAAGTCATACACAAGTATGTCAACATCCTCCAATTTTAAGACATCTGTGCGGCGATGATTTATATTTGTGCCCTTTCTTTTTCTCTTTCTACCAATTCTTTTTTCCACTACCATCTATGGCTTGTACACACCATTGAAAGGGTGGGTACTTGTGGCATACCAATGTACATCAACAACTATAATATCTTCATTTTCATTAATGACCTTTATAAACTTGGAAATCTAGAATGGATAGCCAAGTGGATATTCATCTGCTAACATTGCTAACATGCAACCCTCTTTAAGATCCTGCACAGAACCCGTGTAAAGGTCTTCCATGGCTTCACGTTGTGCACGTGTTCTTCTAGAACAAATATAGATTTCTCTTTCCTATACCTGTGGGGAATTAATAATAGCTTGAGGTTGTTGTTGTTCAACATTGTGTGTTTCCTGATGTTCATGTTCATTTGGCATATTTTGTGGCAAAAAAAAGGTGTCTTCAAAAGCGTATCCCCATTTATTGATCTTTAAATCATATCAATTTGATTACTGAAAAAAGACTCCCACCAAACTAAATCAGCAACATCGAAGTTCTCATATGTATCTCTAATACATATTTTAATTTCCTCTAGACATTCAGAATAATTTATGTCTCTCTTCTGCCTTCGTGCATTATGGAGTTCAGCAACTGATTGTAATAACAATATATTTGATGAAAATATTGGATGCTCTGGAATGAACTTCAAAAATGCTAAACCTGATGATGGTCCCCATTCTTCAACAGTTGAATACTTCTTGCCCGATATAAGTGTTATCCCATCAATTTTTTTGATACGAAATTGATGCTGGAAGCTAATGTCGTTAATTTGTTCAATGCATTTCTTCTCACTATGCGATCCAAAAATAAACCTTCGCATCTCAATAGTTTCTTCCAACACCTGAAAAACAGGCTTTGGAATGTACGATTTCTTAATACATTCAATTAAAGATGGCAGGCTCCCAACACCTTTCCTCCTCAATGTTACCGAAAAACGACTGAACATTTGATCAATATGATCATGAGTATGCCCAAGAAGAAGGAAACCAACCTTTATATTTTTTAAAATCCCCAATTCAACGAGCATGTTTAGATACCCAAAAAGAACTTGATTTTTGTTCTGACGACTTGTGTTTTCTAATTGTAAATACAAAACTTCAGGAAGAATCCCAGACCAATGAGTAACCACATCATGGATTATAGTTATGGTCAGATTTGCATCATTGTGAATATTTTGAGTTGTGAAGAAAACTCTTGGAAACATCTTCTCATTAAATACCATACAACCAGCCAAGTGAGACTGAATGAAATTTTCCTCCTGTAATTTTTTTGGCGTGCAGACAAAATGTGGAAGAAGTGTTTTCTTTTGGTCCATACCATCAATTATCAATCCCAGATATTTATTTGGATGATCATAACACTTCTTTTGATGTTTATACAACTTTTTCCTTTCACTTATTTGCTAATTGGGATGGTATTTTAGTTCTTTGACAACAAAATATGTACATAAAATAAAAGAAACATATGAATAAATATATTTTCATAGTTGATAAGTATCAAAATTAAAAAAAAATGTTTTGAACACATACCTCTTTCTGCCCCTTGACCTTTATCTCTTTTTTCTTTAAGAGAAGCACATGTGCTGCAAATCCCCATCCTTGTCTTCTTAGGAATATAAACATTGTTGAATTCAGTTTTCCATATCCTTGTAAAATAAGAATATGTAATAAAATTACCAATTCCTTCAACAGCTTCTGCATAATCTTTGTATAACATGAATATTTCTTGTCTCAAGAAATTATCTGTAATATGTATTGTGTCTTTATTTGGCATAGACTCTCCATGATTTGAAAATAAGTCTTTCGTCCATGTCTTAGAAGTATTTGCAAACGGCCCCACCTCCCATTTATAACGTGCTTCTGAATAATATGTGGGATCCCTTTCCAATCTATGTTGGATTCTTGACAAACGATAATTACCAATTGAATACAACCTTTTGAACGCCTTTCTACAAAGAAATACATTCCTAATATGATAATAATAACCTGCTAGTGTAGATTGCATGCAACCCACTAAATATGAATTTTGCATGCTTTTATTCATTGACATATATGTTTTCCTTTTCTCCAAAACAAAGTTTAAATCCATATTTTTCAAGCAATCCATTCGACAACATTCACTTGAAATCAAATGAACGACAAAACTTCTTGTCGTGAGATATTTTGTCCTCACCCTTGTATAACTAGAATGCTTTAGATTGATATGAAAAGGTCTACTCCTACTCCTAGTTGCAATATTTGCTTTCAATGGCTTCATCATTTCATCATCCTTTGTAAAAGTAGTTTCATCACCATTAGGAGGAATATTATCCCCACTATCATCATCCTCAACATAGTTAAGAAATTCATCAATATCATTTCCTGGAAAATTTTCTTTACCATCATCAGTTAAAGAAAACATTTCACAAGAATCATTGGCACTTTTGTAACCCTGACTCAAAAGAATTTCTTCACCATATTGACCCATGCTTTCAAATTCTTCCCTGGGAGGATTCAATTCTTCATCACCATGAGTGCCTTTGAAATGGTCACTTGGAGAAAATGCAATATTCAGATCTGTGCCTCTAAAATTATCATTTGCAAGAAACTCTTCATCCTCCCCTTCCTTAGTGGTGCTCTCATAATCGTTTGGATTAGGCATAAGTGGAAGCTTTGAATTTGTATTCACTAGAATTTCTTCATCCTTCCCCTCCCCTTCCTCACTGAAGCTCTCATAATCCTTAGGATTAGGAATAAGTGAATGCCTTGAATCTATATTTATTGGAAATTCTTCATCCCCCCCTTCATCAGTGGTTAAATTATAATCGTTATGATTAGGATGAAGTGAAAATTTTAGCTTTGGAAATTCATCCCCGTCTTCATCAGTGGTGCTGGCATAATCCTTAGTATTAGGACGAAGTGGATGTTTTGACACTGGAAATTATTCATTCCCCTATTCCTCAGTGGTGCTGACATAATCCTTAGGATTAGGACGAAGTGGGTGTTTTGACACTGGAAATTATTCATTCCCCTCTTCCTCAGTGATGCTGCCATAATCCTTAGGATAAGGACGAAGTGCATATTTTGACTCTACAAATTCTTCATTCCCCTCTTCATCTGTGGTGCTGACATAATCCTTAGGATTAAGACGAAGTGGAAATTTTGACTCTGGAATTTTTTCGTCCCCCTCTTCATAAGTTGTGCTTGCATAATCCTTAGGATTAGGACCGAGTGGATATTTTGACGCAGTAAATTTTTCATTTCCCTCTTCATTAGTGGTGCTGGCATAATCCTTACGATTGGAACGAAGTGGATGTTTTGACTCTGAAACATTATCATTCCCCTCTTCATCAGTGGTGCTCGCATAATCCTTACGATTAGGAAGAATTTGATATTTTAACTCTCGAAATTTTACATCCCCCTTTTCATCAGTGGTGCTGGCATACTCCTCAGGATTAGGATAGAGTGGATATTTTGACTTTGCAGATTCTTCATTCCCCTCTTCATTTTTTGTTCTCGCATAATCCTTAGGATTAAGTTGAAGTGGATTATCTTCATCTCCCTCTTCATCTTTGGTGTCCTCATGATCCTTGGGATTAGGACGAAGTGAAACTTTTGACTCTGGAAATTCTTCATCATGCCCTTCATCATTGTTGCTTTCATAATCCTTAGGATTAAGAGTAAGTGGTATAACTGGCGCTCGATTTACAAAAATTTCATTTTGCTGTGCCTTATCAATTTTGTTCTCATCATCTTTAGGATTACGACCAAGTTGATTTTTTGACTCTCTATTCATGGTGACCGAACTCCCATTATATTCATCACTGTGAATAGAGTTGTTGCATGACGAAGATGTTGATGTTGTATAAAGAAAAACTTAGCTATCAGAAGAAACCATGGCTTTCAACAAGAATAGGTTGAATGATACAAATTCCTCTCCCACTTAAAATATATAGCTTAAAGACTGAAAAATTTCCCTCCAAATTTTCCTCATGAAAAAAATTCACGAAAAAAATTTCCGTCCAAAATTTCCCCCCAAAAAAATTCGCAAAAAAACTTTCCCTCCAAAATTTTCATTTCAAATATTTGATACAAATATTAGTCAAAAAAATGTATTTAACATTTTTTTTAATAAATCTGTTTGTGTTGAAATATTTTACCGATATTTATATTAAAAAATATCCACAAAATATTTCTATCATGGATGCCTTCCAAACTAAAATAATGTTTTTATTTCAATGATTTAACATTGACTAGATGTAAGTATTAACTATAATATTACTATAATATCTACATGCAAATATTAACTATATTGACTACATGTAAATATTTTAAATTTTAAATTTTAAACTTACATTATATTCATCTAAAATATATTTCAAAATTTATTAATAAATTGTTGGTCTTGAAATATTTCACCATAATTTCTATTCAAAATATCCACAAAATATTCCTTTCATGCATGCCTTCGAAACTAAAATAATTTTCTTATTTGAATGGTTTAAGATTGACTACATGTAAATATTTACAAAAATAACATGTAAATATTAACTATTTAAACTATAATATTAACTATAATTAACTACATGTAAATATTTTAGATTTTAAAATTTAATCCCATGATTTTAAACATTGAGTACATGTAAATATTAACTATGATAACTAAATGTAAATATTTTAAATTTGAAATTTTAATCCCACATTCGATAAACAGTAAACCAATCAGAAAATATTCGCTATATAATAAAAATGATTTTTTCTATTCATCATATCACATCAATTTTTCTGGTATTTGTTAGAGCAAATTTCTGGAGGTGTTGCGTTGGCATTGGTAACTTCGTGGAGGCATTGCATTGGCATTGGAGGCATTGTGCTGCTATTGGTAATTTTGTGGAGGTTTTGCATTGGCATTTGTAACTTCGTGAAGGCATTGCAGTGGCATTGGAGGCGTTGTGTTGCTATTTGTAATTTTGTGGAGCCGTGTTGGCATTGGTGACAACAGTTTTTTGCATTTCAAAGGTTAGTTTTTCTTCTATTCTGTCAATTTAAAGACGATTTTGGGGAAAATATTTAGGGTTTTAAGGACAAAAATTTAGAATTTTTTTCTTTTTTAAGACTTATAGGTTCATCTAGACAGAAAAATCCATAAAACGACCATACACATAAAAAAAAATAGTAATATTATAACATTTTTTATTTGTTTTTTTTATCATAAATATATCAGTAGTTTCATTATTTAAAATGTTTTTTTGTTTTGTTTTTGTTTGAGAATTTTTTGATTTTATATTCTATTCTTTTCTTTTCTTTTTTAATTTTAAATCTTAGTTTTATTATTTTTAATTTTAAATCTTCATTTTTTTTCCTTTATTGTTTTGTTATATATATATATATATATATATATATATATATATATATATATATATATATTAATTGTATTGTCATATAGTTTTTTTTTTTTTTTAATTTATTGTAATGTTATATTAAAACAAATGTTTATTTATTTATTTATTATATTGTATTGTTTTTTTTTAATTATATAATGTTTAAAAACAAAACATAACTGTTATTTAATAAATTGTTTTCTTTTTTTAATATATTTGTTATATTTTGATATTTTTAACAATTTGTTTTATTAAATAATGTTATAATAATTATTTATTAATTATGTTATATATAAAAAAAATTTAAAAACAAATTAAAAAATAAAAAAAATTTAAAAACAAATTTAAAAAAAAATAAAAAAATAAAAAAATAAATAAAAAACAAAATATGCATTGGCCGTAGACGCAGATCGTGCCGTGTAGGCGGCGCCATGTAGGGCTGCCCATCCGCCCCAGGGGACCCCCACTGGGCGAGCAGGTGCCGATTCGGGAATCGACCCGCCTGCCCGACGGGCCTAGAGGCCGTCGGGCATCCCCAGTGGCACCGCCTGCTCGACCTCTCGTGCCCCTGCGGTGAATACGATCTTCGTCTCACGGCCACATCTTTTGTTTTTTATTTATTTATTTATTTTTTTAAGTTTGTTTTTTTATTTTTTTAATTTTTTTTTATTTTTGTTTTATTTTTGTTTTTTTAATTTTTTTAATTTTAATTTTTTAATTTGTTTTAATAAAACAATAAAAAAATTAATAAAAACATTGTTATATATAAAAATAATAGAAAAAATTGTTATATAATATAATAAAAAACATTGTTATATAATAATCGTTAAAAATATCAAAATATAACAAATATAATTTAAAAAAAATATATATTATATAACAATTATGTTTTGTTTTTAAACATTATATAATTAAAGAAAAAAAATACAATATAATAAATAAATAAATAAATAAACATTTGTTTTAATATAACAATACAATAAATTAAAAAAAAACACTATATAGCAATACAATTAAAAAAAATTAAAAAAATATAATATTATAATATTTGTTTTTAACATTTAAATATTTAAATTTCTTTTTTATTTTTTTATTTTTTATTTTTAAATTGAAGTATTAAAACAACATTATAAAAAAATTTAATTTTTTCTTCTATTTTGTTTAATTGCTTTTTATTTTATTTTGTTTATTTTTATTTAATTACTATGTAATGTGAAATAGAAATTTGTAATTTTCAAATATATTAAAAGATTATATAAATTTATAAACATTTATATTAATTTTTTTATAATTTTAAGTTTTAAATTTTTTTATTTAATTTTGTTTATTTTTTATTCAATTGCTATGTAATGCAAAATTAAATTTTAAAATTTTAAAATATATTAAAAGATTATAAGTTTTTTTAATAAAATCATTGCCTTAAAAAAAATATAATTTAATTTTAACATTTGTTATAAATAGTTAGTAATTGTTTTGTTTTTTTTAATATTAAAAAAAAAACTGAAGTTTGAAAATAATAGTTTATTTCTTTAAAATTGTTTTATACAATTTAAACACATTTTTAAATTTTTTATAAAATGTATTCAAAACATATTATATAGATATATATACATATGATTTATAATATTTTTTTTTTTTAATGAAAATTTTTATAGTTAATTTTACTATTTTAATTTCAAGCTATTTAGTTTTAGAAACAAATTTATTTTATCCACATTATTTTTCCATTAACATATATATATATATATATATATATATATATATATATATATATATATATATATATATATAGTATATATATATCAGAAAATGGCATCGAAAAATATTTACGTGAATGTTTACGCACCTAGGCAGTGACTCCCAAATCTATAGCTGCAGCTCGACCCACTATGGATACAACTCCCAAATCTAAAGTTGCAGCTGGACGCACTATGGACACCGTTGGACGCAATAAGGACATTGTTGCACACACTAATAAAAGTGAAGGAAGTGGGGCACCAGGTTCATTAAATCTTATTTCTGATTGGAAGAATGCTGAGGAAATAGATAAAACCGATTTCTCATGGTATCTTGAAGACAATGAAACGGAGGCTGATATACACATCTATCTGATTTGTGGTATGATTGACTTAAATGAGCCATATGATGTGATGGGCAGAGTACGAGAAATATGTATGGTCCCGAATACAAACACTATTTATGTTTTTGCAAGGAAGGCTCAGAAACGTGAAAAGGTTGGATATCGTCTATCAATCGTCAAGTATGACCCAGATGAAATATCTTCAAAATTTTCTGAAGAAATATCAAGGAACATTGCAAATAACATTGTAAGTATGCTTATTTTTATTTCCTCTATGCATTATTGTAAGGATGATTCAATTTTTTATAAGTTATTAATCATTGACATGTTTTATTTTGTTTCATAGGATTTTGTTGCGAGTCTTTCAAACATGTTTGAAGGTATTTATATGTTGGTGCCAAATTTTATGGATGTGATCAACACTTTCCAGAAAGACAAAGCAGAGAAAATGAGATTGAAGCAAAGAGCAATAGCTCGTGACACTGCAACAGTACAAAGAGGGGATCAACCAAGAGTCACTAAGGTGGGTCAATCTAGTAAACTTAAACATGTTTCTTTTGAAGGTGTCGAACATGAAACAGAAAATTGTGATAGAATTAGTGAGGAGGAGACTAGAACTGTTGTGCAAAAGGAGAAAATAGATCAGACACCAAAAAGGAAAATTTCCAAAGATGTCTCTCTTTTACCTCATGAAGGAGAGCTTGTTTATAAAAAAACTGATATGTTATCTAATAAGACTAGGAAATCAAATATTGGTGAACCTGTAAAGTCGTGAGCAGCAGTGAAGAACAAATTGAAAGCTCTCATGGAAGCGGAGAAATCATAACACAAGTGCTGAGTTAGAGGATGGCATTATTAAAACAAAACAAAATGTTATTCGACAAGAGTTGAGGAAGAATAAATTAATTCTTGGTGGCCAAACATTTGAGCTTAATGTTAACCAATTTTATGGCCCACATGAAGGACAATCTCAATATCAAATTAGAAAGGCCCATCACCTACATGTACATAATCTGAAAACATTGTTCGGGTTCAATCCATATGCACATGTGGTGGATTATGTGGTTCTTGTCGATCTATTTCAGGTTCCCAACAAACAAGCATTTGACAAGACAAAATGTTTTGATTATAAATATTATGTAATTTGAGGGAACCATTCGATAGAGGCTAAGAGACAATTGATTGCAAAATATCCCAATAACTATCTTTTTGAAATAGTGAAATGCATCATTTACGTTGGCTTAACAGAAATAGAATCAAATTTATTGGCATGGGATCATAATGCAGATAATGAGTACAGAATGAAAATGAATTTCATCCAAAGGGTCAGATTTATTCATAATGAATTCATAGAAAAATGTGGTGGGGATAAGACACAAGTTAGTATAGCATTTCGAAAGGAATGTTTAATGGAAACAGGTTATCAAATTGAACAAAAAAAAGCAAAAGATGGAAAATTGAATACAAATTTCTTCAGAGGCACATATAACATTTTTCAGTTGGCATTTAGAACTGGGGAGGTATGGGATTTGATTGATGAGATTTTTGATCGGTGGAAGAATATTTCCATAAAAAATCAGAAGGTTAGAAAGAGTAAACCCATAATATGTACCAACAGTAAGGGGGGTCCTGAAATGAAGCAACTTCTAGAGGATATGACTATCACACCTTGGAGAACAATGCAAGGTGTGAAGGATGATAAATTAGTCAAACTAGTATTAGCCCGTGTGAAGTCGAGTGAATTATCAATGGAAGAAATGTGTGCAGAATTTCAAAAGTAAGTTTCTTGAATTAATTCTTATTTTTCTTTCATTATAATTTTATTTTAAATAAAACATAATGATGTTGGTAGAATTTGTTATACATGTCAGTATATTAACGCTTTTAACTTGATTTATTCAGTCAGAAATTTTTTATGAAAATATAAGAACACATGGTTAAAATATTGAATGAAGAAAGTTAGGATGATGTTGTACGCAACTACCCAGAAGCAAGTTCTACATCAACACTAAAAGAGTTTTATATTGCATTCAATAAGGTATGTTGATTTATAAATTCATTTTATTCATATTTAAACTATTTTTATTTTATTACTTATATATATATATATATATATATATATATTATGTCATTAAAGATGTCGAAGAAGGATGGAAATGGAGTACCAGATACTTTCAAAAGCTTTATTGAAAAAATTAAGATGGAGAACATGAGAAGGAAGCGTCTTATGAATGTTGAACTAGATCCTACTCTTAATCATTACATTTGGAATGGGCTCGACAGTGTCCAATATCAAATAATACAAGGTGACTATGAAGACATTGCATCACTAATACCTAAAAGGGAATATGGCCTAGTTATTGTAGATATTCCTCATGGTTCCAATTTCCCAGACATTGAATATGATAGAGAACCATATACTTATCAAGATTTTAGTAAAGTGGTTACGGGTTTTCAAGAAGTGACAACATCACCACTTTGGTGATTTGTGACATTTCATTCAGACACACAGTTTCCAATGTTATTAACAAGCTTCAAGGGTAAAGAAAACTCAAGGATGAAACTTACATGGTAAGACTTTGAAATTGTATGTTTGATTCCTCCTAAATTTTTTTATTCATGTAAAATTTAATTGAACTTTTACTATGTTATGTTACAGGTAAAAGTCAAATATTGTTTCTTTCGAAGATCAGCCTATTATAAATGATTGTGAGTTCATCCATGTTGAATTTTGGACAAAAGACGATATTTATAAGCATATTATTATGAATCGAGTAGATGGGAAGAGTCATAGTCAAGTATTGGTTTATGATGCAGTTGTAAGAAAAATAACATATGAGGATAAAGATGCAAAAGGAGATATAGTTAACATTTATCAAAAACCACAAGAATTGATTAACTATCTTATAGATTTATGTTCAAATGAAGGAGAATGGGTTTTGGATTTATTCTCAGGTTCAGGTAAGTTTTCTATACAAATTTAAATTTAAATATTGACTTTTTTACTTTATATGTCTCCATACTAATTTTTTTACTTATTTTTTTTGCGCTTGATGATTAGGTACAACAATAGCATGTTGCCGACTAAAAGGTAGGAATTGCATTGCCACTGAGAAAGACCCAGTTCAATGCAAATTTATTAAACAAAGAATTAATGCTCTTAAATTTCTTCCAGATGCGAAGCAAGAAGTTGGTTTGAGGAAAGGAGATTTTAATGAATCATGTGTGGCAAAAAAGCAAAGGAAACTCAACCACCATTATATGGAATGATTGGAAAGGCACACTTTGGAAGATTGCTGACATGAAAGATCCATTAGAAAATGACAATGATCAAAATGAAGAAGAAAATGTTGCGGAAGAAGCCATCAATGTTGTTCTAGATGATGTTGAAGATGTATGAGTTGATATTGTTGATGATGTTTAAGTTATTCTTGCAAACAAAGCTTATTTTTTAGAACTATTAATCAGTTTTAATTGTAATGTTTAGACTTTGATATTTTATGAGAATAACGCTTTTTTTTTTTTAAACATGTGATTTCTATTATTTTTTGACATAAAATTCAATAAAAAATGTTATTTTCTTAAGTTTTTTTGCTAAGATTCTCCCAAAAAATTAGTTTATTTAACATGTTTTTTCCAACAAAAAGTCTGTAAAAGTGTATTTTTTGCATTGTATTTACATAGAAAAATTGTATTTTTTTGTCATATGGTTCAAAATATTGGTTTTTTAGCGACAATTTTTTGATGTGCATTGAAAAATTATTTAACAATACATAAACATGTAGAAAATATAAACTTTATAATATTGACCCTTTTTCCATCTTTTATATATGTGAAAAAGTGAAGATATCATTACAAGTTTTTATTTAAAATATATATATATATATATATATATATATATATTTTTTTTTTTTTTAAAACACAAGTACATAAATGCACTTAAAAATAAACATCTCACAGAAGAAGAAAACATTAGAAAATCTATAGTGTCAAAATCAATCCTATAAAAAAACATTAGTGATGATACACCACCACTATTCAAAATCGACATAAAAAACATCACATAAAAAAAAATAAAAATAAAAAAAAAAATAAAATGAAAAAAACTTAAAGTGCCAAAAACATGCTCAATTTTTTTTTTCTTGATTCTACATTGCCACTTTTTCAAAATCAGGTTTTTTCTTGATACTTCAAAAAGTAGGTAACGATGAGGTTACCTATTTCATCGGTAACATTTTTTTACGCATTTGAATATTTTGTTACACATCTGTCAGTGTGTTTCTTTTTTGATATTTTTCTCAAAAAAAATTCATCCAAACTCCAAGATCATTTCCATCAGTTTTTAAAGCTTCCTCAATACTAATTAAGCATCCAATATCCTGCTCAAGTTAAATTGTCAATCACGACGTTGTTTTCTTTCTTACCTCCTTTTCCACTAAATTTTCACTTCTGTTTATCATTGGATGATTTCAGTGAACTAAACTCTAAGTCTACCATATAATACCATCATACACCTTCCCCAGACTACACTCTATCATTCATTAAAATTCACAGCCTCCCTACACTTCATCCCATAAAATCCTAATTCATACCTTTTTCTATTACAGAATAAGGAAATCCCTTCTTTTTAATAATTTGATCACCTTATTTACATTAATTTCACAAAATTTCACCTTTATTTTGAAGGCAACATACAACCCCACCTCCTCAAATGTTGTGGTAATTTTTTTGGTTTCACAACCCCATTTCATCCTACAAACCTACCTTATTCCTATCCTCTATTTTTTCAAATTCACTATCCACATACCCACTTCGTTTATACACCTTGTGTTTATATTTCTTATGGATATTATGGAAAGTGAGAAGAAAATTCATAAAGGAGGGTTCCACATCATATTTGAATCATCCACCTAGAAATAAGTTAATGCATAACCTTTTACCAAAGGATGATGTGATAGGGTTGGATGCTTGAGATTCTGAGAAAATTATGGAACAAGGTTGTAATCTCCCATTCACGAGCTTATTTTCCACTAGTTTCAGTATGGGAAAGGCCATCATTGTAGGTGTAGAGTTCAAATTATCAAAATATGTGATTTATTCAACAACAAGTATACCTAGTAATGGAAAAAAGTGGTTTAAAGGCAGAGCCAAAGACCTTGAATATTACAAATTGTTCCTGAAACCTTATGCTAGAGATAAAATTCAGTATATCTTTCCTTTCAGGCACCTCCTTAACATATATGTTCCTTTGATGAGGTTAAATATGAAATATTTTACATGTGAAGGGATATTCTCTAGGTTGTGTTGGTACCATATCAGGTTATTGATGTACTTTACCTCTACTAAACCATTTTCCTTTCCACCTTACTTGTACAATTTTTTTCTAAGAATGAATGAAAAGGTTCAGAGAAAAAACAAAGATCATCACCCAAGTCTTTTCGACCATGGTATAGTAAACCTCATTGTCTTCCATAATCTCTCAACTATCAACATGAATTGGGAGACCTTCACGGAGAAAGTAGAAATGATGCCCACCACTAGTCCTCTTGTCATGCATAGCACACCATCACCATCTGTATCAACACAACCAATGGAGGGTGTCTCTTCTGGCATGAAAACTTAGATTTCGAAGGCTCCTAGGGTTTTAGAGTTCACTCACACGTATGAAAAAGGAAATAAACATATATTTACTCCATAATCCATCAAAAGTGTATCTACACTTAAATAACATAGTTTGAGTAAAGAGAGATAGAGAAGCAACCCCTCATGCATCATGTTGAATCACCATTGTACCAACGTGATGAAAAAGTGCCCCTGGATGTCAGCATGGTAGAACAAGTTGAGTACAAATCATTTGAAAAGATCATAAAAGAGAAGGATGAGGAAATAACAGACTTGAGTGATATTTTCTCCATTGCATATTCTTAGATTACATTCCTAGAATAAGAGAATTTCTAGCTAAAGTTAAAATTGCTCCTCCAAGAGAAACCTAGGGTACATGTTGATGCAGATAAAGGAAATGGAAAATATATTGTAGATGATGATGAGCTGGAGGATGTAGTGTGTTGTGTAACCAACTCCAAAAAGAGAATAAAAGAGATCTCAACGCCTTAGAAATAAGCCACTTCGAGGGGGAAACCTCCAATACATTACATAAATGAACAATTCTTGGATGATACAATTTACAAAAACTCCTTTCTATATATAGGAGTCCATGGGGCCATAATGTAATCCTAGTGGGCCACAATGTAATTCTAGCCGACCTAACAATAATAATTTAAGGGCACAATAATAACAAAATGGGGGTTACAAGGGTACAATAATAACAATAAGGGGGTTACACTAACAATAATAAGGGACTACACTATTAATATAGGGACATAACATGCCCCTCTCCTTCAAACAAGTGTTGTCCTCAACGCTTGATTATTTCTTGATGCTTCTGTATAAAATTCTCATCCTCCCATGTGAAATCTTCTACAGGAAAGTTCTTCCACTTGCTGAGATACTCTAAAATTGATCGTACTTGTCGAGTTCTTGTTTCTATGACTGCTTCATAACTTCTTTTGATGTGATGTTGATCTTCCTGTTGTTTCATTAGATTCTGCACCAAAGTTGGGTTATCCTTTGAGAGTTGGAGAACTTGTTGTTGATGCTCGATGTGATATTCCATTAATTTATCATCCATATTTGCTATTATTTGATCCTTCAAACCATCCAACCTAGCCTCAATTTCTACTTTTAAACCATATATTTTATCTTCAATTGCTCTTCGTAAGATTGAAAATTGTTTCACTTGGTACCGTAATTTTGATATCTCATACTGCAACTCTTCCTCTTCATGCGTCATAGTATAGCTTTTTGAGGGATTAATGGGTATAGAATTATTTTTTGGAGGCATTATAGAACCCAATACTGATAAAAATTCTAAAATATGCCCTTGGAATCAATTCAAATTGATTCTTCAAACAAGACTTATGCAATTCAGAAAAATACACACCTTTTTCTTGCTTTTGAGGAGCTCGATATTGAAATTGGATTATCTCTGCGATTGTAGCACTTCAATTTTTGAATTTTAGTACCAATGTATCCCTCTGAATTATCTTTCGAATGCCACTGGTCTGACCTGATTTGGATTCTCCAAGACAAATTTGTGTCCAATCTCCCAAAATGACCTAATTTTGGACTAGTTCAGTAGAGCAAAATTGTAGGGCTTGCCACGTGTCACTGTTTTTTCCTTTGTCTCTGAAATTTATAGCCGAGAAACTACAGTCCGTGTACTTGCGACCACTTTTTACGGCACAAAAAGCCACTTCCCAGAGAGAGAGTTATTGAACTTTTCCCATGATCACCTCTTTGAGATGAAATTCAGGACCCTGAAAAAGCACTACCTTCCACAGATCATATCTCCAAAAATGTTGGGAACCAAGCTCTGAAATTTTTTTAAGAATTTCCTCAGGATTCTAGCTTCATACCATATGAATTTCAGATTCGTAACCTTCGTAGAAAATAATTTATAGCGAAAATTCCACGATGACCTGTTTAGGAGCTTGAAACAAGACCTAACTTCCACAGATGATATCTCCGCAAATATTGAGAACCAAGCTCTGAAATTTTTTGACGAATTTCCTCAGGATTTCAGCTTCGCACCATATGAATTTCAGATTTTGAACCTTCGTATAAAAATATTTATAGCGCACTTACCACGATGACCTTTTTAGGAGCCTAAAAAACGACCTGACTTCCAAAGATCATATCTCAGAAAATATTGCGAACCAAACTCTAAAATTTTTATACAAGCTTCCTCAAGATCTTTTATTCGTACCCTACAAATTTCAGCTTCTGCAACTTCGTAGAAAATAAATTATAGCGAAAATGCCACGATGACCTGTTTGGAGCAGCGAAACCCTAGAATCCCAAGCTCTGATACCAAATGTTGTGTAACCAACTCCAAAAAGAGAAAAAAAGAGATCTCAACGCCTTATAAATAAGACACTTCGAGGGGGAAACCTCCAATACATTACATAAATGAACAATTCTTGGATGATACAATTTACAAAACCTCCTTTCTATATATAGGAGTCCATCGGGCCATAATATAATCCTAGCAGACCTAACAATAATAATTTAAGGGCACAATAATAACAATATGGGGGTTACAGGGGTACAATAATAACGATAAGGGGGGCTACACTAACATAATAAGGGGCTATACTATTAATATAGCGACTTAACATAGTGGCTCCGGAAACGATAATAAAACCAAGGACAATGGGCCTCAGAAAATCGCTTCAGAAAGAAAGAGAATTAACATCTTGAAAAGCAGGTTGGAAGACCTTTGATGAGTTGATTCTTGATGAGATGAATCAATACAGAGAGTATTAGATTGATAGATTTAGTGAAAAAATTGAGAATATTTTTAAAATGTACAAGAAGAATAATAATCTCTAGAGGCATATGGCAAATCATTATTGTACCAAGAACAAAATTTCACAAATCAGGCTTAAAAAAATGAAAAAGAAGCTCAAAGAGGCTCAAATGAAGCTAAAGGAGAAGGATATTTTATATTTTCTAGCAGAAACTTAATTCCTTGTTTAACACATCATTCGCAGGTTTCACAAAACAAATTTGGACAAGTTTTGAGAAATTTTCGTATTTTTAGTGATTTTTTCACTAAACTGGAAATTCAAACTTCATAGAGGCATAGCACTAAGTTGTTACGCTTGTTACTAGGGCGTCCAAATGATCAATGGATTACATGGTTGGATTCATGTTGATGACTACATCATAGATCCGGAACCCTTGCAGCATGACAAGCTTTATTTTGGAAGAAAAAGTGAAAAACCACCATTTTTCAATGTTACTACCACTATTTTTTACAGTTTGTTATACATGTGGAGTAAATTTGGGAGAATTAGCTTTTGGAGGCCTTTTCATGTGTCATTTTTCAAAATTAAAGGTTTTATGGAAACTAGACACAAAAGGATAATTGACCTATCTTTCAGATTTGGATTTGGAGTCCTAAAATTCCCTCAAAATCAGCTGCAAAAAAGTCCTATGCATCTGTAAAAATGCGTTATGCATATGTCAAAAAGTGTTACACATCTGCATAGGATTCCTGAGGACACTTGGCAATCCTAGAAAAGTCAAAATTTTAAGGTTTTGTTGTACTTTAATCTAGAATTGGAGTAATTGAGTTGGTTTTTTCCTCTTAGCATGATGAAACATGTAATTTAATGTGTGGGACACACACTCCTAGGCTATAGCTGAATTTGATGGAATGGTTTCTAATCTCCCTAGATTCTAGGAAGTGACTCATTTCACGTATTTATGATGCATTGTGGTTGGAATTTTTACCCTATGAGCTGTCATTGTCCATATTTTCTATAAGTATACCCTCTTTAGTCTTTTCTTGGGTTGAATAGTTGTTTCTTGTAGTGGAGCTATTGCATAGGCCTTTTGGAATGAAATCAATGACAATGTTGTAGTATTTGTCTTAAGAATCCTATGATATGCCTTGGAGCATTTGTTATTTTAGTATGTTTATCTTATCATGTTGAATTATATGTTTCCTCTTTCATATACATGCTTCTATGTTTTTATCTTGTCATTTTATAAGAAAAAATAATTCCTTTTGATTCTATGTTTGAACACAATTTACATTATATGTTTATGTTCTTCTAAATGAATGAATTCACCTTAGTGCTCATTCTTATTTTCCATAATTTGATCATATACAAAGTGAGAAACTAAGCATTCTTTCAAGCTACCTATGTGGACCCATCCATATTCTATGAAACTTGAACTTGAAATCTCACCTAGAACCTTAGACCTAGTCTCTTTACTATCATTCCTATCGAACATATAAACACAAAAAGAAAACCCTATTTACCGAGATTACATACCTAGCCTAAGATCATTAAATATTTATTCATTTAATTTACTGAAAATTGACATTGATAAGGCCCTCCCTGGTTCTGAGAGGGCTAGCTACCTGACCTAAAGCTTGGTCTAGGGTTACCTTCCTTCAATCCCACTCTTAGCCTTGGGATGTTGGGGGGAGTGATAACATTTTTGGTGTCATTTCTGAGGGATGATTGAAAAACCTTCCGTGCGAAAACTTCTTTGATCCACTAAAGGTTAGAGTTGTGGGAGACAAGTTGTAGCATTAGAAATAGGCCAAGTTTTTTAAATTCGATCCAAATTCCAAATTCCTATCTAAGCTAGCTCCTAAAATACATACTAGGTCAAATCCAAACCCAAATCCCTCACCAATTGTAAATGACCCTATGAGTCTCTTAAGAAAGAAAAAAACCAAGTTTCATAAAGTTAGAAGATCTATTCTTCCACTTGTAAAATCAAATTCCTTGCCTACGAGGTTTGCTTTAGAAGATTTTTCCTATAATTCAAAATTTGAAAAATCTTTGTTCAGGTCTAAGTCTGAAAATTTTCTTTCAGAAAAATATCTTTGACCCTATTGATTTTGAAAACTTTTTACAATTTTTTGAGTCTTCTTATCCTGAGTTTGATAGTGAAATCTGGTCTAATTTCTACAAACTTAAAGTCTTGGTGAATAAATTTCAAAAAAAATTAAAAAAATCTTATTTCCAATATCAGCAACAAGTAAAGTTGAGTCATCTGATTTGCAGCTTCCCTATGAAGAAATTATTTTGTGGACCATGGACTTCGATGGAGCCTAGGGAAAGGAATGATCTGGCATTGCACGGTGTATTCACAACGCTGTAAATTAGTCACTTAATATTCTTCCCAATGTTTGAATGTCCTCTTATAAGTTTTCATTCGAGTGTTCGAACAATGAAGTAGAGTATGAGGCTTTAATAGATGGCTTGAAAATTCTCAGAAGGTTAGGTGCTAAGAAAATTTATTTGTATAGTGAGTCCAAGATGGTAATAAAACAAGTCAAAGTGGAATACCAAGCCAAGCATTCTAGGATGCAAGCTTACCACAATGTAGTGTCAGATATCCTCAAGACCTTCACCGATTATACTTTTTCCTTGATCCGAAGGGACAACCATGTAATTTTTTATTCTCTTGCTATTTCAGCCAGCATGTTTAAAATTATATTTTATCATAATAAAAATTATGAGATCAATGTGAAACATTTCCCTTCTATTCCAGATAATTTTCAGTATTGGCAGGTCTTTCAATATGATAAAAATATCAAAAAATTCTTACTGATAGAAGAGGAATTCATGAATTCACAAATGGATAATAAATGCTATGAAGATGACTGGGAATTCAATGCAACACAAATATAAGTACTTTAGCTGAAATAAAACTCCATTCGTAGAGGTGTAGTGCCTTCGGAAGATATTTTTGATTCAGACTGTGTTTCATGTAAACCGACCATGCTACCAAAAAATTGGGAGTAGAAGACGTCAACCTTGGCACTGCTGAAAATACAAATATGGTGAAGATTTCAAAATCCTTGAGCTCTAAAATCAAAGGTAAATATGAAGCTCCCATGTCTCATTTTGCTAATGTATTTTCTTGAGAATATTCTAATCTTAAAGTGTATGATAAAAGTATAATCTAGGATACAATTCCCTTAAATCGATATCAGAATTCTTTACATCAGAAGTTAAGGAGAATGAATCCCAAATTGTTTCCCTCCATTCAAAAAGAGGTAAACATATTATTTAGTTTTGGTATTATAGTTCCTTTTCTCTTTTAAAATTGGATGTCTAATTTGGTTCCATTAAGGAAGAATACAGGAGAGATCCGTTTTTGTATAGATTTCAGAAATTTGAATAAAGTGTCGCTGAAAGACAATTACCCACTACCAAATATGAACTATATTCTGCAAAGAGTAGTTGGATCTTCCAGACTTTCATTGTTGGATGAATAATCTGGGTATAATCAGATTTTAGTCCACTGAGATGATTAGTAATAGGAAATCCTTACAACACCATGGGGTACCTTCATGTACGCCAAAATTCCCTTTAGATTGAAGAATGGAAGGGAGAATTCTCAATGAGAAATGGATATTGCTTGTTCCAATGAAAATAAAGTCTTATTTGTCATCTATCTCGATGACATTATTGTTTTTTCTGAGACATATGAGCAGCACCTATCACACTTGAAATTTATTTTTCAGAGATGCAAAAAAATTTGCATATCGTTGAACCCAAATATGAGTCTTTTTTCTATGGAGGAAGGTAAATTTTTGGGCAGTATCATATAAAAATATGGTATTTGGATAGATCCTTCAAGGATTGAAGAAATCGAAATATTGAAATATATTAGGAGAACTAAAGAAATCTAGTCATTCAATGGAAAAATAAAAATTTTAAGAAGGGTTGTTCTCAATCTTGCTGAATATTTGAGGCAAATTACTGACATGCTAAATAAATATAGTGAATTTAAACAGCCTAAAGAAGAAAACATGTCATTCAATAAAGTTAATTTGGATTTATCTCATGATCCTATTCTTATTAGTGTAGATTACACACTTGATTTCATTATTTTTTCATTTTTTTCAGAGCATACTCTAGCTTTTTTCCTTATGAAAAAGAAAAATATGAACACAGAGTTTCCCATCACCTTCTTCAGTAGAGCCATAAGAGACGCAAACTTGAAGTACAATATCATTTATAAATAGCCCTTGGCGTTAATCAAATCATTGAAGGACACCCGATTTTATATTCTCCACTCTCATGTCATTGCATATGTCCCAAATGTTGCGGTCAAAGATGTGCTTATGAAGAATGGTCCTGAAGGGCGGTGTGACAAATGGATAACTTCTTTGTTGGAGTATGACTTGGAAATAAATCCTACAAATATGATAAAGGGACAAGGCACGAGTAGGCTTATGGAGGACTCAAATCTACATGCTTTGGACATTAATTTTATTTTTGTATTATCTGAGGAGCAAGAGGCTAAAGTATTACCTGAGGTATCTAAAATTTATTCTTCATCGGCATGGTATGCTGATATTTTTCATGTTTTGGAACACTTAAATCCTCCTCCCAGATTTCCTATTAATAAATATAGATCTTTGAAGTTGAAAGCTATCAAGTATTACATCCTTAACAATTTCTTGTATTGGAAAGGTTAGGGTGAAGTATTTCTGAATTGTTTGGTTGAAGGAGAAGTTCAAAAAGTGATGAGTGACTTCATAAAGGAGACTGTTGCAGTCATATTTATTGGAGGAATACAAAAAATAAGATCTTGAGGTTGGGTTTCGGTTGGCCAAATCTATTCTCTGATGTTTAGAAGAAAATCATGAGATGTCATGAATGTCAAATCTTTCAAGGGAAGAGAAATATTTTTCCTTTGCCCTTGAAACCAATTCAAGTGCAAGTTCCATTTCAGAAATGAGGACTTGAAATTATTGGCAAAATCCATCCTCCATCATCAACACAACATAGGTGGATACTCACTGCCACTGATTACTTCACTAAATGGATTGAATCCATCCCCATAAGGCAAGATACTGATACTGTCATTATTTAGTTTCTATAGAAAAATATTATGTCTCATTTTGCTTGTCCATATAAAATCATTACTAATAATCCAACCACCCTTAAGTCCCAAAGGATGATTGAATTTTATGATAAGTATCACACTAGCCTTGGTAATTCTACAACATACTGTCCTCAAGGCAATGGGTTGGCTGAATCATCAAATAAATATTTAGTGAACATAATGAAGAAGATGTTGCAAGAAAACAAGATAAATTGGCATAAAAATCTCACCAATGCTCTATGGGTAGAAAGAATTAGCATGAAGAGATCAATCACAACGTCGCATTTCCAGCTTGTGTACGGTGTTGAGACATTGTTCCCTACTTCTTTAGCTATATCAGTGATGAAAATTCTGCAAGAGATCGACAGTGAACCAAATGATATCCAGTGAAGAATCAGCCAAATGATTCATCTACATCAGCCAGGAGATGAATTTCTGAGTCCCACTTCAAAAATTCAATAGAAAATAAAGAATATTTATAATAAGAAGAAAAAAGTTGATGATGCCTGAAATAAAGAGAGAGTTAAGCACGAAAAATTTGATAATCTATGGGAAATTTCTTATAATATTATTTCATTTACAGATAATAAGGCATTTTTATTAAAGGATATTGGAGGGCCGGAAGTTTTGGGAGGACCGATCAATGTTAGGTTCCTCAAACATTACCTTACATGATAATTGAATAAGAGGTTCAATTTTATTATACATATCATTTTTATTTGTTGTCCAACAATAAGGAAGTTTTTGTAGAAGTTTGAATCCTGAGGAAAAGGCCATGAGACTTTTACATTCAGCTCATGTTTTTTCTTTCAAAAAAGTTTGAAAGTTTCAATCAGTTGTTAAGTCAGAGTCAAGTTAATTTTTGAGTAAAAATCATTTCTAGTTTTATTTCATCATTCCAAATTTTCCATTTTTTTTATTTCAAGTTTTTTACTCCATTTCCCAATGCATAAGGTTACCTGATCTACAGTGTTATCAACACATCTTGAAGGAGATGCCACCCGCAGCTGGAGCCAGTGTTAGTGTCAATATGTCCATTGATCAAACATGCTCTTTTAGTTTATTTGTTAGTAGTCCCAGGTCAAAACTTTTGTGTTTTCAAACAATTTTTCAAATAAATTTTGGTTAATGCATATGCTCTAGATTAGAAATGTTACTCCCCTCATTCCATCCATGGCCATCATCATCTCAGACGTCATGTCAGTCACTGTAATTTAGAGTCTTAGGTCAATAATTCCATATCCATTTAGGGTTGTATCTAGGTTTCCTTGTTTTTCCACTGAAAAGTCCAAAAATGCTACCAAATAAAGTGAACAAGATTTCAATTTCATCATATCTGTCATTTAAAGGGAGTTAGCATAGTTAGGGGAATAAATTAAAAGACATTTTCTTATTTCAAAATTTGTTTCATTGAATTTTTTTTCCAAGAAGGGTTGAACAGATAAAAAGAGGTCAATTTTTATCAAAGGCTTTATCTTAAAGTATGGGCTTATTAGTGCACTTTATCCAAGGTTTGAAAATAAAAATAAAACATGCGCTAATAGCCTAATTTTTTATGTTCATTATGTCTATATCCAAATTTCAGAGGCATTACATATTTTAACCAAAATTTTCCGTTGATCTCATAAAGGTCAAAAATGACAAAAGGTTTTGTCACTTGTGGTTAAGTCTCAATCTCCTCTGAGGCGCTAGATCACTCCTTCGTCAAAATCAATGGTCCATAAGAATTTTTGGCCCCCCCACCATCCTACCTTTACTGACAAGGGGGGTTCAAAAATTTGGTTTCACTCACCTCAACCACACCTTACGTGTCGAAACAACGTCATTTTACACACCCTCCTTTTCAATACCACAAGCCATTTCGACCGCCATTCAAAATATGCCAAAAAGATCCTCCTTTCCCACTCTCCATCTCGTGTTCTCCCCTCCACTCTCATCCCAACACTTGGCTCATCTAAAGGCCTTGTTACACATCTAGTACTTTGTTACGCATATGTCAGTGTGTCATTACATATATGAAAATATTGTTACACATCTGTTAGTGTGTTGTGTTTTTGGTATTTTTCTCCCAAAACATTCATCTAAGCTCCAGGATCATTTCCATCACTTTTTAAAGCTTCCTATACAGTAATAAAGCACATAATATCCTTCTCAAGTCAATTTATGAAGCACGGTGTTTTTTTCTTCCTTACCTCCTTTTCCACTGCATTTTCACTTTTGTTTATCGTTGGATGATTTCAATTAACTAAATTCTAAATCTACCATCTAATACTCTCACACACCTTCCCTAGACTATATTCTATCATTCCCTACAATTCACAACATCCCTACACTCCATTCTCATCAAATCCTAATTTCATACTATTTTTCTATTATATAATTACAAAGTCCGCGCATTTTCCTAACTTTATCACCTTATTTATATCCATTTCACATGTATTTTGAAGCCAACATACAACCCCACCTCATGAATTTTTTTGGGAATATTTCTTTGTTTCACTACCATTCATTTCGTCCTCCAAACCTACCTTATCCCTATCCTCTATTTTTCCAAATTCACAGTCCACATAACCACTACATCGAAACACCTCGCAATTATATTTATTATAGATATTATGGAGAGTGAGAAGAAAATTCACAAAGGAGGCTGCCACATCAAATTTGAACCCTCCACCTTGCAAGAAGTTAATGCATCACTTTTTTTCAAAGGATTCTTTGAGAGGAATGTATGCTTAAGATACTATGAGAAAATTATTGAAGAAGACTATCATATCCAATTGACAAGATTATTTTCTGCTAGTTTCAGTATTGGAAAGACCATCATTGCAGACGTAGAGTTCAACTTATCATTAGATGTGATTTCTTCAACAACAAGTATACCTAGTCATGGAAAAAATAGATTTAAAGGCATGGAAATAGCCCTTGAAGATTACAAATTGTTCCTCAAACCTTATGCTGGAGAGAACCCTAAGTATATATTCCCTTTTAGGAACCTTCTCAAGAAATATGCTTTTTTGATGAGGTTAATTATGAAATATTTTACATGGGAAGGGAGATTCACTAGGTTATATGGTTACCATATTAGGTTATTAATGCACTTTACCTCTACTAAACCACTTGACTTGCCAAATTACTTGTACAAACATTTTCTAAGAATGAATGAGAAGGTTTAGAGTAGAAAAACATATCATCACCCAATTATTTTCCACCATGGTGTACTCAAACTCATTTTCTTGCGTCATGTCTAAGCTATCAACATGACTTTGGAAACCATCATGGAGAAAGTAGTAGCATCACCCACCACTAGTCCTCATGGCATGCATAACATGTCATCACCATGAGTATGAATGCAACCAATGGAGGTTGGCTCTTCCAGCATGCAAACCCAGATTTAAAAGGCTCCTAGGGATGTTCAGTTCACTCACAACTATGAAAAGGGAAAGAAGCAGATATTTTCTCCCAAATCCATCAAAGTGTATCTACACTTAATACCATAGCCAAGAAATGAGAGAGAGAGCAGCAACCACTCATGCATCAGGTTGAATCACCATTGTACCAAAATGATGAACAAGCGCCCATATACATTGACATGGAAGAAAAAAGTTGAGGAAAAATCACTTGAAGAGATCATAAATGATCAAGAGTTCATAATTTTTTCTCAAAATTAAAAGTTATAGGATTGGGTTGAAACTAGGATGGTTGCATATATCTCGTCTTCTTGATTCTCGCGTCGCAAACAATTTGAAAAATCGATGTCGTATGAGGAAGATAATGCGTTCTGATTGAAATTGGAAATAGGTAAATTTGTGACAGTTTGACCAGGTTTGACTGTGTTGTACGATTAGCAAAAAGAATATTCCCTAGAATATTCTTTCTACTGGACCAATCAGTTCTTGACATGTTGAGTAACCAGCTCCAAAAATAGAAGAAAAGAGATATCAACACCTTAGAAATGAGCCACTTCGAGGTGGCAACCTCCAATACATTACATAAATGAACAATTCTTGGATGCTACAATTTACAAAACCTCCTTTATATATATAGGAGTCCATGGGGCCATAATGTAATCCTAGTGGCAACAAATCTCAGCCACCCAATAATAATAATTTAAGGGCACAATAATAACAATATTGGGGTACATGGGTACAACCATAACAATAAGGGGGCTACACTAACAACAATAAGGGACTACACTAGTAACATAGGGACCTAACATCCTCCTCTCCTTCAAAAAAGTGTCATCCTCAACGCTTGAGTAGTTTCCGGGTGCTTTTGTATACCCCTATCCTCCCATGAATCTTAGTGTGTTCTTCCAAATTTTGACAGAGACATGAAATCGATCGATTCCGTAGTTGTCGAGTTCTTGTTTCGTGACCGCTTTTCCGGTTCCAATATGATTTTTCCTTCTCATCAAGTTCATCATTATTGTTTGAACTGGAATATTTTCACCTATAACCTTCATTAAGCATGAAACATTGAAAATTGGATGCACTCATGAAGAAGCAGGAAGCTCCAATTTGTATTCCATAGTACCAATCTTTTTCAACAACTTGTAAGGACCATAGTACTTTGGTGATAATTTATTATCCTTCTTATCTTGCTTGAGGGACATTTGTTTGTATGTTTGTAGCCGTAAAAATACCCAGTATCCTACATCAAAACTTCTCTCACTGCGATGTTGATCTGCCTGTTGTTTCATTCGATTTTGTGCCAAATTTAGGTTATCCTTTAAGAGTTGGAGAACTTCTTGTTGATGCTCGATGTGATCTTCCATTGCTTGAACCTTAGAATTTTCTCTTAAAGAAGATGTGATGGACGGTGGATGATATCCATAAAGTACCATAAATTGGGTCATTTTTTATGCAGTATGGAAGGAAGTGTTATACCACCATTCGGGGCCGAGAGGTAACCACTGACCTGTATTGTGTTTGTTTATCAGATACAAAAAAACGAAGATATCCTTCCAAACATTTATTTACTATCTCAGTTTGACCATCGGATTGAGGATGATAAGATGAGCTATGAGCTAACTGAGTACCCAAACAAGAAAATAACTCCGTCTAAAAATTTCCAGTAAAAATGGGATCTCTGTCACTCACAATAACCCTTGGGTTTCCATGTAGCTTTTGAATTGTGTCCATAAATGTAGTAGCAACTGTGCTTGCTTTAAATGGATAAGATAATGCACAAAAGTGTGCATACTTGGTAAGTCTATCAACTACCACCATGATGAAACTCTTTCCTTCGTACTTAGGTAAACCTGTGATAAAATCCATTGAAATCTCCTCCCCAACTTTGACTGAATGGACAGGGTACAGAAGTCCTTGGTCTTAATCATCTCCACTTTAGCCTCCCGGAAAACTACCCCATCAACCTTTGAATATCAGATTTAAGGCCATCCCAAAAAAATATTTCTTCACCCTTCAGTAGATTCTTGTATCCCGAGTGTCCAGATAAAGGAGAAGTGAAATTCCTTTAGAAGAATCTTTTGTTTTAGTTGGGAATTCTTACAAAGATATAAGCAATCTTTGTACCATAAGCAATCATTTTTCCAACTAAATGTATCAGATGTAATAGGATCATACTGCAAATTTTGAATGAGTGTCCACACTTCTTCGTCATTTTTCCATTCATCCCTTATTTCGGTTATCCAATCTGGTTGGATAATAGAAATGGAACAAAGAAATGCTTCCACCTCTTCATCCTTTCTTGAGAGTGCATCTGCAACAACATTTAGCTTCCATTTTTTTGTAGATGATTTCAAAATCATAACTGGACATCTTTGTGACCCATTTTTGCTACTCTTCTGAAGATAGTATTTGTTCCAAAAAGTGTTTAAGACTATCATGATCAGTGTTTACCTTGAAGTGTCTTCCCATTAGGTAAGTTCGCCATTTCTTTAGTGCATGCAGTATTGGTAACATTTCCTTCTCATAAATAGGTTTCTATAAATACTTTCCTTTGATTGGACGACTTTCAAAAGCAATGGGTCTTCCTTCTTGCATTAAAACAACACCAATTCCATTTCCTCAGGCATCACATTCCACAATAAAGGTTTTTGGGAAGTCTAGCATAGCTAAGATCGGTGCTAGGCACATTGCCTCTTTAAGATGTTCAAAGGCCTTAGTTTCTTCTGGAGTCCATGAAAATGCATCTTTCTTCAATAATGTTGTTAGAGGTGCTGCTATTCTCCCATAATTCTTAACAAACTTGTGATAATACCCTGTTAACCCGAGAAATCCTTGCAACTGCTTTATGGTTGTGGGGAATTTCCATTCCTTAATGGCTTTAATTTTGTTAGCGTCTACCTTAACACCATCGTGAGATACAATATGACCTAGATATTCCACCTCTTGTACTCCAAAGAAAAATTTGGATGTTTTTGCATATAATTGTTTCTCCTGCAATAGATTGAGCACTCTGTCAACATGTTGAACATGATCCTTCCAATACCTGCTGTAGATTAGTATATCATCAAAAAATACTAGCACAAATTTTTCAAGGAAGGGTTTGAAAATGGAATTCATCAACCCTTGAAATGTAGAAGGTAACAGGTATTAAAAGGTAATGACCGCATCTAATGACCTCGAGAGGTTTTAAATGTTGTTTTTGAATATCTTCAAGCCTTTTCATTCTAATTTGATGATATCCTAATGAAGATCCAATCGGTAAAATAACTTGCTCCATGTAATTCATCCAATAATTCATCAACTTCTTCTTGAATGGGAAATTTATCTTTAATGGCGAGCTTATTAAGCTCCCTATAATCCGACACATTCGCTATGATCCATCATTTTGTACCAATACTATGATGGTAAACAACTTTGATCAGTTGAATTATACATGCCTCTAACATTTCAATCATATCGCTCAATTTCATTCTTTTGGAAGTAAGGATACTTAGCATCAACTAATGTTTGGAGGAACACTTTCGTAAATTTAATGAATATCATGATCATGATCATGAATAGGTGGGAGTCTCAGAGTTTCAAACAAATGACTTCCATTCAAGACTTGTTGGAGATCTCGTTAAATAGAGGATTTTGACGTTGGAACTTCCAGGGAGAATAATTGTGCAATTATGCCTCGTTGTTCTTTATTCAGAAGCTTTTTCATGACATTAGAGCTTATTATATTTCCCAACTTCCCTACGATACCCTGTAATTTGACTTCCTTTCCTTCTAAAAAAAATTTCAAGAAAAGTTCTTGAAAATTAAAAGTTATCATCCCCAAAGATTGTAACCATTATATTTTTAATATAGACATCATATCTCATAAATGGGAAAGCAATTATCAGTCAACACATAATTTCATGTTATTTATTATGGCATTTTCTTGTATACCCTCTAGTTCTTCCATTTGCAACCATCACTTGACACTCTGGTGTTGGGTATAGGAAGCAATTCCACTCCTTGGCTACCTTACAATGAATAAAATTATTGGTGTTACTTAACTAATTCAACACTATTGGCCTTTTTCTTCTGATTTGTCTCTTTATCTTGAGAGTTTATATACACCTCAGCCACACACAGATTTTTACATATGGTCGGATGGTTCTCTTCCTCTTCTTCTGCCTAGCTTCTCGTGTATATCCTCTTTACCATTTTCTTCTCACACCATGTGTAATTTTTCTTATACTTACATTCTAGTACGATATCACAATTTTAGCAAAGTCTTTGTTTTTTTTCAATTTTTTGGTGGTGTCAACCTTGTAGGTTGTGGAAATCTAGGCGTAGCAACACTTCCTTCTTTATAGAATTGAGTGGTAGGCTTCCTTGTCGCCATAATTTTACATTCAACTTTTCTTGCCAACCTGAATGCCTTCTCCAATGAATCAAGTTCCAGAATGCGAACTTCATGTTGTATGTTATCCTTTAAAGTGCCTATGAAGAGATCAATCCTGTGTTCCTCTGGAATATCAGTTACCCTTATATTCAATTTTTGGAAGTCCTCAATGTGCTGCCCCACTAAACCCTTTTGTTTGAGATTTATCAATTGGCTAACGAAGGTGTTGCTCTTTCTATCCTCATAATGTGCTATCATTTCCTCCGTAAAAATTAAGCAAGTGACAATTTTTTTACGGGAGCAAAGCCATCGATACCATACAAATGTATTTTGTTCTAAATGCAAAGTTGCAATGCGTACCTTTTGTGTGTTTTGCACATTATGGAGATCAAAATATTGCTCCATCTGTAGTATCCATGTTACAGGATCCTTTCCATCAAACTTCATCATATCCATTTTTGGAATATGGTGGTTCTTCCCGCCAACATTAGATTTTATGAAATCACGATTAACATTTATTTTGTTCTCATCATGAGGTTCTTCTACTATCTTTTCACCATTAGGAAACCTTTCTTATATCAACTTTGTCAAATCTTCGATTTTTTATTTTAGATCATCCATATTAGCTTCCATGCCAGCTTCCATTCCATCCATCTTAGCTTCCACACCTTTCTTCAAACCGTCCATCTTCACTTCCATGCCATCCATCTTAGCTTCCATGCCTTTCGTCAAACTGTCCATCTTCACTTCCACGCATTTCTTCAAAACTTCCATTTCATTTTTTTTTGCTCTTTGCGAGAGTGAAATTTGTTGCACTTGCTCTTGTAATTTTGATAGATCATGTTGCAATTCTTCATCTTCATGAGTCATGGTAGAGCCTTCTGAAGGCTTAATGGGTGTTGAATTATTTTTAGGCACCATTTTAGAATCCAATATTGATACGTATTCTACAATATTCCCTTAGAATCAATTCAACTTGATTCTTCAAACAAGACTTATGCCATTCGGAAAAAAAATACACACCTTTTACTTGCTTTTAGGAGCTCGATATTGAAATTAAATTATCTCTATAATTGAAAATCTTCAATATCTGAAATTCATCCCTGTATTAGCCCTCTGAAGCTTCTTTCAAATTCCAAAGGTCTGATCTAATTTGGATTCCCCAAGGCAAAGTTGTGTCCAATCTCCCATAATGACCTAATTTTGGACTTGTTCAGTAGAGAAAATTTGTAGGACTTGCCACATGTCACTGTTTCGTCCTTTGTCTCTGAAATTGATAGCCAAGCAAATACAGTCCGTTTACTTGTGACCAATTTTTACGGCACTCAAATCCACTGCCCAGAGAGAGATTTATTGAACTTTTCCCACGATCACCTCTTTGAGATGAAATTCAGGAGCCTGAAAAAGCACTACCTTCCACAGATCATATCTTCAACAATATTGCGAACCAAGCTCTGAAATTTTTTGAAAAATTTCCTTAGGATTTTAGCTTCACACCATATGAATTTCAGATTCTGAACCTTCGTAGAACAAAATTTATAGCGAAAATTCTGCGATGACCTGTTTAGGAGCTTGAACAAAGACCTAACTTCCACAGATGATATCTCCGAAAATATTGCGAACCAAGCTCTGAAATTTTTAGAAAATATTCCTCAAGATTTTAGCTTCGCACCCTAAACATTTCAGCTTCTGAAACTTCGAAGAAAAAAAGTTATAGCGAAAATTCCACGATGACCTATTTGGAGTAGCGAAACCCTTGAATCCAAAGCTTTGATACCAAATGTTGAGTAACCAGCTCCAAAAATAGAAGAAAAGAGATATCAACGCCTTATAAATGAGCCACTTCGAGGGGGAAACCTCCAATACATTACATAAATGAACAATTCTTGGATGCTACAATTTACAAAACCTCCTTTCTATATATGGGAGTCCATGGGGCCATAATGTAATCCTAGTGGGCCACAATGTAATCCTAGCCGACCTAACAATAATAATTTAAGGGCACAATAATAAAAAAATTGGGGTTACAAGGGTACAATAATAACAATAAGGGGGTTACAATAACAATAATAAGGGACTATACTAGTAATATAGGGACCTAACATGGCAAGTGTCATTATTTTATTGGATATTTGTGTTTGAAGGAGCCAATGATAAGGCACCAGTTGGCCCTAAATTTCTTTGTAAAATTTTATTAAGGTTTCAGGGCTCGACCCCCTGACCTCCCTCTGATAATGCACATGGTTTACCGACGGCACTACATGATGTCACTTAGAAAACTATGGTGGAAAGTTTGATTTAAATTTTATCACATATGTTTTGGGGATAGGAACCGTCAACGGTCCTAACCCACCAACGCTTCCCAAAATATATTTACAAGGAACGGTAAAGCCAAGACACCTGCCATGGTTAGAGCTAATCTGATGAAATCCAAACCATATTTCACCTAAAATGACAGTCACGAGTGGAGGTTCTGCTAACCTTCAAGCCCACTAATGGTTGGGGGTGTGCATGTGGCCAACACCCTAAACATAGCATTAATTATGTGGCTTTATTGGCGTAGTTGATAGGGGCATGAAAAATTAGGTGTTTAGCCCTAATTTAACTCCAATTAACTCGAGTTTTCCACATTTAGCGGAGTTTTCGTAGGAGATATTGGGAAAAAGTGTATAGGCTCAATTTTTGACCATTCTGAGTGAATGAAGAGTCATTTTTGACTAACTGGAGCATTCTAAAGTGATTGGTGGAGAGAAAAAAACCATTAGAGCACTATTAATTTATGTAATAGAAATTTTTTGAACATAATTAAAGATAGACAACTCATTTGGAGTTGGACCAGTAGATGTAGCCCAGGAGGGGTGAACTGGTTCATCATGAATGTTGTTTAAACTTCATGTGGTGAATTATTTCTCTATTTTAAACTGCTTTTAGTGTTATTTATTCTTCAAATTCACTAAATTTCATCTATAATTCATGGAAATTTTCCTTAATCCTTATGCAAACTAATGAATGAATTATGCACATGTTTTTAAAACTGAAAGACCCTTAGCACAACAAAATTGATACATTCATTTCAAATCAAATGATATCAGAGCTAGAGTTTTTCTCTAGTGTTGTTTAGTGCAAATAATTATTTAATTGTTTGCAAGTTTTAGATGCTTACAAGGCTCAACTCAAAAGGGGTGAAGGAAAGCTAGAGGAAGTAGGAGGGTCTCAAAAGGAGCCAAAGAAAAGGAGAGCAAGATTACCACAGTCTCCACCACCTAGTTCACCTCCTAAAGAAGTAGAATCTCAATTAATCATGCCTCATGAGGAAGGAGAAACTCATGAAGAATTTGACCCTAAGGAAGAAGAAAAAGTGTTTGGGAAATAATTTTTTGACATGACTGAGATGGTTAGAATTATTTACCAAGAAATGAATGAGATACTGGAAGGAGAAGGATCTAAACCTTAAAATTAAGTACAAGGATCTTTAGTAGGTCAACATGACGAAGACAAGTAAAATAAGGGAAATGAAGGAAATGAAGGCAATGGATGGCCACTATCTTCACGCTCGTCATCATCATCATCTTCTACCTCTTCTTCAGTACATCAACCACATAAGTCCAAGAGCACTGCTAAATTTCCTTTACTAAAAATTGATGTTAAGCTTAAATTTTCAATGGCTAATGGTGAATTAAATGCAAACAAGCTATATAATTGGATTAAAAAATTAGAGGTATATTTAAGAATACATAAACTTCAAGATGATGATACAAAAATTCAATTAGCTTCTTTGAGAAAGGAAGATGCAGCACACGTTTGGTGGGAAGCCAAGACACAGGAGGAAATCAAGAAACATGGTAAGATTATTCTATCATGGTCATATTTTATTGCTGCTATTAAACTAAATTTTTATATATTAGCTCATATGAAAAAATCCATCATGAACTGGCATAACTTTAGGTAGTTAAAGGGACAAAATGTGCAAGAATACACTAAGGAATTTAGGAGAAGAGCTCTTTTATTAGGGGTGGATTTTCAGAGCCAAGACACTTTCTAAATTACATAGGAGGCTTACATAGCTACCTAAAACATGCTATTCTCACGTTTAACCCCACTATTCTAGATGAAGTTTTTGCTCAAGCCACACATCTAGAAACTAGAGGGAAGAACATTCTTGAAGAGGGTAGGAAGAAACCTTTTAAGGGTAAAGCCAAGGAAAAGACCCCAAAATGTAAATAAAAAAGAATTCATATGTTAAGAAAGAGGGAGAAAAAGTGACTTGTAAACATTCTTCAAAACAATGTCATGATGAAACACATTGTTGGAAATTACATCTAGAATTGAGTCCAAAGAAACCCAATAAAAAAGGGAACATAAAATTGCTACTACATCTCAACATGACTTAGGGTCTGATTCAGGTGATGAGACTAAAATTGTAGCCATGAGATTGAATAACATGAATGGAAAAGAAATTGAAACTAAACCCAGTACTGGTACATCAAATTGTCACGTAAACACTCCAAATGAATAAGAAATAATAGAACTCTTTCATGTGAGGGCCATATCCAAGCATACCAAGATTGACACACTGTTAGGTCCCTATATCACTAGTATAGTCCCTTATTATTGTTAGTGTAACCCCCTTATTGTTATTATTGTACCCTTGTAACCCCCATTTTGTTATTATTGTGCCCTTAAATTATTATTGTTAGGTCGGTTAGGATTACATTGTGGCCCACTAGGATTACATTATGGCCCCATGGACTCCTATATATAGAAAGGAGGTTTTCTAAATTGTATCATCCAAGAACAGTTTTTACAATGTATTGAGCGCTCTCAAAGTGAAGTGGCTTATTTCTAAGGCGTTGATATCTCTTTTCTTCTATTTTTGAAGCTGGTTACACAACATTTGGTATCAGAGCTTTGGCTTCTAGGGTTTTGCTGCTCCAAACAGGTCATCGTGGCATATTCGCTATAAATTTTTTTCTACGAAGTTTCAGAAGTTGAAAGGTTTAGGGTGCAAATCCGAAAGCCTGAGGAATATTTTCTAAAAATTTCAGAGCTTGGTTCGCAATATTTTCAGAGATATGATCTGTGGAAGTTAGGACTTTTTTCAGGCTCCTAAACAGGTCATCATGGAATTTGCACTATAAAGTTTTTTCTACGAAGGTTCAGAATATTAAATTTGTATGGTGCAAAGCTGAAATCCTAAGGAAATTTTTCAAAAAATTTCAGATCTTGGTTCGCAATATGTTTGGAGATATGATCTGTGGAAGGTAGTGCTTTTTCAGGCTCCTGAATTTCATCTCAAAGAGGTGATCGTGGAAAAAGTTCAATAAATCTCTCTCTGTGCATCGGATTGGAGTGTCGTAAGAAGTGGTAACAAGCACACAGACTGTAGTTTCTTTGCTATCAATTTGAGAGACAAAGGACAAAAAAGTGACACGTGGCAAGTCGTACAAGTTTGCTCTACTGAACCAGTCCATAATTAGGTCATTGTGGGAGATTGGACACAACTTTGTCTTGGAGAATCCAAATCAGGTCAAACCCGTGGCATTCAAAAGAGATTTCAGAGGGCTGCTTCAGTGCTGAATTTTGGATATATAAGAGCCACAGTCATAGAGATAATACAATTTCAATATCGAGCTCCTCAAAAGCAAGTAAAAGGTGTGTATTTTTTTTTCCGAATTGCATAAGTCTTGTTTGAAGAATTAATTTGAATTGATTGCAAGGGCATATTGTAGAATAGATATCAGTATTGGATTATAAAATGGCCCCAAAAAATAATTCAACACCCATTAAGCCTTTGGAAAGCTCTACTATCACTTATGAAGATGAAGAATTTCAACATGATCTATCAAAATTACAAGAGCAAGTGCAACAAAATTCACTCTCGCAAAGAGCAACAAAAAATGAAATGGAAGTTTTGAAGAAAGGCATGGAAGCTAAGATGGATGGTGTGCAAGCTAAGATGGATGGTGTGGAAGCTAAGATGGATGGCATGGAGGCTGGCATGGAATCTAAGATGGATGACATGGAAGCTAAGATCGATGAGAAAATGGAAAACATGAAGACTTTTCTAAAAGCAGACGGAAGGTTTGACAAAGTTGATACAAGAAAGGTTTCCTAATGGTGAAAAGATAGTAGAAGAACCTCATGATGAGAACAAAATAAATGTTAATTGTGATCTCATAAACTCTAATGTTGGCAGGAAGAACCACCATATTCCAAAGATGGATATGAGGAAGTTTGATAGAAAGGATCCTGTAACATGGATACTATAGATGGAGAAATATTTTGATCTCTATAATGTTCAAAACATACAAAAGGTATGCATTTCAACTTTAAATTTAAAACAAAATACATTTGTATGGTATCGATGGCTTTGCTCCCGTAAAAAAATTGTCACTTGGTCAATTTTTACGGAGGAAATGATAGCACATTGAGGACTTCCAAAAATTGAATATAAGGGAAACTGATATTCCAGAGGAACACAGGATTGATCTCTTCATAGGTACTCTAAACGATAACATCCAACATGAAGTTCGTGTGTTGGAACCTAATTCATTAGAGAAGGAATTCAGGTTGACAAGAAAAGTTGAATGTAAAATTATGGCGACAAGGAAGCCTACCACTCAATTTTATATAGAAGGAAGTGTTGCTATGCCTAGATTTCCACAACCTACAAGGTTGACACCATAACAATTGGAAGAAAAAATAGAAAAAGGGATTTTCTACAGTTGTGATAGCAAATACACCAAAGGTCATAAGTGTGCTGAAAAGAAATTATTTTACATAGATTGTGAAGAAGAAAAAGAAAATGAACAAGAAGAGGATACACACCAGGAACCAGCCATAGAAGAGGAAGAAATGAATCCAACCATATCATGTAATGCACTAGCAGGAATTACCACTCCTCAAACTCTCAAGATAGCAGGATAGATCAAGAAGAAAAAGGTAATAGTGTTGATTGATTCAGGTAGCACCCATAATTTTATTCATTGTAAGGTAGCCAAGGAATTAAATTTTTTCCTATACCCAGCACCAGAATGCCAAGTGATGGTTGCAAATAGAGGAACTATAAATTTCTCTGGGAAATGCCATAATATCAAGCTAGCCATGGGGGATTATGTATTGACTAGTCCAATGCTTTCCATTACTATGGGAGGTGCTGATGTTGTACTAGGATTACAATGGTTACAATCTTTGGGGACAGTAGCTTTTAATTTTCAAGAAATTTTCTTAATTTTTTTTTTCAGAAGGAAAGAAAGTCGAATTACGGGGTATTGAAGGGAAGCCAGGAAGGATAATAAGCTCTAATGTCATGACAAAGATTCTAAACAAATAACAACGAGGTGTAATTTCACAATTATGCTATCTAGAAGTTCCGACATCAAAATCATCTATTTCTGTAGATCTCCAACAAGTCTTGGAAAATCATTGCAAGGTGTTTGAAACTCCCAAAGGACTCCCACCTATTCATGATCATGATCATGCTATTCTTTTGATTCCAGGAAGTGTTCCTCCAAACATCAGGCCTTATAGATATCCTTACTTCCAAAAGAGCCAAATTGAACGTATGATTGCAGAAATGTTAGAGGCGGGTATAATTCAACCTAGTCAAAGTTCTTTCTCTGCTCCTGTAGTATTGGTACACAAGAAGGATGTATCATGGCGAATGTGTCCGGATTATAGGGAGTTCAATAAGCTCACCATTAAAGACAAATTTCCCATTCCTGTGATTGATGAATTATTGGATGAATTACATGGAGCAATTTATTTTACCAAGTTGGATCTTCATTCAGGATATCATCAAATTAGAATGAAGACTGAATATATTCCAAAAACAACATTTTCAACTCATGAGGGTCATTATGAATTTTTGTTCATGCCTTTTGGACTTACCAATGCACCGTCTACATTTCAAGGGTTGATGAATTCCATTTTCAAACCCTTCCTTAGAAAATTTGTGCTAGTATTTTTTGATGATATACTAATCTACAGTAGGTCTTGAAAGGATCATGTTGAACATGTTGATAGGGTGCTCAAACTATTGCAGGAGAAACAATTATATGCAAAAAAATCCAAATGTTTCTTTGGAGTACAAGAGGTGGAATATCTGGGTCATATTGTATCTCACGAGGGTGTTAAAGTAGACCCTAACAAAATTAAAGCCATTAAGGAATGGAAAGTCCCCACAACCATAAAGAAGTTGCGAGAATTTCTCGGGTTAACAGGGTATTATCGCAAGTTTGTTAAGAATTATGGGAGAATAGCAGCACCTCTAACAACATTATTGAAGAAAGATGCATTTTCATGGACTGCTGAAGCAACTAAGGCCTTTGAACATCTTAAAGAGGCAATGTGCCTAGCACCGGTCTTAGCTACGCCAGACTTCACAAAAACCTTTATTGTGGAATGTGATGCCTCAGGAAATGGAATTGGTGCAGTTTTAATGCATGAAGGAAGACCCATTTCTTTTGAAAGTCGTCCAATCAAAGGAAAGTATTTACAGAAACCTATTTATGAGAAGGAAATGTTAGCAATACTGCATGCACTAAAGAAATGGCGAACTTACCTAATGGGAAGACACTTCAAGGTAAAAACCGATCATGACAGTCTTAAACACTTTTTGGAACAAAGACTATCGTCAGAAGAGCAGCAAAAATGGGTCACAAAGATGTTGGGTTATGACTTTGAAATAATCTACAAAAAAAGAAAGCTTAATGTTGTTGCGGATGCACTCTCAAGAAAGAATGAAGAGGTGGAAGCATTGCTTTGTGCCATTTCTATTATCCAACCAGATTGGATAACCGAAGCAAGAGATGAATAGAAGAAGGACAAAGATGTATGGACACTCATTCAAAAGTTGCAGCAAGATCCTAGTACATCTGATACATTTAGTTGGAAAAATGATTCCTTATGGTACAAAGATCGTTTATATCTTTGTAAGAATTCCCAACTAAAACAAAAGATTGTTCTGGAATTTCACACTTCTCCTTTAGGAGGACACTCAGGATTTTTAAAAACTTACCACAGGGTGAAGAAAGAATTTTTTTTGGGATGGCCTTAAATCTGATATTCAAAAGTTTGTGGCGGAATGTTTGGTTTGCCAGCAGAATAAAGTGGAAACAATTAAGACCCCGGGACTTCTACAACCTTTGTCCATTCCAAGTCAACGTTGGGAGGAGATTTCAATGGATTTTATCACAGGTTTACCTAAGTCCGAAGGAAAGAGTGTCATCATGGTGGTAGTTGATAGACTTACCAAGTATGCACACTTTGTGCATTATCTCATCCATTTAAAGCAAGTACAGTTGCTACTACATTTATGGACAGAATTCAAAAGCTACATGGAAGCCCAAGGGTTATTGTGAGCGACAGAGATCCCATTTTTACTGAAATTTTTTGGACGGAGTTATTTTCTTGTTTGGGTACTCAATTAGCTCATAGCTCATCTTATCATCCTCAATCTGATGGTCAAACTGAGATAGTAAATAAATGTTTGGAAGGATATCTTCGTTGTTTTGTATCTGATAAACAAACACAATGGGTCAAGTGGTTACCTCTCACTGAATGGTGGTATAACACTTCCTTCCATACTGCAGCGAAAATGACCCCATTTATGGCACTTTATGGATATCATCCACTATCCATCACATCATCTTTAAGGGAAAATTCGAAGGTTCAAGCAGTGGAAGATCACATCGAGCATCAGCAAGAAGTTCTCCAACTCTTAAAGGATAACCTGAATTTGGCACAAAATCGAATGAAACAACAGGCAGATCAACATCGCAGCGAGAGAAGTTTTGATGTAGGAGATTAGGTATTTTTACGGCTACAACCATACAAACAAATGTCCCTCAAGCAAGCTAAGAAGGATAATAAATTATCACCAAAGTACTATGGTCCTTACAAGGTGTTGCAAAAGATTGGTTCTATGGCATACAAATTGGAGCTTCCTGCTTCTTCGCGAGTACATCCAGTTTTCCATGTTTCATGCTTAAAAAAGTTTATAGGTGAAAATCTTCCAGTTCAAACAATATTGCCAGAACTTGATGAGGAAGGAAAAATCATATTGGAACCTGAAGCGGTCATGGAAACAAGAACTTGACAACTACGGAATCGATCAATTTCAGAGTATCTCATCAAGTGGAAGAACTTACCCACTGAAGATTCTACATGGGAGGATGAGAATTTTATACAGAAGCACCCAGAGCTACTCAAGCATTGAGGACAACACTTTTTTCAAGGAGAGGGGCATGTTAGGTCCCTATATTACTAGTATAGTCCCTTATTGTTGTTAGTGTAACCCCCTTATTGTTATTATTGTACCCTTGTAACCCCCATTTTGTTATTATTGTGCTCTTAAATTATTATTGTTAGGTCGGCTAGGATTACATTGTGGCCCACTAGGATTACATTATGGCCCCATGGACTCCTATATATAGAAAGGAGGTTTTGTAAATTGTATCATCCAAGAATTGTGCATTTATGTAATGTATTGGAGGTTTCCCCCTCGAAGTGGCTTATTTCTAATGCGTTGATATCTCTTTTCTTCTATTTTTGAAGCTGGTTACACAACACACACTATTTGACAATGGGTCACAATCAAACTTAATGTCTAAATATTTTGTCAAAAAACTTAACCTTGAGACCATAAAAAATCCAATACCATATCCATTGGGTTGGATTTGTAAGGATGAAAATCTACAAGTTACAAGGAAATGTATATTGATGTTTGCAATCATTGCAAGATTCGTTGACACAGTTGAATTAGATGTGGTTTTGATTGAAATAACTTGTATTGTATTAGGGATTCCTTACTTGTATGATAGGAAAGTGATATTTTATCTCCATGAGAACAAGTATCATTTATTCAAATATGGTAGGGAGCTCATTATTAGAGCACACCACAAGAAGACAAACATTGCTTTGGTAAATGCTGGACAGGTAAAAAGGCTGGTAAATTCAAGTAAAATTTTTGTTATTCTGATGATTAATCCCAAAGATGATATTAATAATGAGTATTTTGGGGGATGTGATCATAAGTTGAAATCAAATTATATGATGTGGTTAATGGGCATCATGAGATTTTTCAGAAGCCAACAAGATTGCCTCCAAAAAAGAAAATTCAACATGAGATTTAGTTGCAACAGGATTGTCCTCTACCAAACATTGGTATGTATTGCATGTTTATAATGGAGAATGATAAAATAAAGAGGCAAATCGTAGACATTTTGGATAAAGGTATCATAAGGAAAATCACCTTGCCATGCGGTTCACCCATAGTCTTGATACCAAAGAAAGATCGGACTTGGCGCATGTGTGTATATTTTCGAGATTTGAACAAAATTACAGTAAAAAGTCATTACACACTCCAAAGAATAGATGATTTTCTTGATTGGATGAAAGAAGAAATTTTTTTCACTAAGTTAGATTTCTGAAGTGGATATCATCAAGTAATAATTGCAGAAAATGATATATGGAAAACTGTATTCAAAACCAAACAAGGACACTTTGAGTGGCTAGTTATGCCTTTTGGTTTGTGTAATTCACTGGAAAATTTTATGTGGGTTATGGATAATGTTTTTCCACCATTCCTTGATGAATTTGTTATTGTGTACTTATATGACATTTTGATTTTCAGCAAAACAAGAAAAGATCATGTCTTGCATGTAAATAGAGTGCTCAATATTTTGAAGAAAGAGAAATTGTTTCTTAAGATGTATAAACGTGAGTTTGGAAATACTTCTTTGGTATATTTGGGACATGTTGTAGGAGGAGGAGAATGGAGGATTGATCCTTCTAAAGTGGAGGCCATTGTGAATAGGCCCACACTAAAAATAGTTACTAAGGTAAGACTTTTCTTAGGTGCAGCTCAATATTGGAGGAAAATTATTGCTAAATTTTCTTCCATCGCAACTCCTATGCATGCAGTGACAAGTGTGAAGAAAGGCTTCCAATGGGGAGAGAAACATCTGCAAGATTTCAAAGCTTTAAGAGACAAGATCAGTTCAGCTCCAGTCCCTTCACTACCAAATTTGAGACAACAATTCAAGATACAAACTGATGCCAGTGACTATGCCATGGGCGCAGTCCTATTGCAGAATGGTAATCCTATCCCCTTTCATTGAGAAAATTTTAATGGTGTTATGATTAATTATCCTACATATGAAAAATAACTATATGCGTCGGTACAAAGTGTCAATAAGTGGAAACACTACCTGATGGGTAAAGAGACTATTGTATACACTGATCACCAACCATTACAATACTTGCAGTCGCAAACATAATTGCAGCAGTCAAGACATTTCACGTGGATGAGATTTCTTTAACAATTTCACTTGGTTAGAAGGTCCAAAAAATGAATATTCAATAAAGTTGTAGATATTCTTTCGAGACCCTTCATTAGTGCTTCTACATTACTAAAAAATGATTTCGTTGTACATGAGAGTTACATAGAACAATATTCACATGACATTGATTTCAAAGATGTGTATGCTAGTTTGAGTGAAGGGAATCAAGTTGAAGAAAAAAATTATCACATGCACAATTTTTTTTTTCATTTGGGAAATCTATGTATTTCATAAGGAGAGAGGCCAAGTTTCATGAGAGAAGCTCATTCTTCTCTTATTGCTGGACACTTTGGGGTATGCACAACAGTGGCACATCTACAAAGGTATTGTTATTAGACTCGCATGATAGATAGTGTGTCATGTTTTATAGGAGGTTGTTCTATGTGTGCAACAAGTAAGCCTAGTAATAGGAATCTTGGATTGTACAGACCACTACCGGTACCATAAAAACCATGGGAGAGCATCTCCATGGACTTTGTTGGAGGTCTACCTATGTAAAGAAAGAAACATGATTATATTTTTGTATTTGTGGATACATTTAGTAAAATTTGTATACTTATGCCATGTAAGAAGAGCATCATTGTTGAACATAATGCTGAACTTTATTTTCAAAATGTTTGGGTGCATTTTGGATTTCACTCTTGTATTTCTAGTGACAAGGATTCCAGATTCATTGGGAATTTTTAGTCAAATATATGGAGAATGATGGACACAAAATTTAAAAAGATTATCGCTTTCCATCCACAAACAGATGGACAAATCAAAGTGGTGAACAGAAAATTTGTGCATTTATTGAGAGGATATTGCATCAGACATCCTAAATTGTGGGATGAACACCTGCATTACATTCAACATGCTTACAACTGGGAAAATCACTCTTCAGCACAAACCTCACCTTTTGAATCATGCTTTGGGTATTTTCCAGGATCGCCATTAGACTTCATCTTTTGGAAGGATGTTGCAATTGATGGCCATAGTGATATTGATAAGGCTTGAAAGTTCATTGATAAAATTCATATGATAAATCAACAAGTTCAAGAACAACTTGAGAAAAGTCAAAGAAAATACAAAGAGAGGGATGAAAAACATGAGGTTGATCACATGTTTCAAGAGGGAGATGAGGTATGGCTGCACATTAGAAAAGAAAGGATGCAAGGGGAAGGTAAAAAACTCAAACCCATTTGCTATAATACTTTCAAGATAAAAAAAAAAAGTGGGTAATAATGAATTCCAACTTGATTTTCCTTCTTACATGAAAATGTATTTTGTTGTTAATGTTGAAAACTTATGCTTATATGAGCCTCCTTTGATCGATGATCACGGAAATGATGTTCAACTACCTTCTATTGAAGATTTCTCACCTTAATTTTTGGATGAGCTCAAAGAAGATAAAATTCTTGATAGGAGGAAAATAGCATCAAAGAGGGGAAGCGTTGATTGCTTTCGAGCTGGGCTCAAAGGCACTAAACCAAGAAAGGAAAAATGGATGGAGATAGGAAAGGTGAGGAATATATACCCTCATCTACTGAATAGGTATTCAAGTATTTTAAGGTCCAAAATCTTCCCAATATAGAGGAATGATCTGGAGTTCACAAAATTTTCTGAAGATTCAAAGTTATAGGATTGGGTTGAAACAAGAATGGTTGCGTAGATATCGTCTCCCTAATTCTAGAGCCATGAACGGTTCGAAAAAATGGTGTTGTATGAGGAATATATTGCGTTCTGATCGAAATCGCAAGTAGGTAAATTTGAGACAATTTGACCAGGTTAGACTGGGTTGTACAGTCAGCAAAAGGAATATTCCATAGATTATTCTTTCTACTAGATCAATTAGTTCTTGACAAGTGTCATTGTTTTATTGGATAATTGTGTTTGGAGGAGCCAATGATAAGGCACCACATGGTAAGCCCTAAGGCCAACATGTGGCCCTGAATTTCTTTGTAAAATTTTATTGAGGTTGTAGGGTCTAAGCCCTTGACCTCCCTCTGGGCATGCACATGGTTTACCAACTACACTACATTTTAACAAACTATGGTCAATGGTTTGATTTAAATTTTATTGGATACATGTTTGGGGGTTGGGAACTGCTGACAGTCCCAACCCACCAAAGGTTCCTCGAAGTTGTTTACATGGTATGGTCAAGCCAAGCCACTCACCACAGTTAGAGGTATCCCGAAAACATCCAAACCACAGTTCACCTGAAACTGTAGTCATGAGCGAAGGTTTTGTTAACCGGGAAGCCCACTAATGGTTGGGGGTGTGCATGTGGCCACCACCCTAACCATAACATTAATTGCGCAACTCTATTTTTGGAGCGATCAACCTTAATTTAACTCCAGTTAACTGGATTTATCCACATTTAGCGGAGTTTTCATAGGAGATATTGGGAAAAATTATAGGAGGCTCATTTTTCAACCATTCTGAGTGAAGGAAGAGTAATTTTTGACTAACTGGAGCATTATGAAGCCATTGGTGCAGAGAAAATAGCCATCAGAGCACTGTAACTAGATATAATAGAAAAATTTTAAGTAGAACGAAACATGGACAAGCTATTGGGAGCTGGACCAACAGATGCAGCCTAGGAGAGGTGAATTGCTTCATCATGCCTATTGTGTAAAATTCATATGGTGACTTATTTCTCTATTTTAAAATGCTTTTCAGTGTTATTTATGCTTATTTCATGATTCTAATTTACTCAAGTTCATCTATAATTCATGGAAAAACTCCTTAATCCTTATGCAAACTAATGAACCAATTATGCACATTTTTTTAAAACTGAAAGAAACTTATCACAACAAAACTAGTATAGTCATTTCATATTAATAAAGGAGAAGGATGAGGAAATAGGAGAGTTGAGGGACATTTTCTCAGATTACATTCTTATAGCAAGATAATTTTCAGCTAAAGGTAAAATTTCCCCTCCAAGGAAAAACTAAGTCACATGTTGAGGCAGATAATGGCAAAGGAAAATATATTGCAGATGATGATGAGCTGGAGGATGTATACTTTGCAACACAGAGAAGAAAAATAAGGACAATGGTCCTCATAAATGCGCTTCAGAGAGAAATAGAATCAACAACTTGTAAAGCATGTTGGCATACCTTTGATGAACTAATTATTGATGAAATCAATCAAGAAAAAGAGTATTTTCTTGATAGATTCAATGGGAGCGTTATGGATATTTTTAAAAAATACAAGAAAAATAATAATATCCAAGGCATATGGCCAATCATTATTGTACCAAGAACAAGATTTCACAAATCATGCTTAAACAAGTGATAAAGAAGCTCAAAGAGGTTCAAATGAAGCTAAAGGAGAAGGATTGTTTAAATTTGTTTTTTGAAGCTTCATTTGTGGTTTAGCACATCATCCATAGGTGCCAAAAAATAAATTTGGAGAATTTTTGAGCAATTTTGGTAATTTTAGTGATTTTTTTTCACTAAAATAGAAATTTACCCTTCACAGATGCATAGTGCCAAGTTGTTACACTTGGTACTAGGTAATTTAAATTATGAATGGCTTACATGCTTGGATGCATATTGATGCATAAATTATAGATTAGGAACCCATTATGCATGAAAATATTTAGTTTGGAAGAAAAATCCAAAAAACCACCAGTTTTCAATGTTTCTGCCACTATTTTTGATAGTTTGTTACACATCTAGAGTAACCTTGGGAGAATCAACTTTTGGAGCCCTTTCCATGGTTTATTTTTCAAAATTAAAGATGTTTTAGAAACTAGACAAATAGTATTGCTTGACCTATCATTACGATTTGGATTTGGAATCTTAAAAGTCCCTCACAATTAGCTGAAAGAAGTCTTATACATCTGTAAAATTGTGTTACGCATCTGTCAAAAAGTGTTACACATCTGCATAGGATTTCCTGAGACACTTTTCAAGCCCATAAAAGGTATCAATTTTGAGGTTATGTTTTCCTTTGAGTTGGAATTAGATTAACTGAGTTGTTTTCTGCCTCTTATCATAAGGAAACATCTAATTTAATGTGGGGGACACACACTCCTAGTCTATAGCTAAATTTTAGGGAATGGTTTCTAACCTCCGTAGATTCTAGGAACTTAATTATTTCATATATTTATGATGCATTGTGGATGTGATTTTGACCCTATGAGGTTTCATTGTCAATATTTTCTATAAGTAGAACCTCTTCAGTATTTTCTTGGGCTGGATAGTTGTTTCTTGCAGTGGACCTATTGTACAAGCCTTTTGGAATGAAATCAAATACAATGTTACATAATTTGTGTTGAGAATCCTATGGTATGACTTGGAGAATTTTTTCTTTTTCTGTATGTTTATCTTAACATGATGAATTATATGTTTTCCTCTTTGCATACATGCTCCTATGTGTTTATATTTTCAATTTATAAGCCGAAATCATGTGTTTTGATGATCTATCTTAACAATATTTACATTATATATTTATGTTATTCTAAGTGAATGAATCCACCTCATTTCTCATTTATATTTCCATCATTTCATCCTATACACGATGAAAAAATAAGAATGATTGCAAGCTACCTATGTGGCCTCATTCATATTCTCTAAAAATTGAACTTGAAATTGGACCTAAAACCCTAGACCTAGTCTCCTTGTTGTCATTCCGATCTAGCACAGAAACACAGAAAAAAAAAAGACTATTTATTGAGATTACATACCTGGCCTAAGACCATTAAATATTTAATCATTTAATTGGATCCAAAATTATATTGATAGAGACCTCTCTAGTTCTGGTAGGGCTAGCTACCTAACCTAAAGCCTGGTCTATGGTTACCTTCCTTCAATCCCACTCACAACCCTTGGAAGTTGGGGGGATTGATAACAAACCAAATGAGAAAACCCGATTTCTATATATATAAGATTCCATGGGGTCACAATATAATCCTATCCGACGTAACAATAATAATTTAAGGGCACAAAAATAACAATAGTGGGCTCTTATGGGGCACAATAATAACAATATGGGGATAGCATGCGTAGAAAATAACAATAAGGGGGATAAAGTAACAACAATAAGGGATTACACTAGTAATATAGGGCCCTAAAATTCCTCTATAATTCAAAAAAGTGTTGTCCTCAACGCTTGAGTAGTTTTCGATGCTTGTGTATAAAATTATCATCCTCCCATGTGGATTCTTGCTTGGGTAGGTTCTTCCACTTGATGAGATACTCCAAAATTGATTGATTACGTAGCTGTCAAGTTCTTATTTTTTTGACTGCTTCAGGTCCTAATATGATTTTTCCTTCCTCATAAAGTTATGGAAATATTGTTTGAAATGGAATTTTGTCACCTATAACCTTCTTTAACCATGAAACATTGAAAAATAAGTGCCCTCTGGAGGATGTAGGAAGCTCCAATTTGTATGCCATAGTACCAATATTTTGCAACAACTTGTAAGGACCATAGTGCTTTGGCAATAATTTATTATCCTTCGTAGGTTTCTTGATGGAATTTTTTTTATATGGTTGTAGCCATAAAAATACCCAGTTTCCTACATCAAAACCTATCTTGTTGTGATGTTGGTCTACATGTTTCTTCACTCGTTTTTGTGCCAAATTTAGGTTATCCTTTAAGAGTTACAGAAATTGTTGTTGATTATCGATTTGATATTCCACTTCTTGAACCCTAGAAGTTTCTCTTAAAGATAATGTGATGGACGACATATGATATCCATAATGTGCCATAAATGGGGACATTTTTGCTCCAAGGTGGAAGGAAGTGTTATACCACCATTTAGCTAGAGGTAACCATTTGACTCATAGTGTTTGTTTATCAAATACAAAGCAATGAAGATATCCTTCCAAACATTTGTTCACTATCTTAGTTTTCCCATCGCATTGAGGATGATAAGATGAGCTATGAGCTAGTTGAGTACCTCGGCAAGAAAATATTTCCATCGAAATATTTCTAGTGAAAATGGGATCTCTATCGCTTACAATAATCTCTGGATTTCCATGTAGCTTTTGAATTGATTCCATAAATGCAATATAAATTGTACTTGTTGGGCCTAAAATATGCTCATTTTTTCATCTTCCAATATAGCCATTCGTACGCTAAAAACGATACATTTTTAACTCGTTCTGTACCCTAATTACATAACTTGTTGCAAAATATATATTTTACACTGTATGGTTAGTTATCACTAGTTTTATTAGATTTTATATGATTAAACATTATTTTTTCATGATTTACTAATGGAGGTTTCACTAAGTTCGTTTTCTAGAGAGTTCCATCGTTGAAATTCTTCACAAGGCAGCTAAACGAGTTACTGTAGAGTTGAGTACAGAATGATATTGTTGTAGGTGAAAATATTATTTTTTTGATAAAATGGTAAAGGATCTCAAAATTTCAAGTTTAGGGTTTTGTTCATAGCACCCTCATTCAGGTAACCTAGAAACTATTTGGAAAAATTCGACATAATGGGGAAGTTACAGTCAGAGGAATATTCAATGTAAATTTAACCATGTTGAACGTGAACGACTTGGTCAATTCGGATTTGGTTGTGCATGCCTTGTTGAGCTAAATAGGGAAACAATTACTCCATTATTTCCATGATCATGATAAGCCCAAACAAGACCCATTATAACGATCTCCAACAAAACTAATGATAGAATTTTTTATATTGTTGTTATGAAGCATGGCTTTTCATCAACAACTCTGTATAAAATGCTAGAGTTCTACAAGTGAGAGGGAGAGAAAGGATGGAGTAGGAATGGAACAAAACGAGTAGTGAATCTTCCAAGTTGTTGTTTAGTGTTGCAATCAGAGACTTGGTTTAATTTAATATCATGTTTATGATTTAATCCATAACACTTCGAGTTCCATTTATTGTGAGTTTCTAATGCGAATGGTTTAGAGGTTCCTCTTCTGAAAGTCATTTAACCTTCCCCACCTGTTGCAAGGGCCCACCATCATCTAGGAGAAATATTCCTTATTCATTTTAGATTAATTGTTGTAGTTTGATTCATTCTTGTTCAGTCAAATTTGTAATTTCTATAGTTTAATTCAGTTTCAGTTAGTTAAATTCTTGATTTTTGAGTGACAATTCGATACATTCATTATTAATTTTGTTGTGTGAAATATATCTGATTCATCCTTCATCCTACTGTGTGAAACTCTGATGCAGCGTGTGAGAGTTTTTTTCTTTAATTTCTACATGTTTATAAGCATTATGGCTCTACGTTTTATGGGTTGTTGCCACCATTTGTTACATCACAGAGTGCGAGTTATAAACTATGCTCTGTCTCTATTAGGACAAAGTCGAATACATTTTATTTCCATTTTATTTCCATTAACATTAAAACATATCGTAAATTACAAATGAAGATTCAAGATTTAATTTATGAATTGTTTGATTATCGAAATTCGATTTTTTTGAATTTGAATTGGAGAGCTCGTGTTATATTGTGAACCTGAAATGTTATAATTTGTGTTTTAGTTTGAGTTTGATTCTGAGCTTATATGTTTGGTTGAGTGTTACGATTTGAATTCCAGACTTAGTTTTCAATATTTTTGTGTGATTTTTTTTTTGTTTGCATTCATAGGTTAGAACAGTGTTATTAGAGGCCAATTGTTAGAGTATCATTTGCAATGATTTTTTTATTAATTAATTTTCATAGGTAGCATGATTGCAATTACCATTATATTTTTTCTAATTTCAATTATAGTAATTTTGTTTATGACAATTTAGTGAGAGGATATATTAAGTAGTATAATTTTAATTACAGAGTTGTGTTATAATTTCCATTGCAATAATTGAGTTAAATAATTTAATTCATGGCATAATTATAGTGATTCTTCTGAAATAATGATTTAGTTGAATGATTTAATTCAAGCATTTCCAATATGGTTAATTCAATAATTTATGGTGTGATCAACTCAAGTTATTAGAATAGCATTTCCAATGTAATTTAATTTGAATCATTAGAATATAATAGGGTAATTTAGAATTAGTTCGATTTCTTCTGAGAATATCATTAAATATTTCATTTTTCCTTTAAAACGACCATTATTAAGGAAATATATACACTATAACCTCAAGATCAGCCAAAAATGTAGTACAACTTGTGCTCACGAGTCCTAGATAGACAATTAATTATTAATAGTTTTAATCGCTAATTAAAACTCTCAAAGTACTCGCTTTAGATGGATGAGATAAGGAAGGAAAGTGTGCATACTTGGTAAGTCTATCAACTAGCACCATGATGACACTCTTTGCTTCGGAATTTGTTAATCCATTGAAACCTCCTCCCAACATTGATTTGGAATGGATAAAGGCTGTAGCAGACTGGGGGTCTTAATTGTCTCAAATTTTTTATGGTGGTAGACCAGAAATTTTGCCACGAAATTTTGAATATCATATTTAAGGCCATCCCAAAAAATAAAATATTTACCCTGTGGTAATTTTTTAAAAATCTCGAGTGTCCTCCTAAGGGATAGGTGTGCAATTCCAAAAGAGTCTTTTGTTTTAGTTGGGAATTATTACAAATATATAACTGATCTTTGTATCATAAGGAATCATTTTTCTAGCTAAACATATCAGATGTATTGGGATCTTGTTGCAACTTTTGAATGAGTTTCCATACTTCTTCCTCATTCTTCCATTCCTCCCTTGCTTTGGTTATTTAGTTGGGTTGGATAATAGAAATGGAACAAAACAATGCTTCCACATCCTCATCCTTTATTGAGAGTGCATCTGCAATAACATTTAGCCTCCCTATTTTGTAGATGATTTCAAAGTCATAACCCAACATATTTGTGACCTTTTGCTACTCTGAAGATATTATTTGTTCAAAAAACTATTTAATACTATCATGATCATTTTTTAACTTGAAGTTTCTTCCCATTAGGTAAGGTTTTCATTTCATTAGTGCATGTAGTATTTCCAAAATTTCCTTCTCATAAATATATTTCTGTAAATACTTTCCTTAATTGGACGGATCTCAAAAGAAATGGGTCTTCCTTCTTGCATTAAAATAACACCAATTCCATTTCCTGAGGAACCTGATTCCACAATAAAGGTTTTTGTGAAGCCTGGCGTAACTAAGACTGCTTCTTGTCACATTTCTTCTTTAAGATGTTCAAAGGACTCAGTTTCCTTAGCAGTCCATGAAAATGCATCTTTATTCAATAATGTTCTTAGAGGTGCTTATATTCTCTCATAATTCTTAACAAACTTGAGATAATACCCTGTTAACCCATTAAATCCTCGCAAATTATTTATGGTTTTGGGGAATTTCCATTCCTGAATGGCTTTAATTTTGTTAGGGTCTACCTTAACACCCTCCTGAGATACAATATGGCCCAAATATTCCACCTCTTGTATCCAAAGAAATATTTGGAGGTTTTTTTGTATAATTGTTTCTCCTCCAATAGTTTGAGCGCCATGTCAACATGTGGAACATGACCCTTCCAAGACCTGTTGTAGATTATTATATCATCAAAAAATACTAACATAAAGTTTCAAAGGAAGGGTTTGAAAATGGATTTCATCAACCCTTGAAATGTCGAAGGTGCTTTGGTAAGGCCAAAATTCATGACTAAAAACTCATAATGACCCTCATGAGTTTGAAATAATGTTTTCAGGATGCCTTCAGTCTTCACTCTAATTTGATGAAATCCTAAACGAAGATTAGACATGGTAAAATAAATTGCTACTTCTAATTCATCCAATAATTCATCAATCATGGGAATGGGAAATTTATCTTTAATTGTGAGCTATTGAGTTCCCTATAATCTGGACACATACACCATGAACCATTCTTCTTGTGCACCAATAATACTGGAGTAGAAAAATAACTTTGACAAGGTTGAATTATACCAGCCTCTAGCATTTCTACAATCATACGTTCAATTCTCTATTTTGGACATAAGGATATCTGTAAGGCCTGCGGATATGGTCAGGTTCATTTCTTCTTCCTCTAAGGTTGGTTCGTGGTGTATATACTCTTCTTTTGAAGTTTCTTGTTCCTTGTCTTCCTCCTCTTGATAATCTATGTAGAATAATTTCTTCTCAGCACACTTATGACCTTTAGTGTATTTTTTATCACAACTATAGCAAATCCCATTCACTCTTTTTTTTCCAATTGTTGTGGTGTCAACCTTGTAGGTTGTGGAAGTCTAGGAGTAGAAACACTTCCAAATTAATAGTTGTGAGTAGTAGGCTTCCTTTTCGCCGTGATTTTTCTTTCAGTTTTGTTACCAACCTTAATTATTTCTCCAATGTATCAGGTTCCAAAGATGAACCTCATGTTGGATTTTATCCTTTATAGCACCTATGATGACATCAATCCTTTGCTCCTATGGTATATTATTTACCCTTATATTCAATTTTTGGAAGTCCTCCATATCCTCCATAATTGAACCCTTTTGTTTGATATTTATCAATTGGCTAAATAAGGTGTTGCTCTTTGTATCCTCATAATGTGCTATCATTTCCTCCATAAAAATTGATCAAGCGACTAGTGGTTTATGAGAAAAAAACTATTATAGGTCAATTTGGGCATCATCTCCAGCACCGATGACTAAGGGTCTATCACTGCCTATCATTTCAAGTTGCTATATGCCCTAAGGCAAGAAAAAGACAAATCAAGCATGACATCCATCAAGGAAAGGTTTCCAAGGTTTGAAGTTTATTATATAGCATGTGGGGGCCCACCAAAGTTGCCTCTAAGGGGACTAAGTGCATTTCATATGCAAGTAGCCCCATGCAAGGCTTCTCTCCAAAGCACTTCCTGACATCTATGGGTGTGTTGGTGACATTGGGATCTCCACTTGGCCAGTGCCTTCTAGAGGAGTTCACATGTATCAAGCTCTGAATCCAAGTGTCCATTTGACATCTACATGACTGGGAACATGTCTTGCCTACCAATGGAAAGTCATTGATTGAAAAACAACCTTCAGTTCATCTATAAATTGAGCACAAATCTGAGTGTTTGATAAGGAAGAATTTGAATAGAGAAATGTTGGAGGATTTTCAATTGAGAGCTATATTTGTTTAAAAACTACTAGAGAGATTTATACTGTGATGGGGCTGAGGATCATTGCTCGAAGGGTCACTTAAAGTCAGTCATTTGGTTGTAACCTCTCCTTCTGTCATCAATAAAGAATACATCTTACTTTTCCCTATATGCATCTGTATTGACTTTTATTTTCCATTTTGAAAGATCTTAGTTGATTTATATTGTTTATGATTTACTGATTTAGCTAACTAACTTGAATAGACATATGTATTATTTATATATTCTGTTTTTTTAGTGTTCTTTATTGTAGGAAGCATTTTCCCTACAAACCACTTGAATTTGAAGCTATAACAGAAGCGACAGAAAGAGCCATTTATAAGTGCTTGGATTACAAGTAAGCGTCAAATCATTTCTCTGTGTCTACTATGAGTTAGGAAAGGTAGCCGTATAGTCTTCGATCTGTTGTTCTAGAGTGTCATATGTCTAGGGAAGCGTGTTTTATCCTAATTAACAATTATGGCTCGACAAATTTGTGACTCTGCTGGGTAGAACTTCTCTTAGATCTAGGTGACTTAGCCTCTGATTTCCTTTGTTTATCCCCCAGTCATTGTTACACACAAATATTAAACTTTTTCAAAGCCAAATTTGTAAAGACAGTGACTTAAACAGTAGTATGTTTCGTTACACACTGCACCCAATGCACCCTTATATAGGACACAGTGCTTTTCATAGCACTGTCTCCCTTTCAGGCCTCCATTGCAGAGTACTGTCTCCCCTTGGAAACTGCATTGACTCCCGAAACCACTCAGATTCCTTTGAATTTTCCTTTGAAATTTGCTTCAGTTTGTTTTCTGTTGTGTTTTGAAAAGTTTGATCCTCATATTAACTAGTGATTCTATATACTTCTTCCTCCTTTGACTGGAAATTTGTTCAATGTTTGTTTAATAAAAAAAATCTTTATCATTGACAAGTTGATTTCAAAGTACTTTTTATGCTCGCATTAAGAATCATTTCACTAAAAGAAAAAGAGACATTGGTGAGGGGCCAAAAATGTCACCATAAGCTCATTGGTAATGGTCAAAAGAGCCTTCGTCACCAAAAACTAAACGTCACCAAAGGTGGCGTCGCCGAAAGTATAGGTGTTGTGGTGACATTCAATGTTCGTCACCAATACTTATTTATAATGATGGATAGTGACCGTCACCATTTCATATAAGCAATCGTGATGGACAATAGCCTCTGTCACCAAAAAATTGAGCGTCACCAAAGGTGGCGTCACCGAAAGTATGTGTTGTGGTGAAATTCAATGTCCGTCACGAATATTGATTATAATGAAGGATATTGACCGTCACCATTTCATATGAAAAACAACAATTTTTTGTGATGGACCTTTCATGACCATCACTATTGGTGCATATATATGGTGACGTTCGTTAATCGTCACCATTTCATATTTGGTGAGGGTCAAAAGGTGTCATAATAAGCTCATTGGTGACATCAAGGTCCGTCACGAATAATGACTATAATGAAAAAAAATGACCCTCACCATTTCATATCAACAACAATGATTTATGTTGAGGGACCTTTCATGGTCGTCACTATTGATGCGTATATATGGTGGCATTCGTTGACCGTCACCATTTCATATTTTGGTGAGGGTCGAAAAATGTCACCATAAGTTCATTGGTGATGGTCGAAAAAGCCTCCGTCACCAAAAACTAATTTCCTCCATTCCATATGAATATCAGGGTACGATCGAATCGAACCACCAGCCTCCTGCTTGTAAAGCAGGTGCTCTTCCATTGAGCTAGCACCCTTTAAATTAGACTCTTAAAAATTATATCTTGAAACCTTTATAGAATGTAAATTCTACAACTTTCAATAAATTAAAGTCAACAATATTTTACTAAACAAGAAAAACATTTTTGTTTCTGTTGCCATGCCTGGAAACCATGGAGATCCCAATCAATAGTAGAATAAGAAGAGTGCATGTTGCTCAAAAACACATTACTTATTAACCATTATTATCTGACATAAACCAAAGAGACAACACAACATCAACATACACAAAACTCCCTACTGATATGTAATCATAACTTAGCTAAGAATTCTAAAAGATGTTCTTAATTAATAAACTTTGTATTGGAAATCTTGTTTCTTCAGATTTAAAAAAGACTACGTTGTACAACACTTCTGTCTATTTATCTAGACAATTATATCATAGCATATGTCACACGATAGCAATTATGGTACATAAAGTAAAAAGACAAATTTACTCAAAAAAATAAATTTAAAAAAGAGCTTTGGACTTCTAAATTGGCAAAGCGGCTTGGTATTTGTGGATTGATGAATTGTCAATATGCAATCACACCTGCTGGTGAAGTTTACCTTCTTGAAGAAAATCCTAGAGCATCACGAACAATATCTTTTGTCTCAAAGGAAATTGGCCACCCCTTAGAAAAGTATGTCACGCTTCTTATGTCAGGAAAATCTCTTCGAAAATTTGGTTTTATACAGGAAGTTATTGCAAGTCACGTATATGTCAAGGAAGTAGTCCTTCCATTTGAAAATTTTCAATGCTGTGATGTGGTTCTTGGTCCTGAAATGTGAAGCATTGGAGAAGTGATGGACATAGACTTTAAATTTCCTATGGCATTCGCCAAGGAAAAAATTTCAGCACATCAAAAATTGCCTCTTGTAGGCATGGTGTTTTCAAGTTTAAGTGATTTGACCAAACCAAGCCTCCCAACAATTCCAAATGGATTCATTGAACTCAATTTTACAATTTTTGTAACAACTGGCACAACTAGTTTGTTGAAAAGGAAAGGAGTTCCAGGGGAAAGAGTTTTCAAACTCCATGAAGAGTAGCCACACACAGATGACATGATCGAAAATGGTCAGATTTAGTTAATGGTGATTGCAAATTCAGGAGATGCATTAGATCAAATAGATGGGCGAAATTTGAGACGAATGGCGTTAGCTTACAAAATTCCTATCATAACCACAGTTGCTGGAGATTTAACTTCTGTTCAGGTTATTAAGAGCATGAAAAAGGATTCATTGAAGATGATACCATTACAATATTTCTTCAATACTCAGGAATCAGAGGGAACAACTCAGGAATCAAAGGGAACAACTCGGGAACTACATGCAGCTTCTATATGTTGATGTTCCATAGTTCACATTTCTTTATGTTGGTGTAATAATAGATCCTTACGAACTCTGTTGGTGTTCTATTAGAATATTTTATGAAAAGGATATAACAGAATTCAATCGAATTTTCATCCAAAGTTGTCAATGAAAATTGTCTCTATCTAATGTTGGTGTAAGACTACGTCGTTAGAAATCTATTGTGGTGTTCCTCTGAGGCAAGATGGAAGGATTATAACAGGTTGCATAAATCAATGAGATTTACATCAAAAAGATGTCTTCACAAATTGGATGGGACAGCGGAAGAACTATATCTAAATTCTTCTATTGGTAGTTGTGGTTTTCATGTGGTATATGCATGCTTCTCTTTTGGTTGTGGACTGTGGTTATTTTCAATTTATAATCCACTATTTAGTTCTTACTGGAATTTTTTAGAAGACTAAATGGTCTCAGAACTGAATCCTTCATAATTCATTCCATGGCTCTTAAAAATGAAAAATATACCACTATCACCAAACCCACATATATGTTATTTTAGTTACAAATCAGCCTTGATGTGGGTCTACAGCATTTGCGCTCAGATCCATGCTACAAACAGTGTAAGGCAAGGGCTTCCCTCTTTCGTTTAAGTGCATATTTTCCATCTCCAAGTAGTTTTTTTGGTTCATGAATCTGCTTTTCCTGTAACTATGTTTCTTGTTTTCAACGTTTTACCCATGACACTCCCTAGAGCCAGACTTATTCAAGTATTTTCTGCCTTAAATTCTTCCCATTTGCATACAGATGCTATAATGTAGCGTCTATGCCACATACAACTTCAGGTGAGGAGAAGGCGATTGATTGGGTTGCTAAAAAAATCAAAAGCAATCAGGATCATTGGTCCTTCAAATGTCGTGCGGGTGATCAAAGAAAATTCTCACGCAAAGTAACAGACCATATTATTTTGACCATGTTTGCTTCATAGGTTAAATTTTCCTATGAAATATATTGTTTTTGAAGTTCAAGGGATGAAAATTGTATGTGAAAATGGAATAAAAATTCAATTTTTTATTGCTATCCACCAACATGTTGAATCAATGTACTCACAATTTGCTGATCTTCAACTCTAAAAGTTGGAGAAATCATATTTGAATCTGACTATATCATGTTTAAACAATTAGTAGAAACAAGGACAAAATTATCTTCCATGTTTCAGTCTTTAGTGACAAAATTCAAAAGACAATTTGGATTATAATTACCATTCTTGATGAGGCTTGATGTGATCAAGTCAAGATTTTCTCTCCATAATGGAGTCACTTGTTGATTTTTTATGACTTTTGGGATATTGATATGACATTTTGGAGGGTGTCAACATTTTGTTAGAAAGAATTCAACATTTTCTTAAGGAGTGGGGCCCCCTTTTTTCTGGCACCCTAAGGGATGAAATCAAAAAAATATGGAACAAATGCCACTCATATGTATTATTTATCCTACACCTTGAACCTGGAGTACTGTGATGTACTTGGGGCTAAATGGAGTGACCCACACAATGACAAGAGAAGTGAATGACCACACAAAGACAAGAGAAGCGACTGATAGTTTCAGGGAAAAATTTTCTAAGATACATCCTAATCCAATGGAATTCTCATAGCTAAAAAGCATGTTTGTTGAAACCTTCCAATAACCGCAGACTTCTATTTGGGATAGGAAGTTGTCTGAAGGTTTCTACAGTGGGATGCTCTGGATTCATGCTTGATAAAAGCACTATGGACCTATGATAGTTTGTATTTAGGTACTTCATCTATTTTTTCTAACAGTGCAATCCAAAAGTAATATTTTGACTACATTCAATCTCAGATACAAAGACAGATTATAAGGTTCCCTCCAATTTCATACCATGAAAGTGAAAATATAGATGTTGTTGGAGGAGAATGATCTTTGGCGTTTGTAAATACCAAAGTTGAATGACCTACCAATCTATAAAGTTGTTAAAAAAATAAAAAGAACATAGCCAAAAACAAAGCAATTCATCCTAGACTCCATGAAGGATCCCACACATTATCAGTAAAACCATCACTAACGGGATGTTTGATGCTATCTTCACTATATATCAGGGTGAGAACAATTGAAATATTCTTCTAAGGATCAAGCTTAAAGCCACACAAATGAACAAAATAGATACTGCAACAACTTGAAAAGAGCTCAAGCATGAAGATTCGGTACACAACCTTGAATGGGCTTTCATCTTCTAGGCAACTTTTTGTCTAAGGTGCCTATGCCCAAGAAAGCTTTCCACCTTTAATTCTTGGGAAATTATGGGATGATTTTATCCAAGAAGATACAAACTAGAGTGAGTTGCAGGTATAGAGAGGAAAGAGAAAAATTCTAACCCTCACTATAAATATATTGAATGCCAAAAAATATAGGGGACCTAGTATAGCTCAGCAGGAGAGAAAGAGAATTCAGGTTCCTATAGTCAATGGTAAGAAATTCTTGGGCCCTATCAAGTGTTTCATCTGTCAAGATTTTGACAACTATGCTTCTTAGTGTCCTCAAAAGAAGGGGAAGGGCGAGCATTACTTAGAAACTGCAGTAGAAGTGGAGCCAGAAAGACCAGTACTCATTGATAAGTACCTGTCAGATGCTTGTGAGATTGATGTAGATTATTTGATAGATTCTAAAGGTAGTGTGGTCATTGGTTGTATCATGGATCAAATTGAGCAAGCAGGTGTGCATTTTGGTGATTCAGATTGTTTTATTCCTATGGAAACAGTGTCACCCACATATTTTTCAATCATTAGATCATGGACATCTAAATTGGAAAAGCAGCTTGGCATCTGTGGACTGAAGAATTTCCAATATGAAATCACACCTGCTGGTGAATTTTACCTTCTTGAAGCAAATCCTAGAGCATCATGAACAATATCTTTTGTCTTAAAGGCAATTGACCACCCCTTAGCAATGTATGTCGTGCTTCTTATGTCAAGATAATCTCTTCGAGACTTTAGTTTCATACAAGAAGTTATTCCAAGTCACGTATCTTTCAAGGAAGCAGTCCTTCCATTTGAACATTTTCAATGCAGTGATGTGGTTCTTGGTCCTGAAATGTGAAGCACTGGAGAAGTGATGGGCATATACTTTAAATTTCCTATGGCATCTGCCAAGGCAGAAATTGCAGCAAATCAAAAATTGTCTATTGTAGGCATGGTGTTTTGAAGTTTAAGTGATTTCACCAAACCAAGCCTCCCAGCAATTGCAACTGGATTCATTGAACTTGGTTTTACAATTGTTGCAACAACTGCCACATCTAGTTTGTTGAAAATGGAGGGAATTCCAGTGGAAAGAGTTTTGAAACTCCATGAAGAGTAGCCACATGCAGATGACATGATTGCAAATGGTCAGATTCAGTTAATGGTGACTGCAAATTCAGGATATTCATTAGATCAAATAGATGGGCGGAAGTTGAGATGAATTCCATTAGCTTATAAAATTCCCATCATAACCACAGTTGTTGGAGCTTTAGCTTCTGTTCAGGTTATTAAGAGCATAAAGAAGGATTCGTTGAAGATGATACCATTACAAGATTTCTTCAATACTCGGGAATCAGAGGGAACAACTAAGGAACTGCATGCAGCTTCTATATGTTGATGTTCTATAGTTTACATTTCTTTATGTGGTGTAATAATAGATCCTTACAAACTCTGTTGGTGTTTTGTTAGAAGATTTTATGAAAAGGATATAATAGAATTTAATCGAATTTTCATCCAAATTTGTCAATGCAAACTTTCTCTATCTAATATTAGTGTAAGACTACATCATTATAACTCTATTGTGGTGTTCTTCTGAGGCAAGATGAAAGGATTATAACAGGTTACATAAATCAATGAGATTTCCATCCAAAATATGTCCTCAAAAATTGGATGGGACAACGAAAGAACTATATATAACTTCTTCTATTGGTAGTTGTGGTTTTCATGTGGTATATGCATGTTTCTCTTTTGGTTGTGGACTGTGGTTATTTGGAATTTATAATCCACTATTTAGTTCTTACTGGAATTGTTTAGGAGATTGCATGGTCTCAAAACTGAATCCTTCATAATTCATTCCATGGCTCTTAAAAATGAAAAATCTGCCACTATCACTAAACCCACATATATGTTATGTTATTTAAAAATCAGCCTTGATGTCGGTGTACGGCATTTGCGCTCAAATCCATGCTACATATAGTGTAAGGAAAGAGCTTCCCTCTTTCGTTTAAGTGTATATTTTCAATCTCCAAGTAGTTCTTTTGGTTCATGAATCTGCTTTTCATGTAACTATGTTGCTTGTTTTCATCTTTTTACCCATGGCACTCCTTAGGGCCAGACTTATTCAACTATTTTCTACCCTAAATTCTTCCCATTTGCATATAGATGCTATAATGTAGCGTCTATGCCGCATGTAGCTTCAGGGGAGGAGAAATAAATTGATTCGGTTGCTAAAAAAATCAGAAGCAATCAAGATCATTGGTCCTTCAAATTTCATGCAGGTTATCAAAGGTAACACTCACGCAAAGTAACAGACCATATTTTTTTTACCCTGTTTGCTTCGTAGGTCAAATTTTCATATGAAATATATTGTTATCGAAGTTCAAGGGATGAAAATTGTATGTGAAAATGGAATAAAAATTCAAATTTTTATTGCTACCCACCAACATGCTGAAGTAGTGTACCAACAATTTTCTGATCTTCAACTCCAAAGATTGGAGAAACCAAATTTGAATTTGACTATATCATGTTTAAACAATTAGTAGAAAGGAGGAAAAAATTATCTTCCATGTTTCAGTCTTTAGTGGAAAACTTCAAAAGACAATTTGGATTAGAATTACCATTCTTGATGAGGCTTGATGTGATCAAGTCAAGATTTTCTCTCCATAATGGAGCTCCTTGTTGATTTTTTATGACTTTGGGATATTGATGTGACATTTTGGAGGGTGTCAAAATTTTTTTGGAAAGAATTCAACATTTCTTAAGGAGTGGGCCCCCCTTTTGTCTAGCACCCTAAGGGATGAAATCATCAAAATATGGAACAAATGTCACTCGTTTGTATTCTTTATCCTACACCTTGAACCTGGAGTACTGTGATGTACTTGGGGCTAAAAGGAGTGACCCACACGATAACAAGAGAAGTGACTGACCACACAAAGACAAGAGAAGCGACTGATAGTCTCGGGACAACATTGTCTGAGATACATCCTAATCCAATGGAATTCTCATAGCTAAAGAGCATGTTAGTTGAAACCATCCAATAACCCCAGAATTCTATTTGGGATACGAAGTTGTCTGAAGGTTTCTACAGTGGGATGCCCTGGATTCATGCCTGAGAAAAGTGTTTGTGCTCAACCTAGTCTCCTAAATTGAGTTCATTTAATTGTCAACCAGGGTTGGTAAACTGCTGAAGTGAAGTGCACTGTATGTGCCTAAGTGCTTGTTTCTCAATGCGTTGTGTTTAGTGTTTTATGATGTTTTTGGTCTTTTTATGGTCTTATGTTCACAAGGAAAATAACTAAATGCTAGTGGAAGGAAGCTATTGGTTAAAAACAGAGTGAAGCCTAATTTATTGATGACAAATGAAAAATGAAAATGCGAATACTGAAACGGAATCAAACCTAGACTATGATTAAGCAGAATACAAAGCTTGATAATGACTTCAAGAAAATGAATCAAAACATAAACTTAACTTGTCCAATTCTTTCATTAAAGGTATTTTGGAAGAGCTTGAGAAATGGTCAACTAAGTATACAAATTCTCCTAACTAAATAATTAAACAATCAGCTTATAAAGATACAACATTTTATCCATGATTAAAGATTTGTTGAAACATGTTTGGAGAAAAATATTGGTAACATCATAAGATATCTACTCTAAGACTAGCTCCTAATTCTATTCTGCAACTTAGTTTAACAGCACTAAACCTTACTCAAAAATTATAGATTTCTTTTTAAAGTAGTCTTTTGAGGAAAGGCTTTGTTTATGAAGTGGTAAAGAAGTTGAAAAATTACTTCAGGCCTTGGGATGATACTATCTTCTATTCAAATAGTTATGAGTCAATTATAGATTTGAAACAATAGAGGTTTTGTAAATAATGAAGGCCGTATTGTTTAAGTTTAACAACTAATGTAATCTAATATGCAATGGATGACAACTAAATGTGGAATGTAAATTCAATGAGCTAAGCTAAAACTGAACTAAGATGTCACTAGTCTACAATAAACAGTGCTAAAATAACAAGCCATTATCAAACTTAAAACAAAATAACAGAGCATGAATTGAATGCAATTTGACTCTGGAGTACCCTAACTAAGTTATGATGCATTAATCTATGGGATTCTACAGCCTGTTTTGTCCATCATGAATGGTATTTTGGAAGAGCTTGCTAGAACAATCCTGGTTGTACAATTCAGTGCAAATGCAAACATAAAGACTGAAAGCAATTTAAAAACTAAGACATCACAACTATCTCCTACCCATTATTATGATATTTTGGAAGAGTGTTTTAAGAGTAAGATCAGCTATGCTACTTAGTGTAAAAAAACAACTAAAACATTCAGTATCACAGTCATGCCTTAGACGTCATAAGGATTTTTTGGAAGAGTTTGCTTAGAATAAGTTCAACTATGATAATGAACAAAAGAAATTACAAATAAATCCTACAACACTACAGCCATTTCCCATTCATTATCATGATCTTTTGGAAGAGTTTCTTAGAACAAGTATAGCTGTAGTGGCTAATGAAATTAACTATGAACTCAAACTTCAAAAACATGAAAATAACTAAGATACTTATCTAAATTACGAAAGTAAAGCCATGCAAGAGGCAGGGGCCCTCTACCACCAGACGGAATGTAACTCAAAATCAACTCAACGCGTTCAAAGCAATGTTGTCTTCTTCATTAAAGGAAAATAACTTGAAACAGAGTATTCTTGGTCTTCAGAAATATAGAAGCAATACATGAAATCTAAGCAAAATCTAGAGCTTGTCTCTCGGTTTCCCGAGTGCTTTTATAACAAATCTACATAACAGAACTTGCAACAATACGGGGATCATTGTATTTCCTTATCAAAATCGTACTAGGACTCTAAATATGGAAGCGTAAAGGGAAAAAGGACATCTGGACTAGGACAGTCCTATTAGAAGTATGCCTCCTTGAATGAGTTCCCACGTACCAAAACCACGTCCAGAATTCGGTTCATTTTTCATGGTGAGCAATGAACGATGAGGACATGATGTGGAACATACCCATGTGTGGATTTTCCTGAGAGGACACCTGGAACATGCTTGAACGTGAAGACAGCTGCAGAATTGCCAGTTAGCTACGGAATGTCTGCATTCTGCAGCTAGTTTCGGTCAAAATGCATTACAATGACAAAATCACAAAACTTAGCAAGTTAGCCATGTTAATCATTCTAAAAGTAATTTTAACTAATTTCATTGATCATTTGGGTCTGGGATAACAATGGAAAGAGGAAAATGAGGTAAAGTAAGATGAAAGAAAGCACAATCTTGGGGCTCACAAAAAGCACTATGGACCTATGATAGTTTGTCTTTAGGTACTTGATCTATTTTTTCTAACAGTGTAATCCAAGAGTAATGATTTGACTACATTCAATCTCAGATACAAAGACAGATTATAAGGTCCCTCCAATTTCATACCATGAAAGTGCAAATATAGATGTTGTTGGAGGAGAATGATCTTTGGCATTTGTAAAGACCAAAGTTGAACGACCTACCAATCTACAAAGTTGAAAAAAAAATTAAAAGAAGATAGCCAAAACAAAGCAAGTCATCCTGGACTCCTTGAAGGATGCCACACATTATCAGTAAACCATCAATAACGGGATGTTTGATGCTATATTCACTATATATCGGGGTGAGAACATCAATTGAAATATGCTTCTAAGGATCAAGCTTAAGCCATACAGATGAAAAAAATAGATACTGCAACCACTTCTTTGATAAAAATTAATAAACTCTATGATCAATGTGCAACAACTTGAAAAGAGCTCAAGCATGAAGATTTAGTTCATAGCCTTGAATGGGATTTCATCTTCTTGGCAAGCTTTTGTCTAAGGTGCCTATGCCCGAGAAAGATTTCCACCTTCGAATCTTGAGAAATTATGGAATGATTTTATCCAAGAAGGTACAAACTAGAGTGAGTTGTAGGTATAGAGAGGAAAGAGGAAAATTCTAACCCTCATTATAAATATATTGAATGCCAGAAAAAATAAGGGACCTAGTATAGGTCAGCAGGAGAGAAAGAGAATCCAGGATCCTATTATCAATGGTAAGAAATGCTTGGGCCCTATCAAGTGTTTCATGTGTCCAGAGTTTGACAACTATGCTTCTTAGTGTCTTGAGAAGAAGGGGAAGGGCGAGAAATAAGAGATTCATAGAAGAATTCTCCAAGATAGCTAATGCCATTACCAATTTCAAAAAGAAGAATAAGGAAACTGTATGGATATAGTAGTTTCAAGAAGCCTTTTTGAGGCTTACAAATTTGTAGACCATTGCTCTAGTCCTAAGAGTGCTAGAAATAGACCAACATTTGTAGTATTTACATATGCTAGAAATCAAATTATTATGTAGTGAGTACTTTATCATCTTACGGAGTTGTTCATTAGTTGAGAAAAAAGATCATTATGAATGCATCCTATTTAGTTGGGTAAACACTTGTGTTCCACAACCATGCATGTGGGCATCAAGGTGTATATGGAGGTCCCCATCTTCAATTACCATCACAAGCAGAGGCATTCCTCATTGTTTACTACACATCATGCCTCCATCTTTGTTAATCACATGTGCATGTCTATGTCTAGACTATCACTTGAGTAAGAGTTCCATGACAATTCCCATGTTGTAACACCCTCTCTTTTCATCTTGAGAAATGGAGTCCTCTCCAAGTCACTCACATAGTTTAGGTTGTCATAAGAAAAGTAGGTGCTTTTCCTTAAGATGTGTTAAAATTCTCAACTAGGTCCAAATTCCACTTTGGACAGCTCCTTTGGGAAAGATAATTATGGCATTAAATTCCTCTTTTCGAGAGGACCAAAATCGACCTAAAAATCATCGAATTTTAAATAAAAGTATGATTTAGAATTTATGTTTCTCTCATATAAAATTATCAAGGTTGACCTACATGTCGGCTCATTAATCACAACAGACACGTCCCTTCAACTCCAACAACTTGTATATATAGTGGTGCCCTCGTCCTCATTTCACACATCTTCTTCTCTCTGAAATGGCCGCAGAAGGATAGTGTCTCTAGCGAAGGAGGAAAGGGCTTGTTATTGTCATGACAGGGTTGTTTTGGTGGGCCAAGTCCCTTGGGAAAGAGGCCGAGCATCTTAGGAGGAATTTTGGATTTTCTTGTGAACAGTTATGGGCCTATTTCTATTTCTGTTGCAGGTCCGAGTTCCTTCTGAAGCTGACCACAGGCATCATGAATAAACGGGTGTAAGACTATGGCATGTAATCCCTCTTCTAGGTGAGCCACATTCCCTGGATACCTTTCTCAGGTAAGCCGCAAGCATTGACTTGCTAAACAGAGAACCGTGAGGGTTGTTATCTTCTCAGGTAGAATGAAAACCTCTTTTGATGAAGGTATATTGTTATGCAGGCATGTTTGAGGGCTGAAATAAGCCCTATCTTGTAAATAGATAAAGGGTTGACTACTTGAAGAAGACTTGTAGCTGTAAAAGAAGTTTGAGAAAATCTGTAAGGGCTAAAGCAGTGTGTCACATGCCTTAACCAGAGCACCTAGGATAGCAGCCTTTTTCAACCTTCCTAATCAAAATATAGGAGGCATTTCTATAGCTGTATAATTGATCTAATTAGAGTAGCTCCTAGTTAAACTGAAAGCAGCCCTAATTTGTACAAGCGTCTTTTTCAACTTAAGAGGTTACATCTTGTTAGCTCCAGAATTACATCTATGGTTGAGGACTACGATTTTGGATATCCTCATTGGCAAGAAATTCTTGACGTTGTATTAATGTAATGTCTTTGTTGAACATTTGATATGAATAATAATAAGATTTGATCAATGGTTTTCCCCGTCTTGGGGTTTTTCCCTAGCTTGAGCCAATTCCTGAGTTTTATTATCTTGGCTTGTCTTCTACAAATATTATTTATATTCTTTCTTCAGTTACTATCAATGCGATAATAGTATTTATGATTGCTGGTAAAAGAAATGGTAATTCCTTCTCTATTACAGTCACATCTGATGCTATAGAGTTCCTATCATCTAACCTCATATCAATAATTTTATTCTTGAGCTTGTTGAGAAGCCTTCGACCCTGTATTAAGGGTTGTCTCACAGAAAAATATGAAAGGCTACTTCGACCCTTGCAGCATCAATCAAGAGGGTTTGATAAAGAACAGAGTTAAAAGTTTGTGTTGGGCTGATGCTTATTGGAAGTGAAGGATCAACATATGTGTGTTAATGATATCTCTGAAATTATGGTATTAAAGAAAAAGGAGTTCATGAAAAATAAAGATCATTCCAAGGATCTTGGAATCTAAAACACGTCATTCTAAAATCTCAAGAGTGGCTTAGGGAACATAAGTTATTACAACAGATTTGCTGCACTCTGCAACGCTTGAAGAGATAGGTTGACTTAGCAAAGAAAAACAAGTACGTATGGGTCCTTCTGAGCCCAATTAACATTACAAACAGAATATTCAGGTGATTATTCTATGCATCAAGTTTTCTCTTGTTGAAATTTTCCAAGACAAACGAAATTTTCTGGTTCTTCTTTCAAAACAACAAAACCTGATAGGCCATTATTCTTGCCTGAAATCATCTGCAGTAAATCCAAGTCTTTTATTAAGAATTTAAGACTACTGTGTAGATGCATCGTATCTACAACTTGCAACTATCATCGAGAATTTCTCCCTATATCTTGGTTCTAGCCTCAAATCATTTATAATAAATCCAATTCTTGTATTAAGACTATTGTGTAGATGCATCGCATCTACATGCTGCAACTATCATCGAAAATTTCTCCCTATATCTTGGTTTAGACATTTGTATGGAAATTTATGGTACATCCTCAATTCACAGTATGCTCGTTAGTCATCATACGCAGCTCAAGTGTGGATGGCTTTACAAAAATTAGTGTAACTGAAATATTGGCACAACATCGTGTAATATTGGCATGATGAATAGGTGGAGGACTGCATATGCTTGCATAACCTTTTATGGTATTTTGGATATATGGCATCATGAATATATATTTTGTGACATCCTTATCCTATATCTTTTTTCTAGATATATTTTGAAAACTCATTTCCAGTGAAATCATAATTACTATAAGACATCTTATGTTTGACAAAAGTATTGACTTCGTTGATAGTAAAAATAGTATCTCTCTCAGCTATTTTGGTGTGAACTAAACTATATTCAGTATTTACTCGAGAAGGTTTGTTGGTATATCTCATTTTATTCCACCTAATTAAGGAAGGGTTTGATCAAACCAGAGGTATAGCAGACATAAGGGCATTCACCAAGATCGATCCAGCAGTCAACTCCTCAAGATTTTTGATAAAATCAAATATTCTACAGTAAGGGTTTTAGTTGAAGAAAGCTTTCAGCAGTTAAAGCCTTAAACAATTAATCCCTGCAGAAGTCTTTTTTAACAATAACATCATTGGGCTCTACCTAGCAGCAGTCCCATTATGTTCAAAATTTCTCCATTGTTCCAGCAGTCTAGTGGAAGGTCAACTTGATTCAAGTCTAGTAACAAAGGTCCTCTTTGATATGACGGGAGATAAGTGGAACAACTCTAATAAAGGCTAGTCATCTTAGCTTAATCAGACATGAAGCATATCATCACAAGGAAAATCTCAGATTAAGTCTTCTGGAATCTTCATGCAGTCGGGGGTACTTCTAATATTAAGGTACCATCAATTCAGCATATTAATATCTCATAGATGAGGAGCAGAGCTGAATATCCATCTAAGGTAAGACTTTAGAGGGAGCTATAGAATATTTCTTAGAATGGATATATTGGGACATGGTACAATTGCAGTCAAATTCGATATATTTAATAGGAGCCATAATCTAAGATGCAGAAGATGGTCCTCTCCAGAGGGAGTTTTTTTTTTTTTTTTAAGGCCAACACGAAAAACATTTCTGATCAAATACAGAAGTAGCTAACTAGATATAGAGAACATGAGAAGATCATGGCAGACCCCCTGATTTCTCACCTCAAAGGATCATCTCTTGCATTGAATCTCCCTTAGAATTTGAAGAAAATGAATAAGAGACTAATGATTCCATATTGAGTCCCAAAGAGCCTGATAAATTATGACATGTTTGATTGCATCAATTAATTATCTACGATGTGGATGGATCTCATGATGAGCAAGCTGCCAGATAAGACACTTTGCACTCTAAAAATACAAGATTAGGATTTTGGTCTCCCTAAGAAAGAGGGAGTAAGAATGTCAAATATTTTCTTCAACAAGCTATAAAGAAGAGGATTGCTAAGTACTGCCAAGATCTCTGCTGCCAATATGGATAGTTATAAATCAGTATGTCTGTAGAAAGTTATGCTACTGGGTGGACCTATGAGAATTCCATTAATATCATCACCAAGATCCAGTTTGGTTTCTCAAAAACCAACCTGACACTATTCCCTATATGAAGAAATCTCTGGTTAATATTGAAGGGATTTTTGGTAAATATAAACCATTCTAATGTTTTATCTCGATATTGTTACCAATTTTATGTGACACTGCAAACTACTGACAAGCCTTAATTAACTTGGCTTCAACCATGCAAACTGGGAAAACTGAATTATGATAAATAGAAGATAATTAAAGAGAACTAACCTCTCTAGCTTCTTGTTCTTCACGCTCAACCAATATGCTCTCTAATCTCTCTTTCTCTCTTTCCAGTTTCTTCACATATTCCTCTCGTTATTTTATTGTTAGCTTTAGCGGCTTCAAAATTTTATGCCTCTACAGCCATTTGTTCCTCCCTATCCACTTCGGTATTTGTAAGCTCCACATAAAAGTTCTCTAATATGCAATTCAAGCCATTGGCACCGCCATTCAATATGGTGTCTATAATCTTTCCACTCAAAGTGTCAATTCCTTCTTCCACTTCATTAATAGACTTGCATCAACTGCTGCAGAAGTTGTAGCTCCATTACCATTACACAACTCTGATTCTACTTCAACAGCATCACACATTCCATGGACCATCATTATCATTGTCAAGTTCTGTGTCTCTAAATGAACTTGAACACTCAGTGACCTACCCAACAAGATTGAATCTGATTTCATCTCCAGTGCATTTTGAAATTTCCACCATTCACTCATCTATTTGAATTGTAGATTACTCTCAGAAATATTATGCAATATAGTGTGAGTGTTTGATTTGTTCTCCTCCAGTTCTTCTAGACCATATTTTGTGTGCATGGAAAAGTAGAACCATAGGCATATTGGGGGCTTTCATCTTCAGGGAGAGCACTGGTGACAAGCTTCTGATCAGGCAGATTATTATATTTCACATGTAACACAAATTTGGTAAGAATCAACACTCTGCGTCTTGATAAAGCATATTTCCTAGTTTACGATGGCCATTGCTAAAAGTTTCAAGATAACAGGTGCTTTTACCCTCATTAGTTTAATTTGGGAGACCAAAACACATTTCTACTCTATTTTCAAATTGTTCAAGATATTTTCTACCCCGATATAATGAAGTATGTGCAGAATTCCAAATGCTAGAGCCTCTCTCTTTATAATTCATCCCACAATGGCAGATGTCCTCAAAGTCATCCAAAATTGATCTCCATGTCCTGTAGTCCTTAGAATGGATCTTATGATGGATATAAGAAAATAAGATTGGTTTTCTAGGTGTATTCAAATGATATGGCCCAAAGGAATCTTCATACAGATTGGAGAAAAAACCATTCTCATCCATACTTACAAGCCCTTCCAAGATATCTATCAAATGTATTCCATCATCTGCAGATAAGCCACTTTTTTGTAACTCCTGCTTCGACAAACTTCCTTTATTATTTCTAAGAATGAAGCCTTGATCTCATGGATCACTTCCAATACAAACCTTGTAAAACACATGTTCTCTCTGTCGGCCATTCGGTTTTTAGCTGCCTGGCTTCTCTGGCCTCTCAAAGATAGAAGGAAGAAAACCTTTGCCAACAACACCTTCTATTACACCTTGAGGGTTGAAAGTAGGTCTGTAAAATAAATAAATCTCATGTGCAATGCCATTTTCACAAACAAGGGATTCTCTTACTGTTTCGGTGTTAATATAAATGCATGTTACAAGACCTGCTATGCTTGCTCCTATGGCCTTATTTAAATGTCAGCTCTTTGATGTGAAGTCTTCCTTGTCTACACTGTAAGAGGATTTCTCTAGTGTAAAACTTAACTCTCTTACATTAGCCACTTTTCCATTGCTTGTAGCTAAAGAGTTCATGCCAACCAAGCGGTTACATGTTCCAGAGGTACATTTTACCCTTGTTTTTAGCATAGAAATTGGACTCTCGTTTGTCCTCATAAAAGGATCAGGAGAATGTGACGAATATTTTGCATACACAGAATCAATAGTCAATGGCTGTGTGCCGAAAAAATCTGTGACACCTATAGCCTTTCCACTGCCCGAAGGTTTTGGAGCCATTTCTACGAAATTTCTCCCACTGGCTACCATCAAAAGCTCTGCGCTGATATAAGGCTATCACTTTGACACTGTACCCTCACATGCTGCATGTGATTTTCCCGTAAAACCCCCATTTGCACATATTTTCTCACTAAAACCTCCATTTCATAGAATTTTTCAAAGAAAAATATGGACTAAACTTATTTGTGATGACGATTCCAATTTCACCATACCTGAGATATATCAGACAATGTAGAAAGCCCTGGCCGCCAGTTTCAATAGCAAATCCATTCGGAAAGTGGGATCTTGAAAGAATTTTGAGTTTCAAACCATGTAATTTTGAGTTTCAAACCATGTGACCTTTGCGCCAATAGGAAGGCAAGGGACCCGTCAGTTAACACTAACACTAGATGGAAACATTCATCTAGCAATGATCTCCCATCATTAATCATTAAAAATATCTAGAAGATCATTTTTAAAAACTAAAACTAAATCATTAAATATGAATTTTTTTTTAAATATGGATATCAATCTCTATTTAGTTTTTTTTTTTTTAATTTTGAAAGTCTTTTAGTGTATTTAAAAATAAGAAGATATGGTATTATTACTTATTTGTTTTATTATTTACTTTTATTTACGTAGTTCCACAACATGCAACATGTTAATTTGATTTCAAAATTGATTTCATTGATATATTATCTAGAATTATTTATTTTTAAGGTTGTTTTTATGTTTTGGCGGTGTTTCCTCAACTTCAATCAACCTAGGTAATTTCATCTTCATGAGATTCATTTTAGAATAGGTTAGGGGTAATTGCTAATTTAGTAAAGGTTAAAGACAACTGGTCTTTTGGTGAATCACTTTGTAAAAATTGATTAAATACTGTGTACTTGCTAGCTTCATCGAGTTACTGATGAAGCAACCTGAGAAGTCAACACTTAGTGTGTCCTAAATTTCGTTGCATTTAATTGTCAATCCTGAATCGTAATGCTGAAGTGCGCACTATATGTGCAAGATAAATCTCTTTCTTTATCTTTTTGTCGTTTATGGTCTTTCTAAGGTGAAATGGAAATTCCCAAAGTGAGAAACAAGCTTGGTTATAATTGTTCAAGGAAATGATATTCCCCTATAATGATTTCAATCTCAAAACTTCAAAAGCAAATTGGAATTACAATGACAAAAGAAAGAACGTCGAAATGGAAAGTGCTCGTTAATTCAATAAATTCAACAAGAAACTATAACAGGAAACTAAACTATTCTACGCTAACCGAATACAAAGAAACCACGCTATGGAAATTCAAAGTTGCAATGAAAGAAATCTAAACCACATCAATTGATTTTCCCACCCTTCATCATTAGACCACTTATGACTTGTGGAAGTAATCATAACAACTGTGTAACTGATGATGACTTGCAAAGTAAACTAATACTAAACCATACACACATGATTCAATCTCACACGTACCAAATTGGCTTCGGAGGCAATTGAAGATGTCATATGATTCAATATATTTGTTTGCGGAAAAGAAACTAATACTAAACTACACACTTCATCATGCAGCCCCTCACCATCACTCCAGCCGTGGCTTTCTTGAGTGAAACCGAAGACGCCAGAGTAACCTTAATATATCTAATTTTATGTAAAGAACACACGGAACTACACATCTCATCATGTTCCCCCTCACCATCACCAAACGGGCTTTCGGAGGTAGCTTCAAGACACTATGAGTAGCTTAATATGTCTAATTTTAAATATTGAACTGTATAAACAAACCGAAATGCACAAAACAAACAAGTTAAACAAAGACTGCGGAAAGAAAACTAGCAAAGAGAATAATATCATTATATACTGAAGTAAAATACTATGAAAATGCCCTCAAAATGACTAAACCGCATAAGAAACTGATCAAGATTAATCAGCGTAAAAACATAAAGATGAATGCAATGGAAATTACGTAATGTATGAAATCGCAAATAAAAACAACTATGAAATATGAACATGTAATGGGTTATGATACAATGATTACTTTAAAGAAATGAAATGAAAATATACATTAAGAATCCTCATTATATATAAATTACTACACCGTATGATCTTCAAACACTAATTGTTATGAAACAGCTACGATTAAAAAGAAAGTCATTACAGTTTGCAGGCGACAACAAGGTACGTCAGAATCACCACATAACAGCAATGACATCAATTCCGACAACCAGTCAATCAACAACTCACATTCACTAACCAGCGCATAGATGTGCAAATCGCCTAAAGCTAACAAATGTAATCGCTTCCGGAAACAGATAGCGAACAACACGAGACTCATTTAAGGCCAATGATTAGGAGTATGATCATGTCAGTAAAACGGATCTATGGAAGGGCGCTAATTCAATCCTGAACTTGCAACAGTCAATGACTACAAGTCAGAACGGTCAGAGGGATGTTTTCTATGCTACTTCTAAATGTATAGTCACCGACATAGAACCTCTACATGACTTCCTGTTTTGATGGTTTAACTCACCTTTCTGAACACTATTGAACCGTGTCAGGACACTAACCATGTCCTTGTCATTCCAGCCCGCCTTTATGTGCTCGTTTCTTCGAAGACTGTTGTGAATAACATTTCAACAAAACAGTCGCGTAAAGTTATATTGTCGTTAAAGTGACAAGTTTCTGCGTACCGTATGAACAAAACTCCAATCAAATAGAAAACACACAAACACAATTAAAAACCAGAAAGAGACACCTTTCTACAAGGATATCGATAATTTATACTAGCATAGAAAATAGGATACAGCAAGGAAAGAGACAAATTTGGACTCAAGACACTACCTGCAATAAAAGCACAAAATTCTGCAACCAAAATTTTGACACTGTTTCAACTCAGGTTTCGATACTTTCACCAACACATCTAACCCGCTTTCTTTTCTTGGCATCGCCATCAACTGGGTTTTTTCATGAGGCACCGAATTTCATATTCACAAGTGCTCGCTCAATTTTTGTACTTTTTGGCTTGCTTTTCACAAATACCTGTAAAATGTAACATATATTGCCGGACAATCTCTGTCCGTTTCTTTGTCTTTGTTTTGAGTGTTTCATTTCAGCTTTTGCGCCTATCCAGTGCCTGCTCAAAAATCTTGGTTGAATGACCGAAACCAAGCCCATCTCACCATGAGGCTCATAGAAGAGGCACCAACTGTGGGTCGCCTTTCTTCAAGGACTCATATAATCATAGACCTCCTGCCTGGGCCCATTCTGCCCTTCATTGGGACCTCCGTTCTCAAAATGCCGTGTATGGAACAATGAAACTGTGTACTTGGTTTTATATAACCTTCATCAACATTTATTTAGAACAAGATGGAGCAAGCACTCATTGTTCCATTGTGATGAAGAGTTGTGTTCACTGAACCTGATCAAATTATTCTATGGTTTGCTGGAGTGATTCGTTTTAATGTCTCTTCACCCAAATCAATGAAATGAGACCTTAATTTGTAGTTTTTCTTCGCTTTCTGCCTCATTTCTCCCTAACATGCTGTGGCACACTACCCTTAGCCTCGTTCGTTGTTTTACATAGAGAGCCGGACTCATGAAGAAAATTAATCTCTTTATTAATTAGAGACCTCTTTTTTCGTAATATGTTTTTGGTGATGTTCCCTCACCACCCCTTTTTCCTTTGATGTTTTTTGGCTTTCTTAATTTTTTGATTTCTTCTTTCTTTCCTTTTTTATTTAATCTTCTTCCTGTTATCATTTTTTTCATAGTATGAGTAGTAGTTATCTGATCATCCATTGTTCTTTTTCCGCCTTCTTTTTGTCGTTAGTCGCTGGAACCTCCGTGGTGAGCAAATCCGTTCAACATCCATTTATTTCTTTCTTGCTCCTCTTAATTGATTTACCCTTCACAAATTTTATGTCCTTCATGTTTAACTAATAACTTCTGTTCCCAAGATTTTCTTCTTCAGCTCAATCAAAATGCGTATGTTCATGATGACATAAATGAGGTTTCATCTCTAGGTAAGCTACAACAATGCCAGCTTTTCTCAAGCTATTAATATAAATAAGGAAGATTGAGATGGTTTTCACGGAAACTCATCAATGATCTGGGTGGTGATGTATACGCACAGGAGCCAAATGTTTCCTTTCATATGTGATGAAATTTTCAACAAGGAGTGTTAAAGTGCCTGTTCATTCTTATTGCATGCACCTGAATTCCTTCTTATGTCAGCATTATCCATACCTTGATTTTATGATTGCTCATGCTCATCATCGACATTTTCGTTTTTGAAAATCCACCTGCTTCTCTCAAGGAAGTCTTGCTATACCATGGATGTTTGCTGAACGGCATTTGAGGTCTCCCCACTTCGTTCAGTATGAGCCACCATGATCTGCACGCTCGGCATTCTGGGAAATTTTTAATTTCCAACAAACCGTATTTTTCTCAACATTCTTTATTGTGAAACCCTTCCGCAACCCCTCACCCTTCTGCCTCCTGCTCAATAATTTTCCTTATTTTTACTTCTTCCGTGTTTTCCGTTATCTCCAGCCTCCGGAGTTTTTAAGCTTAAGGAACGATAAACACACGCAGCTCTATGTTAACAATGTCATGGGGATGTTAATGTCAAACGGAAATGATAACTACGGTCAAAATGAATAAGATTCATGAAGAGACCAGAACAGAGAGTGAGTAAAAGTGAATTAAATTACAAATGTATTTGAGAATGATAGAGTAGTTTTTAAACACTAATGTAGAAACTTGCATAAAGGAAGAACAAAGGGGAATGCATTTTTACTGTGTATTTAATTTTTAATGTATTAAGTAAATATGAACAACGCTTAATCAATGATGAAAGAGTTAGCAAGCGAAGAGTATCCTTGTCAACCGTTTAAATACGTACTGACATCTTCAGTGGGTTATTTGAACGATGAGTAAGAGCCTGAACTTCAATAATGAAGCTTAATAAACGCAGATAGATGAAGACAGAGGATTCAGAGGAAGCATAAGAACTACTAATATAATTCATTGTAAGTAGTGGCAGAAAGTCATAATAAACTACATAAAAAAATGTGTTTTATACTGGCTTGAAATAAACTTATTCATACCTTTGGAACCTCGCTCTGCCCTTGGTCTTCTGAAATCGATTGACCTCATTATACCTTCGAATGTTCCAATGGATCTCCTTATTTTTATTTCATGATTTTTATGAAAACAACAACTAATCGTAATATATTCTTTTAGTAAAGAGAGAAAATGCTGAAACTGTCAGCTATGAATCGAGTCACTTATAGCTTTCCACCACAACAAGGAATCCACACAAAATGTATTATTTATTAATAGAAACAATTAAACACAAAACACCGTATTAGAAACAACAAAAGTAAATATTTTTTATTGATGAATTTAGATGAGACACGGAAACTAATAAATAGAATGAAATGAAATGAAGAAGAAGTGAAATGGAGTAAAAAGAGATAAAATAAACATAGATTTTTTAAAATATAGAGCATGTGTGTCTCCATTTTTCATCTTCATTTTCCTGAGGAAGACCGCTAATCCACGATTATTATTTTCAAAGCGATACCATTTTTTTTTCTTTTTTTTATCTTCTTTATGCTTTCTTTTTTTATTTATTTATTTTTTTTTAATTTGAGGCACCAAAACTATTTTCTATATAGAAGAAGACTTTCCACCAAATTTCATTGTTAATCTCTTTAAATAATTAATAAAATCCTCTTCTTTAGAGAGTGGCTTAGTATAAACTTTCTAATTTATGTCATTCACTAAAGAGAGTTTGAAATCACCACTGTTCGATTCTTACAATGTAGGAGTCACAAAGATCTTCAGTCAATTCATGGCCTGTCACATGAGGTCTCACTTCTTGAGTTCTTAAACTGAGTCAAAACATCAATGCCTTCAATCTCTTTTTCTTGTGTCTTTTTCTGACATATTTGTTTATGTAAGCATTTTGGGTTCTTGATATTTAAACTAGATCATGAATTTTTCTTGTCCATCCTCATCTAGTTCATTCAATTGTCTTTGGCTCTATGCTTTTTATTTCCCACAAGTCCATTCTAACCTAATCTGCTATCTTTATGTTCCTGACTTGAATTAAATAATGAAGACTTTTTCCATAAACAAAGTTCATAGGGATAAATGTCCCTGTTGTATTCTTTCCTGAAGGTAGTTCTAGAGGTCTGTCAAGTATTTCCTGAAGCCTATCTGCCCAACTTTCCATGTATTAAATGCCTTTTTTTTATATTAATAATTTTTTAACCTTGTTTGTGGACCCACTCACCCATTTTGCTCGTGGATGGTAAGGAGTGATTTTCTGTGTGTTTTCTGATTTTGTATTTTCCATCAACTTCTCCAATTAAAATTGATGTAACCATTCCTCCATTCCAAGTACAATTTCTCTTTGGAAAACATCAAAGCTTAGGTGAAATATCTCATGTAAATAAAAATTTTAAATTAATTAATTTCTTTTAGGAAGATACTTAATGGTTAGCTTCTACCCACTTAAAAATACAATCACAGCAAACCAATATATACTTTTTCTCTGATGGTGGATTAATTTGTCCTAATGAAATCTAAAGCCCGCTTTCAAAGGGTTCAATGAGATCATGTTTGTAAGAATGGCATTTCATTTGAGAGGGTAGGTTTCCTCACTTTTTGGAAAAATGATTATCACACCTTTGCCATATTGTTTTGCATCTTTGAAGAGTAGCGGCCAATAATATCCCAAGGAAAGGATTTATAGGTCGTCCTTTTGTCCCCAGTGTCCGTCGTTATTGTTCATCAGAAGCATGCCTTAAGAATATCGTGCATTTCATCTTCTCGACACATCTTCTGATCACAAGATCTGGCCCTCGTTTTAACAATTCGTTAGAAATCCACATCATTCCGAACCTCCCGAATAATTTTTCGTTTTTCTCGAAAATAAATGAAGTAGTTTCGTAACTAAATAGTTAGTAACATTCGTATACTAAGGGCCTTTAATAAGTCATCGCAAACAAAATATTCTATCAGAACTTATCTTCGTTTGAGAATTTTCTTTATATTTTGAATTTAGACAAGAAATCGCCCATCGTATTTCGTTTTTCCTGTCTATCCAACACGCAATATTGAATTCTTGCAAAATAAAAGCCATCTTCGTCACCTCATTAAAATGTGCTCTGCTCATTAAATATATCTAATTGCGAATGGCTTGCATAATAAAAGTTTCATAGCCCGTTATGTAATGTTCAAACTTATTAATTGCATGAACAACAAATTTTAAGAATTTTTTTCACTACAAAGATAATTCAACTGTGGGAGTTTAACGCCAATGTAATAAATGGCATAAGGGAATTAAATCTTTTTGACCCAACACAGCCCAAGAGCCGCATCTCGAAGCATCCGTAGAAATATGGAAAGGAAGTTTCCAATTTGGTCCTCTCAAGATAGGTGCTTCTATTATTTTGTTTTCAAAGTTTCAAAAGCGGATTGACAAATCGTGATCCCATTTAAATTCACAGTTTTGTAAGCAACTCAAGAGTGGAGATGCTATTTTAGTGCAGTTCTTCTTTACAAATCTTCATAGTAACCAAAGAAACTAAAAATTCTAACATCTCTTTGACAATTTGAAATAGGCAACTTGGAGATGACTTCAACTTTTGATCTATCAACTTTAATTCCTATCTCCCGAAATATGATGTCCTAAACAACTTTCTTCTTTCAAGAACATCATGTTACATTTTTCATGTATTTAATAAAGGTTTGTTTTTTATATCTTATGAGAACTTTTTCCAATTTTCTAATGCCTCTTCAAAATGTATTACCAGGCTAAACCAAATCATCCATATAAACCTCACACAATCATGAATTAGATCAGAAAAAATTCCTAACGCTCTTTGGAATGTCATTGTGCACAGCATAACCCAAAAGGAAGCACTTAAGAGGGCAAAGTTCCTCCAACAGGTTCATATTTGATCTTCAAAGGGTCAATTTGATTAGCCACTAAAACCATCCAAGAATGAAAGTACTTTTTTACCTAATACTGTATCTAATATTTGATCAATAAAAGGCAAAGGAAAGTGATCCTTCAAAGGTTGCTTTGTTCAACTCTAATTCAATGGTTACCTCCATTTACCATTCTTTTTAGGTACTATAACCGTAGCAAGAAACCCATCGCTTATCCTAAATCTTCTGATAAACGTCAATGGTGTTTTGGAGCTCTTTCCTTCACTATCTCCCTAAGATTTGGATTCATCTCTTTGGAGGTTGTCTGATTGGTCTACCGTTTTCCTTGCAATATAGATATGATGGATGCAAGTCTTAGGATCAATACCTCCTTCTTGTCAAAGATACTCCCATGCAAAATGCGAGAATGTTTTTGAAGAGTCTGTTATTCTTCTCGCTAGTGACTTCTCCGTATGTTTATTGATATTCAATGTCTTTTCTCGGAAAATCTCAAAAACAATTACTACCTTCCATAGAGTAAAGAGACATTTGTCTTCGATGGATAAAATATTCATGTCATATCCAACTAAAACAAAATAATCAGTTACCGCTAAAATTTTCTAATGTGTTCAATTTGATCATCCTCACTGAATCTCTTTAAATGGTAAAGATATTAGAAGGTGTTCACTACCGACCCATTCATTGTCTCCTATTTCCGTAATTGCTCTTGCGGAGGATACAATTGAATTTTCTGTCACCAATATTGTTCTACATGTCTCCGCATCTACAACTAATAAAAGCATCACTGTGGCCGCCCAAGGTCTTCCTAAGATAATTGGATGTCCTCCTAGATTGCTTTTGGGAGTCAAATTCATAAAGTCTATCGGATATTCCCAAGAATCTAAGGAGATCGAAATATCTTCTAATACACCATCCGGTTTAATAACCGATCGATCCGCAAGTTGCAATAAAGTAGGTAAAATAAGGTTAGGAAGTTTTAACCGGTCGATAGTCCGTCTACTCATAATGTTGATAGCAGCCCCTAAGTCAATCAATGTGTTTGGAATTTCTATCCCAGTTTATAGTGTTCTGACAATTGACTTCCAGATCTACATACTTCGCATGGCAATTTTTCCCATCATACTGACCGCAATCTTTCCTACCAGGTGGATTCTTCTTGTGTCTTTTATCTTTTCTTCCTCGGTCTTTGAAACTCAACTCTTTATACTTTGTTGAGAGAGAATTTTCAATGAGCTGTAGCAATGGAATGTTGATACAAACATTCTTCAATTCATCTAGGTGTTTGTGTTAGCAATAAAATTTGTTTTTCCAAATTTCTATCAACTGTAGTCTTCTTTCCTAAAAGGAGGTGTAGATGAAGATACATGTTGTCGAACGACAGGAGTTTGTGGATGCTAGCTTTTCTTTTTTCTTTTGAATTTTTGAAACTGAAGATTCTTCTAACCCTGACCACTTGAAGAGAGTCCTCCTCAGAGGTATCTTGCTCTTGAATGTCTATAGAAGGTTTTTTCTAAAACTCTCACCATTCCAGTTGTACACGTTGATAGAACAATCATATAGGTAGGAAATTGTTGTCCTTCACCATATAAGTAGTTTGAGGATTCTTATTGTTAGGATTTGGCAAGTTATCGAGCCGAAGTTGATTTGTCTTTTTGTTGGTGGGAGTATGAGTTGATAGATTTGTATTTTGTTAAGAAGGTTGTTGTTGTGGAAAATGGCAATGAAAGTTGTCAGATTTGGCTTGAAATTGTGGAGTTTAGTTATTTTGAAAAGATGGGAGGATATTGATAAAATTGAGTAAATTTCATATGATTTTATAGAATTCTTGTACCCATGGTTGATATGAGTTTGATGTTGGGGTTGAAGTTGTTGCCAAGGAGTCCAATTTGTGGGTTTGAAGATTCATAGGTTATTAAACCTTGAGATTTTTGTCCTCGCCAAGGTCTCCTTGCGACAAACAAACAGGAGATTCTATTGAATTTGATCTTCTTGAAAAACAACTTTGAGTCCAGGGACAAAGGATAATCTTTGATTCTATGATTTTCCTAAAATCATACATGTTTCTACAACTTTTGCATCCAGGTGACACCTCTGTGTAATGCCAGTCAGTTTCTTTCACATTTCTGACAAAGATGGCTAAAGCATTGCTTCTCGCTTTCTCGCTTGTTTTGATTTTAAGGGTGTCTAGTTGTTCACTAAGACCTCTAAGATGGTCAGTTTTAAACTCATCAAGCATATTACCAATCTCTACCCTGACACGATCCATGCAGATGACATTTGAATAAGAGAAGACCCTGTGTCTCTTTCCGCCTTTAGATCTTCCCTTGGAGAACTGGATACATAGTTCTCCGTTATATCATGAAATGGGAGTTGAGTAGGAAAATGTCTCCTTTACCCATCATGTTTAAAATGTCTATCCATTCATCTCTAATGGCTTCTAATAGGAGGGCTTTTCAAGGTTTCTTGAATATTCAAGTTGCCCATCTTTGCTCTTTTCAAGTTGTATTGAAATCTTCAATTAAGTCTTCCAAATTTTCATCTTCTTTTTGCATCATTTTGAATACCCCATCCTCGTGATTGGTGGGCATACAATAATCCAAGTATCTATCCAAAAATGTTTGTTTCATATCATTCCAAGTCCCGATAGATTGAGTGGCTGAATCCCATGAACTATTTCAGCGTATCCCTTCAAGGTTGAAGGAAATAGTTTGAGTTTTTGAGAATCTTTCCATAGTCATAAGTTCGGCACACGATACTTCAAACTCAAACGTAAATGTTTCAGGATCTTCACTTCGTAATCCATAAAAGTAGACACGTATGGTGAAATATTTTTCATTGTTGCATGAGTCACTAACCATGAATCAAGAAAATCGTCCTATTTCTACCATTATTTCTTCAATATTATTTTATCATTCTCCTCTCTATTCACCCCGCTTATTACTTCCTCCGCCATGATAGCTTCTTTAGAGTCCTTATAGTCCTCAGTTCTTCATCTATGGAAGGATGAGAGAAAGTTTCTTTGTTTTCAAAGTAGCTTTAATAGGTGGTATATAGAAAATCCCCATCCAATGTTTTGGCTTCAGTAACCAAGGCTAGGGTAGATGATGGTGAATCCGGTCTATGCCTCAAGAAGATGGTTGCACCGGAACTCTTGGGCTTTGCTTATAAACCTTTCCCCTAGAATTCTTGTTTCATGCATGTCATTTTTTTTTTTTAGCAAAAAGTTGGGCTAATAATTCTCTTTCTGATCTTCCGTGATCGACACTAGGTACAAGAAGAGAGGCATATTTTTGTAGAAATTACTAAACCATTAATCCCTTTTTCTGATCCTCTAGATCACACTAGGTGCAAGAGGAGAGCATACTTCGGCAGTTACGTTTTCCTTTTATGATTTTATGTGTTTTTTTTTTAAGAAATTGGCTACCTAGTTACACTTCCCGGCAACGGCGCTCTTTCAAAATTTTTGGTCAATTTAGTGTGTCCTAAATTGCCGTACTTAATTGTCAATCCTAGGAATCGTAAGCTGATGAAGTGCGGCGCACTATATGTCCAAGATAACCCTTTTCTTATCTTTTTGTCGCTATATTCAAGGTGGTAAACAACTGAAAGAAACAACAAGGTTATATCTGTTCAAGGAAATGATATTCCCTATAATGATTTTCCAATCTCGAAACTTCAAAAGCAAATTGGAATTACAATGACAAAAGAAAGTAAACTCGAAATGGAAAGTGTTGTTAATCTAATAAATCAAAACAAGAAACTAGTGAATATGAAAACTAAACTATTCTTGTCGCTAACCGAACACAAAAGAAACTACGCTTATGGAAATTCAAAGTTGCAATGAAAGAAATCTAAACCGTATTACATCAATTGATTTTCTCGGGTACCTTCATCATTAGACCAGCTATGACTTGTGGAAGTAATCATAAACAACTTGTAAATCGATATTTAATTTGCGTAAAGTAAATGAAACTAATACTAAACCATACACACATGATTCAACCGCCATCGCCTCCTACTGCGGCTTTCGGAGGCAATTGAAGATGTCATACATGATTCAATATATTGAAGTTTATGAAAGAAAACTAATACTAAACTACACACTTCATCATGTAGCCTCTCACTATCACCAAAATTGCGGGTTTTCTTGAGGAAAACTAAGACGCTATGAGCAAATTTTTTAATATATCTAATTTTGGCAGAAAGGAAACCACACTAAACTACATCTCATCATGCAAACACCATCACTCAAATGTGGCTTTCTGAGTAGTCAAGACACTATGAGTAGCTTAATATGTCTAATTTTAACTATTGAATCGATAAACAAAATCAGAAATGCACAAACAAAATTAAACAAAGACTGTGAAGAAAACTAGTAAAAGCAGAATAATATCAAGCTATATCATTACAAAATACCAGAAAATGCCCCCGGGGTGTCTACCTAAAACTCGCACAAGAAAACCGATTAGTATTTTAACAATCCTATAAAAACATAAAAGACAGGAATGTAAATAAAATACATAAATGTATAATTAAAATAAACTACAGTAAAATATGAACATGTAATGGGTTATGATACAATGATTACTTAAAGAAATGAAATGAAAATATATACATTAATATACGTAATCCCCGCTGAGCAGGGCCCTTCTACGCGCAAAGGTATGATCTTCAAACACGAATAAGCTACAAACAGTTTTTCACATTAAAAAGAAAGTCATTATAGGCCGGTGGTATTACGGCTCAAGGCGCGTAATCACTCACATAACAGATATAACACATCATCTCTTAATGAATGAATAAATCATCAACTCACATTCACTAACCCTACGTGCGTATGCAAACGCTGAGGAAGCACAATCGCCCAAAGTTTATGATAGCAACCCAACACGTAGACCACGAAGGCCACGGATTTAGAGTATGACCATGTTTGGGAAACGGATTCATGGAAGGTGGGCGCTTAAATTCAACCTAATCCTGTACGTATGTCACTCACTTCTACACAAGCTTGGGAACGGCTGCCATGGATGTTTTGCGGTTACCTAAACAAGAGTCCACCGGGACACAGAACTCCGTCAGCTGACTTCACGTGGATGGCTTTGACCGTGCCTTCTCACGAATTTCATTGAACCAATAGGACACCAACCATGTCCTTGTCATTCCTAGCCTCGCCCATGTGGCCGTTTCTCTCGTCGACACCGTAACATTGATTTCCATGTACACGCAGTACAGCCACCATGAAAGGACAAGTTTCCGTTAAAATTTATGAACAAAATCTAAATCAACAGAAAACACACAAAAAGTAATTAAAACGCGTTAGATACCCTTTTTCACATGATATTGAAAATTTGAAAAAAAAAAAAAAAAAAAAAATAGTGATAAAGAGATATGGAAAAGGAAAGAGACAAATCTGGATCAACAACTGTAATGTTTTTTCCAATATTTTAACCGAAAATTTCAAGTAGTTTACATATTGAAATGAGGTCCCGTAAAAACATCTTTACTCCACTAACAAGAATATATACATATCCACATTTCTACACATACGAAACTCAATTTCGAACACTTACAAGAATTTTTCAATATATTGGAAATGGAACATGAGTGTCCCCATGTCCGAATTTGTTCATCAGAAAATCTCTAAATTCATGGGTATAACTTTATAACTTTTGTGTGGAAATCATCACAAAAGTCTATCGTTTGTTCTTCTCAGCAGATGTGAATCTTTCCTCTCACTTGAAAATGATGACTATGCATTTCCCCGGGATAAAGAAAAGGTACCAAATTAGGCTTCGTATAATGACCATGCATTTCTCCAGGATGATGAAGAGAATCGAGAAAGCCAAGTCCTCTCTTTCAATCTCTAATCCACCTAACCTCTCGTAGTGCTTTCCATCTATCCATGTAAACAATGGAGCAGATTTACCCAGTTTCTTATTTTCCATCAATTTTTGGCCATTAGGTTTCAAATTAGGTTTTCTCATCTTCATTCATTGTGACACCATTCTAGTTTGCCTTTGTCCACTTCTTCGCTTCCATGCCCACCTTCAACTCCTTCTACCACCATTTTGCCACCACAAAATGTTGTGGCCAAGCCACCATGTGAACACTGAAAGATGCTCTCCAAAGTCAAATTACACATGCAATGCATTAAGAAATCAAAGTAAATCATGCAATAAAACATCGTCGTAGATGGCTAGTTACTCGCCATGAAGTCACATCCTACAATTTGGTGCTCATACCCCCTTCTCCGGGAACTATCTGCTTTACCCAATCAACATGAACTTCATCCAATACCGCGAAACAAGGGGTATCTACAACCTTGAATACCAAGTGTGAAGGGTTGTTGGGTTTACTCCAATCCCCGAGGCCAATTCCTTGATTTGTTTGTATGATAGGGAATATGTGTACTTAAAAGAAACATAAACAATTGAAGTTGGAGCTCGTCGTCTACCCATCTCGTTGTTAGACTTTTCCGTTCACATCCATATATGAAGTATAACGATTAAGAAGCATTATTTGTTTGATACAATACATTCCAAAATTTGGAGTGCCCTTCACCCATATCACCTGAAATAAAGGACGACCCGAAAAATGTAGGTAGGGGATCATGTTTGTCATCAGCTTTGAACACACCTGAAGAACTACTATGCACAATCACAATCCTATTAGAATTGGAGAATCAAAGGCTATGTATCGTATGATCGAAAAAACTCTCGCAGATCTTCCTTAGATGTGAGAAAACGTGATCTCTGAAGCTATTTCCGGTAAATACAGAAGTCGTGGAGATCTGATGTAAAAATTTTGATTCAAGGGAGGAGGACAAAAATTTGAAGTATTTGATTGTCCAAATCTGCTCAGACAGCTCCGTAGAGGAACATCTTCTTCGGTGTAATGTTAAGGACGCGAAAAATAACATTTTTCAAACAAAAATGTGTATGGAAATGGTGGAAGATATAGACCATTAAACAAGTTGGTTTAATTATGGAAAACGGAATGGAATTTTAACATCCACGAGATTAAAAACAAATTCTCAGATCATTATTCCTATTTTTGGCCTTTGCATCTAATCATTTTCTTATCTAAATTGATGAATGAAATGACCCAACCTTCCAACAATCTCCTAGTCGAAAAGACAATGCCAAGAAACCGATGCTAATACTTTATAACTTTCTTCATTCAGACATCATTGATATTTATGGCCACCCGCCTATTCCACTTCGACCCACACCATTGTTTCTTTTAATTTTTTAGTTTCCTTAATTGTAGCACAATTTACTATTTTTGCGCTTTTCAGTCTAATCTCCGTAGCTGCTTGAGGTCTTGAACTGTTTTTGGCATCAAACTCCGTGGCAAAAATATGTGTCCATTCTGTGACTTGATATTTCATATCAATAGTTTTAGTCTTGATAGATCTTTTCTAATGTATCATGTGGCATCAAATGTAGGGATAGTGGTGTTAAAGCTATGACTGGAAATTTGATGTATTGACTTAACTGGACAGGCCTATATTCGGCATTTACCCTAGGGTTAGGTTTTTGGATGTTTATGGTTTTCCATTGTTTCTCAATATATAGGCCTTCAAGCCTCATCGAGAATACAGATTTCGCAGGACTATAGCCACCAATATTTGGGAGATAAGCTACCAACGCCCTAACTAATTTTTTTTTCCATTCTCGTCCGTACAATGCATTCAGCTCGATATTAATGAAATGAAGTGTTATTTCTCATACATTTGAATGCGTGTCAAGGAGTGCCAGTAAAAAAAGGAATTATTAAATGCAACAAAATGAAGAAAGAGGTTGGTATTTTAGGACCTAGATTTTCAAATATAAAATGCCAGGCATACCACCACTACTCAATACATGCCAAGGGCCAAGTTATATCGTGTCTTAAGTGCCAAATCACCCTCTATTACTTCTCTTAATTGTGAATAATTGATCTTAAATAAATTTTATCTTAAACCATGCCATGAATTCTAGGGCATCCAAACGCATGAAATTGTCAAGTGCCACTAAGTGCCAAGAGCCAATATGTGTTAGGGAGTTATAAGGAATGCTATGGAGTTCCAGGTTTGATAAGGAAGGAGTGACAAGATATGTTAGATAGTTCTAAGGTGCTAGAGTGCTAGGAAGCATACCTGCATGTGCCAAGTGCCAATGTGTGTTGAGTGTTAGCGAGTGCTAGGGAAACACAAGCGAGCAATATGTAAAAATGCATGCAAATGAATGAATAAGAGTGTGTGATAGGGAGTGTCAACGAGTTCCAAGTGTGCTAAGGAGGGAGTGACATGGTATGCTATGCAATTTTAAGTAATGCTAATGTCAGAGGCATGCCTAAGATGTGCAAGGTGCGAGGGTGCCAACACATGTTAGGAAGTGTTAGGAGAGTCCTAGGGACACACAAGAGATCACTAGGTGAAAATAATGCATGCAAATGAATGATTAAGATATTGTGACAGAAGTTTCGGTGCTGAGTTCCGTGTGCTAAGGAGGGATTGAAAAGGTATGCTAGGAAATTCGAAGACGTGTTATAGGCCAGGGAAACATGTCAATATGTATCGTGTGCTAGGTGTGCCAATGCATGTCGTGGAGTGTTATGGAGGCCAGAGAAAAACAAGGGAGCACTAGTTTCAAAAATGATGGAAATGAATGAATAAGAGTGTGACAAGGATTTTTAGCGAGTTCTATGTGTGCTAAGGAGGAAGTGACAAGGAATGTTAGGTAGTGCCAAGGAACGTTATTGTGCCGAGAGCAACATGCCGAGATGTGCGCGGCGTCTCACTCCTCGCCAATGTGTGTGTTAGGGAGTGTTAGGAGTGCCACAAACATAAGGAATAACTAGTTTAAAATGCATGGAAATGAATAGATAAGAGGTGGGGAGGTCAGTGAGTTCTGCGGTTTTTAAGGAGGTTACAAGGATATGTTAGGTACCCAAGGTATGTTAGGAGTGCTGTGTATGTCAAGAAATGGTGGTGTGTTAGGGAGTTCCAAAGCATAAGGAATGTATGGAATGCTAACATTTGCCACATAATGCCAAGGGATTGTTAGGGACATTCTGTGTGTTATGACATGTCAAGATGTAAACTATGTTGCTTAGTTATTTATGGACATGGTTGGACGTGAGCCTTTGAATTAGTAACTTATTGCTGGGATGAGTTAATATTAGCCATGAGTAGCCTAATATGAGTATAATCCATTCTTATGTGAACAAGGCAAAGTCTAGTTGTAATAATGAAACCATTTTCTCTAGGTATAGCCCCATTAGGTCACTTAGGGCATCAATTTCCGTAATCCGGCCAAATAAAAACTTCTATCTCCTAGAGGTGATCGTGTTGGTGGGTCCCCTCACTCTCCTCAAAATTTGGGCCAATTTCGACGGAATCTACAAACTCTTACCTCAAGCCCTAGCTCGGGGATTAAGCTTTGCCTAGGTGTTCCCTAAGCCAGAACCTAGTAGGATCAATTTGACCTATCGAAGTAAGAAATCTTGCCTAATACTTTCCCTCACCTTGTCCAAAATAGGAACTTTATTGGTTTCTAAATTCCATCCCCAAACTCCGGGCCGGGTGTAGTTGGCCCCATGTGTCCTATTTAGTGTCAAAGGCCTTTCACCATTTAGAATCCAATTCTCCAAAGGATTTTAGAGACCTGAGAACTTCCTTCATAAGTCTTATTCTTTCTCCCTCAACCCTTCAATACCCCTCCTCTCTCCCTAGAAGATCAAGTCCCCGTTTAAAAGGAAACCAAGTTTTGTACTTTATTTTATCTTAGGGAAAGGGTTTTTAGGGCCACTTCCCACCCGCTCATTGACTCACGCTACCCGCGACTTCCTAAACTACTAAGCCTTCTCCCATCAAAGGGAAATTCCGTGAAGAGCAAGGAGCCAGGACAATGGGCTAAGCCTCCGCCATTGGCTTTGTACTAATAATTTCCCCTCTTAGGAACCCCCTTTTAGGTCCACTACTAGTTTGAGTGGTAACAAGTTCACAAATCCATTTGTGAAAAAATCCTTGGTATGCCCACTTTTTCCATACTACGGCTCGAAGATGAGAATTCTAGGCTATGGAGGTTGGCATTCTTCTCATTGAATTAATCCTCTACAATATAGGGATAGAACTAGGGCTAGTTATGGGCCCACTGAAGATTACTTTAGTCTCGTGCCCCGCACATCCTTAGGCCTCATAATAATTTCCCTTCTACCAATATTGTTTTCTCCACAATAATAAGAGTCGTGGCCTTTCTTGCGCTCACCTAACAACCCTCCAACTATACTTGGACTACCATCAATCCTCCCAACCACAATCAATTTTTTATGATCTAGGGCCCACAATATTTTCATCATTCAGGGCTCTTCAAATTTTCCAACTAACAATGGTTTGAGTCCTCTCAAAATAATTGTACTGTGGTGTATCAAAATTTGATCTTTGTTGTCCAATCTATGAACAAACTTTAATTACTCCTCACTATCCCTTTTACCAACTGTGTACATGGAGTGAGGAGAGCTTTAGAATGCGTATCACCACTAATACCATTGAATAATTTTTTATAGGTTGCTTCCGCATTCGTCTAAATAACTATGGATAATCGTGTACCAAGACTCTCTACATTTCAATTCATTCTTCTTATGGAACATTTCTTCTCCATGCTAATCTTCGTTTTTAGGTTCCACCCTCCTTTGGATCCGTTGTCTCCCGTACATACTAACATATAAAACCATATTCCAGATTTATATTTTATTATTGAAATAAATCTCACTCTAAGGGTCACAACCTATATTCTTATACAAAAATTTGTCACAGCCTTAAGGGCATACCTTATGAACTAAACATGCTAGGAAATTGTCCTAACTAGGGAATTATACTAATGTCCTTCTAATTGTTGGAGAACAAACCTTATCCACCCATAGAAAAAACATGACTCTTGCCTCCATAAGGGACCTCAACCTAGGTCATCCGGATCCATAGATTTCCGGGCATTTCTTTGACCGAATCTTGACATGAACTCAGATCTCAATGTTGACCCTCAAACTAGGGTTACCTCACCAATATTACGTCCGTGTTTAATTATGTTCTAGCTCTAAATTAGTGCAAGCCCTCCTACATTTATGTTGGTATTTATCATAGACCTTGCGGCTTCAATAACCACCACAAGGAAAGATGGTAACAACCTCTTCATTTCATGTAGAAAATCTAACCCGTAGGATTCACGAGGATCTTGTAATACTAAAATAAGATACTCAATCCTTCCTACAATTTAGGAAATTAGCACGATCGCACAATCACATATAATTAAATTATCAATCACACAACACAAGATGTATATGGGGAAAGAAACTTCTCAAAACCATCTATCTCTATTGTGTATTAATTCAAGGAATCATGAAACAATACAATGCTTAATCTCTCATGAGATTCTCAAGCACTCTTCCAATTGTCTCCCATTGATCTAGGCAAAATTGGTCTAGTACTTAGCCAATTCTCAACCTGCCTTGCTCATGCAATTCCTATGGAATTAGCTCCCTATTAATTAGGAAAATTAGCCTTCCTTGATTGCGCAATCCATCATGGCATCCCAATGACTTTATAATTTCACATGGGCAATTTTCTATCAATGCAAATGATAGTTATGTTCCTCTTAGCCATGTTACAATAAGGCTCAAGGGCCTTTTTATTATTGAAAAATAAGACCCTAAACAACCAAAATCCTAAAGAAAGGAGATGTAACACCAAGATTTTATGGGCCTCATTAAATCCTGGGGTTAGATGTAATACCAAGACTTCTTTAGTGTTGTTTGAACCTCGCAATCTCAACTGAATAATGCATAAAGAATTTAATCAAAGATAATGTATTTATCACTGCAGAGTTCGTAATTTTTCCAGTTACTATAAGTGTCTACTCGATTGCCTACACCATCGCCGATATCCGAATCCCTTTCCCTTCGACTACGCGCAACTCGTATTTGCGCTCTAGTATCTCGACATCTACTCATTTTCATCTGTTAAGATATATCCGGCCGCATCAATCTAGTTGATCCTTCCCTGGCTATTTTGTATTTTGGGCCTCATAGCGACGTGATCCAGCATATGCCATCTCGTTGACCCTACCCAAATTTATTATCTTGGGATTATAAGCCCACATCACCCCACCTTTCACTTCAAGGCATGTCATGGTTGTGTCTTCGCCTATCTCCGGCTTGAAATTTCCCCCCATGAGGTCTCTTGAGGCCTAGGATGCCCACTTAGTATCCTCTTCGTCTCTATAATTTTGGTTTCTCCACAACTTTATGAGACTCGTTTAAGGATGCATGTTGAGAGGTAATTTGTGCTCCCTCTCAACCACCAAGTCTCTAACCTCTGCTTTTCTCCTCAAAGCTTTGCATGCATCTGGTACCTCAAGTGCATATAGGTTCTTGACTCATGCACATTGTAATTGTCCTGCTATTACAAAAGATTCTAAAAAAGAGTTGATTTTAAATTGATGACATCTCCCTCACCAAAGTCTATCGACCACTTTGTTTTTCCATTTGGGTAGTTTTTCGCAAGGAATCCAAATATGCTATTTTTTATTTTTTTTAACTAAAATCTTTAGATATTTTCCAACTTTCCACCCAAAACATTATTCGATACCATGTAGAAAATCTACCCAAGGAGATTCAATCGATCTGAGAATGGACTAAAAAAACGACATATTGAATCCTTCCCAAGCACCTAAGTGTAAAAACAAAACATGGACGCACAATAACAATAATTAAGAGAAAGAAATTATCATTGCATGCATCACAAGATACATATTCAGGGAAAGAATTGCATTTAAACTCTTCATTCTATTGTGCATGAGCTGAATGAATCAGAAACAATACAATGTTTAACCTTCACAGACTTCTCTCACACTCTACTCAATTATCTCCCAATCGATCTGTGCAAACTCGCCCATTTAGCCAGCTTCAACTCATTTCACCGCCTTGCTCGTGCAATTCCTAGGAATTAACTCCCTATTAATTAGAAAACAAGTCTTCCTTGATTTCGCAATCCATCATGGCATCCCAATGATTTTATAATTTCACATGCGAAATTTTCTCTAAATACATCCGATAGTTATGTTCCATTTAACCTCTCGTACCGGAATCCGTGTCTTCCTCAAAACTAGCATGCATGCAAATATTAATAGTGAATTATCGCCATCCTGGACACGACGCATGAATTAAATAATTCTCTAATTCAACGACCTATCACTAGCTCATCACTCAATGAACATATTTAAACCGATTTTTAACTCATTTAATTGAGTTAACTAATTCACACCTACACCCCACTAATGCATCAACTACAACTCGACCTCGAAAATATTAGAATCCCTCCTGCATGCCTCATCTTATAAAATATCCTCAACTTCTAATTTCTTGAGCTAACTCATCATGACTTAATTAACTGACAATAAAGTTGTTATGAGATGAAATAACAATTTATTTATGAAAAATAAATTAGATGCCCCACATTCCTCACTCCCCGGTGCATCAAAATTTCTCACCAAAGGTGGGTGAGCTCTTATTTCTTTTGGTTTCCAATTTCACCTCAGTTTTCTTTGCTCATATTTCAACATTTCAGAATTTGATGTGGCCTTCAAACAAAGACACCATTGAAATCACATGCCTATATTCTCATGAGCAACCTCTCTTAAGCTCGATCCGTGATAAGAGAACCAACAATATGCCATCCTACTTCCTAGCTTGAACTCATCATGATGACAGTAAATTTTTTTTTTGAACCTCACATGATGATCTTGCTCTTGGAGTGATGATCAGCATCTCCTTTAGCAACACTTACACGGCCCTCGTACTCGACCTACTTTAGGACTACATCTCTTTTTACCCCCTTTGATCAAATGAGACCTTTTCTACTTTATGTTATTTCCTTCACTCTTTGGGGTAGGCCCTCAAATAGTTTTTTTTTTTTTTTAGACTCCGTGCTGATATACCCAGGTAACCTTAGTATAGTTTATTCCCATTAGACTTTAGAAATATTAAATTTCCTTTTTTAATTTTCAGATTTTGAAACCCCATCTTGGATCAAAATCCCTTTTCTTGGCTTCTTTGCCCATAAATCCTTTTCGACCAAACTCACGCAAACGCATCTCAATAGGCCCGTGGATTACCTCCTGCCAGATAATTAAACAACATAGTTCAGTTATAGTAACAAGAATCTGGTAAAGTTTATTGTATTGCCAGGGCTTGGTTGGGTTCCCAAGTTTCAAATTGAAGTAAGGGCAGTTGTGAGGCATGAAGGCTAGGGAGCATTAGTGGCATGAAAAGAATTAAAGGCATTTTAACACACAACATACCAAATGCATTATTAAGAGTGTTAGGAGTGTTAGGGTATTAAGGGATAACTAGGTCAAAATGCATGGAAAGGAATGAATAAGAGTGTGTGTCGGGGAGTGTCGCTGAATTCAAGTATGCTAAGGACAAAAAGTGTGTTAGGAGAAGTTAAAAATAGGATTTACGGAGGTAGGCTCATGATTGCTGAAAATTTGACATAGCACTGGGTTTTGTATTTAAAATATTCACTTGTGCTAGGCACAACATTGTTTTTCCTTTAGCTATTTTTTATATTAGAAGTGGCACACTACACCGCTCATGTTTTAAACTATTCTAGATAATTGCATATTGTACATTGTTGTGTATAATTTTTGGGGCACTCACCTTGTGTTGACTTATATCTTCGTGTGCCTTGTGCATATTGAGGTTTTTGCAAACTCTGCCATTTTCTACTATCTATATGAACCGAACATACATGTGAAATATTGCATGTGTAATCTATGTTTCTTAGTTTTTTTATGGCCATGGCTTGATCATGTGATCCTTGTCCTTAACTAGTTAAGTGGGACAAGTTGAGCTTGGCTGAGTGGCATACAATGAGTTATATGCGCTCTTAGTGAACAAGGCACAATCTACTTGTAGTAGTAATTGGCTTTGTTGTTGAGGTTGAAGGTACCTCAATATTGTCACATGAATTGCAACAGCCCAAGCACTTGATTGGGCTCTGAATGGGAAACAAAATAGTTAGAGATATGAGTTAAAGGCACAGGAACAAAGGTGGAAAAGAAAGTAAGGGAGAAGCCAACATACTTAATATGTGTCGAATGACAAGGCGTGCCAAGATGTGCAAGGGTGTGTCAACAATGTACAAGCCGACTATCAAGGAAAAAAGGAGAAACAAGTTAAACTACAAGGAAATGAACACATAAAATGGTTAATAAGTCATCAAATTACCTTTTCTAATAGGGGCATGCTAGGAACACTCAACACCAGGTAGCAATAGGTTCCAAGTCTTCTCTCTAGTTTCTTCTCATCTACTTTCCAACAATTGATCTCAAATAAATTTTAATATTAAACCATGCCAAATCATACCAAGACATTTACTATTCATAGATGCTACATTTTCCAAGTACCCAACACGTGAAGCAAGTGCCATAATATGTGTTTGTTGTGTGGAGTGTTAAGGCATAAGGGAAGGACATGTTAAAGAGTGATAAGTGTGTGTTAATAGGGTTACACGCATGTTGAGGAGTGTTAAGGAGTACTAGGACAAAACATTAAGGGAGCACCGGGTAAAAATTCATGGAAGTATTAATATGGAGGAACAAGGTACAGATTACCGGTGAATGAGTGCTAGTTGTCATGCCAAGGAGTGAGAGACAAGGTATGCTAAGCATTGGTAAGGAATTCTAGGGAATACTAAGGCATGTCAATAACTCCCAAAGTGTGCTTGAGCTCAAGGTGTGCTAATTATATGTGCCAATTAATAGTGCAAAGACATTCAAATACATACCAGGTGCTAAGGATGTGCAACTTGCTTGCCATGAAAATTAACATGTGTTAAGGCAACAAAAGGAAGAACCTAAATAAGAGGGTTAATAAGTCAGACCTTACCCCCCCCCCCCCCCCCCTCTCTCTCTCTCTCTCTCTCTCTCTCTCTCTCTCTCTCAAAAGGGGAATGAATACACTAATAATAGGTCCTAGACATGCCAAGTGTATTGTGTGCCAAGTGTTAATGTATGGCTGCTTATCAACGAGGTGTTTAGGTATGCTAGGGACTATATGCCAACACATGCTAGGAGAGTTACATCTTGTGTTAGCGCATGCCACCATGTGCTTGGGCATCACTCATGAAAATATGTTCTAGGTAAAAATGAAGACATGCAAGGTGCTAAGAAATGTTAGGTGTGGCTACATTACTCAAGGTGTTCCCATATTGTTGAGGAGTGTTAGGTATTTCTCATTAATATAATTGTCGCAGCTTGATTATGTATTAAATAACATATTTCCTACACATACTAGTGGAATTTATTCAGTGTAGAATTTTCTAGATAATAAACTCAATAGATACGAATCATGTGTTGACTCATAGGAAAACTCTAGTCAACTAGTCATTACTTGAGGAAAATCATACACACTAATTATTTCTTAAAATTTTGATGGACTAAAACCACTATGGCCTTAGACATAATATAAAAAATACTCCACAATAATGGTCTTAAATCATTTCGATGCTTAAAAATATATTAACAAGAACATATTGTCATAAAAAAAAAAACTCATCGAATGATCAATGATGATCGACATTTTTCGACCGTCACCAAAAGTAACAAAAAGAGAATTGGTGAGGGTCATTAAAAGTTCATCACTAGAAGTGTCACCAAAGAGAGAGTTAGGTGATGGGCCTTTTAATGACCAACAAAAGTGTTCATTGAAAATGGATTTGGTGACGAACCTTAAAGGACCATCACTATATACACTTACAGTGACGCTTTTTTACGGACCGTCACCATATGTGACATTGGTGACGGACTTTAAAGGTTCGTCACAAGCATGCCCCTCACCAATGTCCTTTTTTCTTGTAGTGTTTACTATCGAAATAGGAAATTGTCGTAAAATCTTCATTTCCTTGATAGGAGAAATTGTTGTTGAAATCCTCTTTTTTCCTTCAAAAGAGAAATTGTTGTTTGTATTCTTCATTTCTAGAAAGTAAAAGGCATTTTAATTGTTGATTTAGTGCACCTAGTTTCTTTTTCTCATTTATAACATTAAGGAAACTGAAAAGAAAAACTTGCATTTGCATGTAGGAATTTTGCGTGTTTTGCAAAAAGGAACAATAGGAAATCTGAATTTAGTTCGTGATCATTGATTTGTTTTGCTCATTGATTTGTTTTCTCATGGATTATTTTCTCTTTTCCCTGAGTAGCTAGGAATTTTCCAATACATCATTGCGGTGAACCTTTGAAAGGAAAATTGTAAGCAAGATCAACATAAAAATAATCTCAATTTACCTAAAAAAGCATTGGAACCATAACGATAACATTTAGAAGGTCTAGGCTAGAGACGTGTTCCGGCGTTATAAAAAATAGCAGTTGTTGTTAACTTGTCTATGATACATTTCGAGTGTGATACCTCACTCCACGTACGTAAGTATATCGTAGCTCATCCAAGTACTTTCGGGTATATCGGGCGGTGTTACAGTATGATAAGTATAAAGGGGTTATCTCACTGTGCAGTTTCGCATTAGACAATGCTAATACGGACTTGGGCCTCCACGTACCTTCGGATATATTGGGGAGGACAATGTTTAGGTGTTATCCATCCATAGTGAACCAAGTTGGTTGCCTTGTAAATTGTGATACATTGAACACATCATTTGGGGAGATTTCCTGCCCATACTTCTTGGTTCGCCAGGAGGTATTCTGCAGTTCATAGTTTCTTGGTAAACCCTCTTACCTAGCATTACCCTTTTATTTTGTTTATTTTTTTTGGTTAAAATTAATTAGTAATATTGTAAGAAAAAAAATCATTTCCTTTGTTCACGTAGATTAGCTTTAAAACCACCTTTACCACCAGAAGTTACTTCTAGTAGGTGAAGGCAATCACGATCTTTCGAATCAAGTACAATTCATACCTCTAGTGAAACATCATTTTCCCATAAACCAGAGTTAGCTCAAGTTGTTTCTACATATCCCGATTCATCTAATGTTGTCGAAATGAAGTCTTCATAGTAACCCGTGGTCACGATCCATCCAATCAGTGAGATCGTACCTCCTAGACCCGACATTTTTCAACCACAAATTGATCCAGATCATGTCTCTTCTTTGCCAAAACATCTGAAATATGAAGTCGAATAACCGGAAGTTGTTCCTATCGTGGTCATCCCACAAAGTTCTGTAGCTATTGAATCTCCCATATCACACAGTCAACCACCTGAAATATACTTTGGGCCTAATGGTGAAATTCTTCCACCTAGTTTAATTGTGATTGAAGAAATCCCACAAGATAATACACCTTTAACTACAACCCATTTTCGGGAGGACCTTTACTTGTACGAGCCTTTTTCTCGATCGACATCCTCTGATTTTATTGATCTTCCTCCTTTTCAAATTCTCGTCGATTCAAAAGGGTATACATTTGGTCAGACAACCATGTTTGGACCAACATCTTCAGTTGGGCTTGCTATTCCGATTACGTCAACTCTTTCCCTTGCTACTCAGTCGATGTTTACCACTTAACCAAAGTCATATTTTCATTGTGACCCTATGGTCCCATCAGGTTACAAATCATTATCTGGAATTTTCTCTGGTGCATCTTCAAATCCATGGAATTTATGAATTTCATCATTCAGTATTTTAACTGGTAATCCTATCGTAAGTACTGAACGACTTGATTAATTATGCACATCATCAGGGAAATATGAAGCCGGTCCTTCTGGGTCTATTCCTTCAAGTGCCATATCAACTTGACTCCCAGCATTTGGAGAGTAATATTTTCCATCTTATTATCCTCCTCATGCTAGGGGGCAACCTTTGGTCACCCAATATAACAATACTCCATCACATTTTGGTCAGTCTAATGTTGAAACGATTTTTTTTCAATGACAACCCACTCTGCCTATCCAACCACAAACATTTGTACAATCGTATCAAACGGTTCAACCTGTTACACCCACTTCATTAACACTTTTTAAAACATCTATACCCCTATTATATAATCAAAAAATTATACATCAACCTTATCAAGCAAGTCCTTAAACTCAATATCATCAAATGTTGGGTCCACAAACTCCAAATCCTTTGTTTAATTTACAACAACCTGTAGCAGGAATTATTTATTCACAAGCTAGTCTACCATTTTATGGGATGTCACAACCACAACCGAGTTATACATATCAATTGAATCAAATTTATCCTAGTTTGGGTTATAACATTGGTGGAGATACCCCTTACCAGCCATAAGCGCAAATGCCTCAAACCTCTTTTCAACGAGTATTATATCTAGGTTTTGGTCAACAAAATCCTCAAGTGTTTGCTATGAAAACAACCCCTATCTGGGTTACCAGCAATATATTCTTTATACTGGGGCTCAAAGGCCTGTTGCTCAAGAAATTCCATCTTACCTTGGCTATTCTCAACCTAACCTTAATAGACAGTTGCCCTTTGTTGCAACTTTAGAGTTACCAGATTTAAATTGGCTAACTAATGATCCAATCAACTATGCTCCTTGGTGGCCAGTGATACCTCATAAATTACCCTCAGATATTCCTAAGTTCAATGGAAACCCTGGAGAAGATCCGTCGACTCATGTTATGACTTATCATTTATGGTGTTCATCAAATTCTCTAAATGATGATTCTGTTCGACTACGTCTTTTCCAGTGTACGCTCACAGGTCCAGCTACAAAATGGTACATTGAATTACCTAGAGTTTCTTTTGATAATTTGACAATACTAGATACTGTCTTTCTGATTCATTTCCAGTTACCCCTCAGATATGAAACTGAAATTTAACTCTTGACCAATTTCAAATAGACTAATGCTACTCACATTTCTGATCATATTCATGAGTGGCGTCATCGTCGACGAATGGTTAAGAACTTTGTTCTAGATGAGCACCTTGCTGAATGGTTCACTAAGTCCCTCTTACCATCTATAATTGAGGATTTTTCTAAGGGTGGCATCGTCCCAATATTTAGGCATGATTTACACTCAGTCTGGCATCCTCTATGAAAACATCACTAATGTGCTGAGATCTAATTTCAATGTTCCTCCTCAATTAAAAGAATCTCATGCCGAAGACGGATTGATAGGTACTGTAAACACACACCACACTACTGCATCTGATCTGGCTCCTACTTTTGAAATTAATGCCATGCCATTTAACAAAGGCAAAGGTGACAAGCAACCAGGAAGTAAGAAAAAAGGGAAAATCAAGGAAAAAAAAAACTTCTAACCTGTAGGAAAGATAATCTGATCAACTGTCTAGACCTCAGAAACCTCGTTATCAATGCATAATCTATAATGAGGAAAACTTTGTTAGGGATTTTCCTCACCACGCTGAAGTATCAAAAATCATCAAGACTTCGAATGCATCAGCTATGTTGACAGACCCATTTCCAAATCCAGACACAAATATGGTTTCTACGGATCTAGCTCTTAGTTCCCAAGTGTTAATTTTATCTGTCACAAAACCTTCAAATGATATTTTGGTGTCGACGCAAAATAAATATTATGGTAGTCCGACCACTGATCAACCTACTACCTCGACAATTAATCCATCTACAGAATCAATACAACCTACTGCTATTCCTCAATTGAAAATCAAGCCACCAAAGTGAGTAATTCATAAATTGACATATAATCCTCGAGCAAGAGGCGCTGCACAAAATTATAATATAGTTGAATATTTGGCCCAATCCCCTTTAGTTATATTTGTGCTTGCGGTATTACAAAATTGTCCCTCCCAAAAACAGGCTTCATTGTCGACCATTAGTGGAATTGATACAACTGGTGCTAATCTGTTGTCTTTAATCATACGGGCTATGTGCTACAACTACGAGCAAAATTGGAATTCTCCATATACGTAAATGTTTTCAATCACCTTGTTCATTGGACTATTATTGATGAGGGAGCATCTACATGCATTATGTCTCTAAACTATTGGAAGTCACTTGGCTCACCACGCTTATCAAAATCATCAAGGACGTTGAAGGTATTTTATGGACGTACATATAAACCTTGTGGTATTATTATAAATAACCTACATGCTGAACTAGGGGAAAAAATAGTGAATATTGATGTTGAGGCTTTTGACAAACCCCTTGAATATAATATTTTACTTGGAAAGCCATGCGTATATGCAATGAATGCTATTGTCTCTACATATTTTAGAATGATTTCCTTTCCACATAAAGGTACAATTACATTCATTAATCAACTATCCTTCTTTGCCTCTGCTTTGAAGGTAACTAGAAGCATTCCATTCGTTCACAAACCCCAACTAGAAATTCAGAACATTGGTGTAGGACTCTTAAAGGAAACTATGTCAGAACCATCAATTCCAGACGAGTCTCTGTTTCTGATCGGATCATCTGATCCTTGGTATGGGGATCTCATCATTTGTCTCCAAACCCAAACTTTTTGACCTAATACCTCTCGCTCTGTACAACGACGTGTTTGATATCAAGCCGAAGATTATCTAATCATCGGCGATACACTTTATCGTCGTGGTGTCGATACTAATTTAAGGAGGTACCTCACTCATGATGAGCCCAAAAAAGTGTTAAATGATTGTCATGCTGGGGTTTGTGGTGGACATTTATCTTGATATGATACCATGCAGAAGATACTCCGTGCTGGTTACTTTTGGCCTACTATTTTTTTAGACTTCATCCTCACGGTCGGAAGTTGTCATGCATGCAATATTTTTTATCTTGAAATCTGCAAACCGCTAGCATCAATGCATCTCGTTGTCTCTGCTGGGCCATTTATGAAATGGAGTATTGACTTCATGACCTGTAACCCTCCTTTGTCCGGGGGGCATGGTTATGTTATTGTTGCAGTCAACTATTTTACCAAATGGGCCGAAGCGATGCCTACACTCAGAAACAAAGGCTATAGTTACATATCATGGGAAGCATTTGAGAAACAATATGATGTCTAAATTGAATGCCAAGTTAGGATTGTCACATGATAATTCTACTCCTTACTATCCACAATCAAATGGACAAGTTGAGGCTATTAAAAAAATTCTTAAACAAATGCTTCAACGAACGATAGGAATTTGTAAAAGGAACTGGCATTTGATTCTGTACTCCACCTTGTGGGCGTATCGAACATCGGTGAGAAATGCAACTAGATTTACTCCCTTTCAATTGGTGTATGGTTTGGAAGCTATCTTACCAATACAATGTGAAATATCATTGTTAAAACTTGCAATAGACTTGTTACCTAACACCTCAGAAGAAGAAGCACGTCTCCTTAACCTCATCCATCTTGATGAAACACATCGTGAAGCCCAATTGGCCAACGAAGCGCATAATAGACGTATAAAGGCACAATACAACAAAAATTTTCAGCCTCACATTTTCTCAGAGGGCGACTTGATCCTTCTCTATGATCAAGAAGCTGATGTAATAGATACAGGGAAAGTTGAGCCATTATGGCATGGCCCCTATATTTACAAAATAGTTCTTGCTAATGGTTCTTATGAGTTAGTGGATTACAATGGAATTCCATTGGCGCAACACAGAAATGGGTTGTATTTGAAACGTTAATATGCTTAATCATGAGCTTGGTAATTTCTTGTATTATACTGTAAATATATGTTGTTGATTTGAATTCAGTATCTTAATTTGTTTTTAGAGTTTTCTTGACATTAGTAATCCTCTTTACATTTCATCGCAGATGTTTGAATCTTCGGAACCATTTTTTGGATATTCTGATGGTGCTAGCCGTAATACGCAGAATCTATCCTATACAGCGTGGGACATTTTCACTCCGAATGGTGAGTTAGTGAGTTTTCAAGGGATTTGTATTGGTAGATCAAAGAACAATATCGTTGAGTATAGCACGTTGATCGAAATTCTCTCTGATGGCATTTCATTTGGTATTAACCACATAATCATAAGGTTAGACTCACAACTTGTGGCATTACAACTTACTAGTGTTTATACTGTTAGAAATCCAACACTTGTTAGATTGTTCCTAAGAGTTTGACTTTTGGAAATACATTTTGATTGCATTCAATATCAACACATTTCTAGAAATTTGAGCACATTCACTGATTCATTAACTAATGAAGTTCTAGATAGACATTCGCAACATATGTAAAGAAAATATTCACATCATTTAATAGGATTACGCATTAAACATAGGAAAAACTCTGAAATCATATATATAGATAGTTATAGGTTTTTACAAAATTTGTGCCCAAGACACATTGGTCATATGTATGAAAAATTTCACAAGTAAACTAGTGGTGCTCATGGTAACATGCTATAGATCTAGCTATCCTGCGAAGTAACCGCATCCAACGGTTAGAAACCCCAATAGTGTGTCGCTGCAGTCACATAGGAAGCTCTTTGATCCAGAAATCTAGAATCCCCAAGGTCAAGCCTTCTATGTGCTGTTGAAGCTCAGTTAGAGCCTCAGCCAGATCAAGATCTTGAAGGATTTCTCTCCCGACAGCCCTCTCTGCTGGCACATCTGCTTTGCGTTCGAGTTCCACTACTGGTTGAACACGAACAACATCTTCATTACATCAAACATTTATTTTAGTCTTGGAAATAAATCAATATACAAAAAAATTGTATAACCCTTGGGAAAATAAAAAAAACATGGTCAAACAATTCTTGCCTATTGCACCCCACTAAGTGCCTTCTAGTAGTGCTAAATATGGATCCCCTCAAAAATTGACGCCTCCATATGCATAATCATCGATGGTGATGATTTTTCACCGGAACCCAGAAAAGAATGCAATAGAGAACACAACATTTGATTAGCCAACATGTCGACCCATGAGTCCTACCCATCTCTGCATTCGAGGATCTCTAGGACTAGCTATATCTAGTGTCACATATTGTGGCTACATCAATGGAATCTGTTCCAAGGCGAATTATATAAATGTAGAACCATAGCTAAAATTGTTCTTCCTTCCTCCATTTTCTGTGTTTAGTTGTTCCTTTATCTGAGATAGAACAACTTCAAACTAGTTGAAGACTGTTGGCTCCATACACTCTAGCGCATACTACATATATGATCTGTTCTCTACATGTGCTGTAATGGTGCCGACAAGTTTAGCGATTGTGAAAAGGATAGTTCTCAAAGGAAAATCCCTGACATCCTGGACATTCATTTTTGCATTTTTTCTAGGTTCTGCCCCTGGATAGCCATACTGCAGAACATAATCCCTCACTGTCTCTCCTCCAACGGTAGATCCTGAAAGCGAAAGGGGAAATCCTCTCCTCAACAAACCTGTGAGAAAATAAACATCGTCAACTGTTATAGGAACCACTTTCTTCTTAATATGAAATGCCTCTATCACCAGATCCCATGCTCGAACGAAGAACTCCAAGAGTTCTAATTTTTGCGTCATCCCGGACAATTTGAAGTACTTAAGCAGTCTATAATATCTTAGGGCTCTTACAGTACCCGGATCATTCAAGGAAATCATATATTTTTCTTCATGTTCTCTTTCCCTCCATCTAATCGTCATTATAATCCGATGGAAACCTGAAACATAACCATAACATCCATTAGATTCCATTTATTACAAAAACCTAGGTCAATTTTGGGCATAATAAGAAAATCAAAAACTTAAACTGCACCCAACACACTCCCTGACAAGAGATAGTGTGTTGCACATGCAATTACACTTCACTGTACCTCCTATGGAATGTAGGTTTCGACATTCAGTAGTATGTTGCCCTCATTTTTGGCAGAATTTACCCTAGGGACCTTAAAACCCTGAAAATTTGCAGAAATTGGAAATGAAATGAATACCAAAGGAAATAAGAGGTTCATGTCACTAACCTAGATAAAATGGTGATGAAATCCATCTACATAAATGATCGCAATCAATAGCTAAAGTTCAGGGGCAAAATCAGTTTCAGATCTCCAAAATACAAATGGTAACTATGGAATGGTAAAAATGAATAGTGAAACTACTTTTAAATAGTCATTTAATTATTTGCAAGTTAAATTTATTGCTATGACTATAGTTTTATTATTTTTTTATCATGAAACATTTATTTTTAATCCATTTTATGTTGCTCTAAACAGGAAATACAATTGATGAACAGATTGGTCGTGTAGATTTATTTCAAAGAATGACTTGACCACAAAGCATACTTTTTCTCCTTATTTTTCGATATTTTTTAAAAATGAAAAGGGATTTGAAGTGAAATTTATCTCTTTTTTGAGCTTTTATAACAGTGAAAAAGGAACCCCTGGAGTTTTCTCTCAGCTATTTCAGACTCCGATAATGTGAAAATATTTTCGAGCACTTGTCTTTCTGAGCTCGTAAAAGTAAATGAATTGATATCTACTTAGTATAAGTTTAACCCTTTTCCAGACTGAGATAGATTATTTAAAAAAAAGGAATACCTTGGTTAAACATGACCAAAGAGGTTCTCTCAGATATTATTTTACACTTTTTCGGATCTGAGTGAAAAATTTACGAAAAAATACTTATGGATTTTTCTTTCGTCCACCTTTTCAAAATCTATAAATATGAAAAGGGACCGAGCTATCACTATTTCTAAGCTTGTTAAAACATAAAATAACGATGGGGTTGTTGATCATGGCAAGAATTGAGTTTCATTCATCGCTATACTCGTTAAATTATTAAATAGAAATACTTTATTCATCCGAAGGGTTGAATTGTAGATCAAGCAAATGCTACCCTCCTTAAGCTTGTTAAAAAGAAAAGAGGTATTGGTCGAAAAATGACCAGGGAAAATTTTGGAAAAGTGAGAAAAATTTATTTATGGTAGCAAGTCGCTCTAGAACATGACACTTCCTTAACTCCATGTCTGTGACTGTTTGGGTTGAGTAATCATCTTGACGTTTCATTCACACATATGGTTCATAATACCTTCACTTCAGTTTTGGGTCAATGCTGCCAACTCATCACAGTGTCATCGATATGTTCAAGAGAATTCATCTAGTGAATAAATTCATCCTTCTGCAATACTCGTAAACCTTTATTCTCATGACCATCATCCCTGAAAACTGCAATATCAAGTCATACACTTGTCTCCAAAATCAATATCTCTCGTTTCATAATAAGGTGACTTCTTGTCGACAACAAATCAATATCTAGGAATTTCACTTAGAAACATCAGATTCTAGTACCATGAGGCTTTTTACAGCATCGACAAGATCCTCGCTTTCAGACCCTTGACCGAACAATTATTTTTGGCATTCGACATTAAATCATCTATTCACGCCTGATGAAATGTACTGTAATACCTTGAGGGCCATTTTCACTAATGGTGGTTCTCTCATGTTTGTTAATAGCTCACATCATTGGTTGGTAATCAAATGATGTATTTCCATGTTCGACGACAAATCATATATTCGCATGGCTAGACTTGTACTTCAATGATCGAGAAAATGAGATAAGAAGATTCGAGATCTAGTTTTAGCCATCTGGACTGTGATTTCAGGATTGTTGTACACATCATCTATATGGTGACCTTATATACAGATTGTCATTTGAACATGAGCCTATATCTGTAGGCATGTTTGCATTGGGAAACATTCCAGTGTCAATGACTTTCTGAATTATGTACATGTTATTAGATTTTTTATGTGCTGAACATGGGAATGCCTACCCTCAACAATTATGATCAAAGAGGATATATCATGAGGTAATGTATTGTAATATTGATGTAGGTGACCACTCCGCTTCATCTCTAGCCCATCACAGTGTAAATCATCTCAATCAAATGTTTTTTATTATTTTGACCTCATGCTTTAGGGGGAGATTGTTATAGGTTAATTTGGGCATCATTCCCAATGAAATGGTTAACTAGGCATCATTTCTAGGACCAATTAATAAGGGTCTATCATTGCCTATCATTTCAAGTCGCTACATGCCCTAAGGCAAGAAAAAGACAAATCAAGCATGACTTTCATCAAGCAAAGGTTTCAAAGGTTTGAAGTTTATTATATAGCATGTGGGAGCTCAGCAATGCTACCTCTAAGGGGACTATGTGCATTGCATATGTAGGTATCCCAATTCAAGGCTGCTCTGCAAAGCACTTTCTGACATCTATGGGTATGTTGGTCACATTGGGAGTGAAATTATCATTGTTCCGGAATCTCCACTTGGCCAGTGCCTTTTAGAAGAGTTCACATGTGTCAAGCTTCGAATCCAAGTGTCTATTTGACATCTACATGACTGGGAACATGTCTTATTGGAAATTCATTCATTGTAAAACAACCTTCAGTTAATCTATAAATTGAGCACAGATCTGAGTGTTTGATAAGGAAGAATTTGAGTAGAGAAATGCTGGAGGATTTTCAATTGAGAGGTAGATTTGTGTAACATATGATGGAGATATTTATAGTATGATGGTGATGAGGATCGTTGCTAGAAGGCTCACTTCAAATTAGTCATTTGGTTGTAACCTCTCCTTATATCATCAATAAAGAATACAACCTAATTTTCCCTATATGCATCTGTATTAGCTTTGATTTTCCATTTTGCAAGATCTTAGTTGATGTATATTGTTTACGCTTTACTGATTTAGCTAACTAACTTGAATAGACATATGTATTATTGCTATCTTCTGTTGGTTTAGTGTTCTTTCTTGCAGGAAGAATTTTGCCTACAAACCGCTTGAATCTGAAGCTACAACGGACGTGATAGAAGGAGCCATTTAGAAGCGCTTGGATTACAAGTAAGCCTCTAATCCTTTCTGTGTGTCTGCTTTGAGTTAGGAAAGGTAGTCGTATATTATTTAATGTGTTGTTCTAGACTGTCATCTATCTAGGGAAGTGTGTTTTATCTATAATTCACAATTATGGCCCAACAAAAGCCATCGAGACCATACAAATTGATTTTGTTCTAAATATAAAGCTACAATGTGTACATGTTGTGTGTTTTACATATTATGGAGCTCAAAGTATTGATCCATTTATAGTATCCAAGTTATCAGATCCTTTCCATCAAACTTCATCATATCTATATTTGGAATATGGTGGGTCTTAAATCCAACATTAGATTCTATGAAATCATGATTAACATTTCTTTTGTTCTCATCATGAATTTCCTCTACTACTTGTTCTCCTTTAGGAATATTTTCTTGTACCAACTTTGCAAAACCTTCCTTCAAACCTTCCATGTATTTCTTCAAATATTCGATGTTGCATTTCATACCATCCATATTTTCTTCCATTCCATTCTTCTAACCATCCATGCCTTTCTTCAAACAATCCATCTTAGCTTCCTCGCCTTTCCTTAAGCGATCCATCTTAGCTTCCATATTTCCTTCTATAACATCCATCTTAACTTCCATGCCATCCATCCTAGCTTCCATGCCATTCTTCAAACCATCCTTATTAGCCTCGACAAATTTCTTCAAACTATCCATCTTAGCTTCCATGCATTTCTTCAAACCATCCATTTCATTTTTTGTTACTCTTTGCGGGAGCGAAATTTGTTGCATTTGTTCTTGTAATTTTGATATATCATGTTGCACTTCCTACTCTTCATGAGTCATAGTAGAGACTTATAAGGACTTAATGTTTGTTGAATTATTTTTAGTGGAAATTTTAGAACCTAATAATAATATATATTCTTAAATATGCCATTGGAATCCCTTCAAAGTGATTTTTCAAACAAGAATTGTGCAATTTTAAAAAACAATACACACATTTTCTTCCTTTTGAGGAACTCAATATTGAATCTAATGTATCTCTATGATTTTAGGTCCCCTGAGATTTTATATTCAATCCTATATTATCCCTCTAAATATTATCTTCAATGCTGCCACTATGACCCAATTTGGATTCTTCAAGGAAAATTTACTACCAATCTTTGACAATGTCATAATTATGGACTGGTTAAGTAGAGCGAACTTTTACAACGTGACATGTGTCACTTTTTCCTCCTTCAACTCTAAAATCGAAACATAGGAAACTAAAATCCATTTAATTTCAACTAATGCTTATATAATTCGAATCTGATGCTCAGAGAGAAAGATTTATGAATTTTTTCCCAAGGTCACCTCTTTCAGATGCAATTTGAGAGCCTGCAAAAACCCTAACTTCCACAGATCTAATCTCCCAAAATATTGCGAACCAAGGTATGAAATTTTTACAAGAATTTCCTAAGGTTTTATTTGAAAATGGGCTCTTTTAGCATTTTAACCTTTGTAGAAAAACAGATATAGCCAAAATTCCACGATTCTCTGTTTGAAGCAGCAAAACCCCTAGAATCAAAATCTCTCATACAAAATGTTATGAAACCATCTCACAAAATAGAAGAAGAGAGAGATAAAAGAATTAAAAATCAACCACTTTGAGGATGAAACCTCCTTTACATTACATAGATGAACTATTCTTGTATTACACAAATGAAAAAACCTCCTTTCTATATATAGGATTGCATGGGGTCATGGTATAATCCTAACTGACTTAACAATAATAATGTAAGTGCAAAAAAATAACAATAGTGGGATATTATGGGGCATACTAAAAATAATATGGGGACTACATGGGTACACAATAAATATTAGGGGGGATACACTAACAACAATAAGAGACTACACAAGTAATATAGGGCCCTAACACCTTCTTTCCATCTATCCTTCTTTGTCTCTTTATCTCACCCCAAAATGTACACAATTTCTCTATATCTCACCCTTGTCACTCCTCCCTCTCCACTTCTCACTCTCTGGGAATTTATTCTTCCATTCCTCTCTTCACCTCCAAATCCATCTCTCTATCCCTATCTCTCTCGTATCTCCCTCCTTCTCTCCTCCTCTCTCTCCTCCTTCCTGTCACTTGCTTTATATCATACCTCCTTCTCTATTCCCGCGTCTCTCTTTCTCTCTCTCTCTCCACTCAAATCATGTGTCTTCCCATACCACTCCCTTATTCTCTCTCAAGTACTATCTCTTATCCTTCCTCTCTCTCCATTTCTCTCCTACCTCCCCCTCTCTCTCTCTCCCTCTCGCTCTCTATCTATCTATCTCTCTATCTCTTTTCGATCAAAGCCCCCCCTCCCACCTCTATCTCTCTCTCTCTATATATATCTCTCTCTCTCTCTCTCTTTTCCATTCAATCCCCAATTTTTTTCTCTATCGCTCTATGTCTGTCTTCCATTAGGGGATTTTTGAGGTCTAAAATGGGCCTCCTATGAAAAATGTGCAACCAAAATAAACTTGATAAGGACCAATAGGATTCAAGATGATGATGTCAACTATGGTGGATGATTCACCATTTTTTAAGTAAAATGGTAAAAACATTAAAAAATAATTAGATAATAAAACTAATTTTTCAACCTGTATTTTCAACTTATCTCCCAAATTTTTTATTCGAATTTCAACCATTAAATGCTAAAAATATTAAAAAGTAATTTATTAATAAAACTATGTTTTCAACCCATATTTTCAACTTACCTCCCAAATTTTTTATTCAAATTTCAAGCAAGAGTACTCGTTAGATGAAAAATTTAATTCCTCATCGAAGGAGTAGTCATGTTGCATACTTTCGATGGACCCAACTAAATGAAAAATGAGAAATACATTAAAGAACAATATTGCAATCATGTTTTTCATGTATTTCTCATTTTTCATGTAGCATTGTCCATAAAATGTATGCAACATGGGTACTTCTTTGATGAAAAAATAAATTTTGCATCCAACGAGTACTCCCAATCAAAATTTGATGAAAAACTTTTGGATATAAGTTGAAAATATGAGTTGAAAAAGTAGTTTTTCCTTTTTTCCCTCTAAACTTTGATGATATAATCAAATTGTATTTTCTTATTTCCACTATTATTTTATAATTTCCTTAGCAGGCCCATTTTGGACTTCAAAATTCCCGTAATGACTTCTCATTATCTCTCTTCCCTAATCACCCTCTCTCTCTCTCCAACTATGTCACTATATCCCTCCCTTTCTCCTTCACTCTCCTTCTCTCTCCCATTTTCTCCATCTCTCCTTCTTTGTCTCTTTAACTCATCCCTTAACATACTCTCTCTCAATATCTCCATTGTCACTACCTCTCTCTCTCTCTCCCCACTTCTCACTCTCTCTCTTTATGCTTCCCTCCCTCACTCCCCCTCCCACTCCATCTATATATCCCTCACACTCTCTTCTTCTCTCTTAATTCGTCTCTCTCCTTTTCTCTCCCATTTCCCTGTCCCTTCCCCCATATCTCTCTCTCTCTCCCACCTCCATATTTATGTCTCCCTCTCCCTATCTTACCCTTTTCTACCTCCCTCACTCCTATCTCTCGCTCTCTCTTCATTTTTCCTCTCCCCTCTCCTTAAGCTTATCTGCATATCTCCCTTTTCACTCCCCTATATCTCCACCTCTATCAATCTCTCTTTGTTATTCCCTCTCACATATATCTAGAGTTAATATATACATGATGATCTTTTAATATATATATTATAATATAACAAATTTAATATTGTATTAATGTAAATCTATTAAATTTAATAATATTAATATTAGGGTTAATAATGTTTATTTGCATGCTATTAATAATAATTTGGTCCACAGTATTCGGCACATAGGCTTCACCTAAATAAAACATATTTTTTTAATGTTCATAAATATAAAGAGTTTTATGGAGAAAATATAAAAAAATGTTATATTTATTTATAATAAATATTTTATTTACCAAGGTTTTTGGCCCATAGGCTTGGTATATAATTAGATCTTGATTTCTAATCCTATTTCATATATTTTTATTTATTTTTCATACCTCTATATACCTCTTTTGTATTTATTTTTTTAGCATATCTATTTTATAAATATGGTATTTGGCCCACAGTATTAATAATAATTTTTTCCATGGTATTTCACCCATAGGCTTCACCTAAATAAAGTTCTTTTTGGTGTTTTAGTAAATATAAAGAGGTTTATGGAGGAAATATAAAAATATATTTTATTTATTTACCATACCTCTAGAGTAAGTATAAAAACAGGTTTTATTTATTTACCATACCTATCATTTATATTTATATTTATATTTTTTTACCATAGCTCTTTTTTAAGTGCTCGTAAAACTCTTCATATTGTAAATTTGTATTCTGTTTATACATAATAATAATCAGATTGATTTATAAACAGGACAAACATTATAAAATGTTAAATTTTAAACATTACATATTAAATGTTTATGTTTACATTTACGTTTATGTGTTTACATGAGATCTACCCCATAATGGCCTATACAACGCCTCTATGCTTATATGGTTACAATGTCAGTGGGAAATATTTATTTCACTCCCGTGGCAGCAAGGAGTGGAACAAATCCTTATTTATTCCAAGAATCGATCTATGGATGGAGTATCAAATAATAGTGCACAAGAGAGTGGCGGTCACCTAACGACCTCATAGGGCATGTTATACATGACCATCATGGTCAATGGATGTTATTATGAAATCACAGTGGACAAGAGAGGGGTGGTAAGCTATTGACCTCAAAGGGCATGTTAGACATGACCATCACAAAAAAAAACCATATCTCCACCATATATCAAAAAAAATTTCATCTTTCTAATGCATATGTCATTCTCTCTGCGTTCAAAGCGAGTCCTGACACAAGATAATTTAATAATACATAGTATTCAGTTACCCTCATGTATCTGATGCGAAGAATATTCAAGGTTGGATCCTTACACCGTATTAAAAAATAGATCCTCCCTTAAATCCTTTGTGCATATGTTATTAAGGGAATCATGATCATATTGAGGCTTTTCGACATAGCAACTCACGGGTGAGAAACCAATGGTGGCACCACGCACAAGGTCACATGAAATCCAAACCCTAGTCAAGTTTGATATAACTGTTGTTCTCATATTTTGGATGTTTTAAGATAAATTTGTTTTCATTTCAACCCATATAACAAAAAAAAATAGTAAAGTATTTAATCAATGTATTTTTATAAATTGTCCAATGTCATTTAGCTATGGAGCTTGTAAGAATTTCTTCGTATTTTAGAAACATTTATTGTCTTCTTTACACTAGTGAAAATATAGAGATACATTTTGTTTTCTAGATTAGGATTGGTCACTTATAGTATTTTAATTTTGTTTTATCCTATAATTATTTGCTACAACATAGTTTCTCTTTAATTTTAGTTTTAATAATCATTTAAATATTTTCATTACTTTAAAATGAACCCTTTATTTATAATTTTAGAATGAACCCTTTCAGTCCCGTGAAAGAAATCAGTGGAACAATTCCCTCGTTCTTCCAATATTCAATCTATGAATGGTAGTATGAAATACCAATGCACCAGAGAGGGGATAGTTAGTTAAGAACCTTGTAGGGAATTTTATATATTACCATCACCAAAAATACCCTATCGCCACCACATATTGAAAATTCCGCACCTTTCTCATGCATAGTTTATTCTCTCTTAGCTCAAAGGGAGCCTTAGCACAAAAGAATTTAATGAGAAAGAGTATTTAGTCACCCTCATGTATTAGATGCAAACAATAGTGGACGTTGGACCCTTACATAAGATTAAAACAATGAGCCTCCCTTTCATCCTTTCTGGATACGTTAGAAAGGGATTCATGATCATACACTGGCTTGTCTACATAGAAACTTAGAGGAAATAAGATAGTCACCAGCACCAAGCAGAAGGTATGATACCACCATTGTTCTAAAGTCCATAGTGTATGTTGGATGTTTTAGGATAAATCAATTTTCATTCCCACAGAAGAAAAAATATAACAAATTGTTTTAATAAATGATATTTAGAATTTGTTCAATGTATGGTTTCACTATGAAGCTTACAAGACTTTCTTCATATTTTAGCAGTGTTGATTATCTTCTTTACACTTGTCAAAATATAGGGATACATTTTGTATTCAAGATTAGGATAGGTAACTTATATTATTTTAATTTTTTTTTATCCTCTAATCCTTTTCCACAACATAATTTCTCTTTAATTTTAGTTGTAACAATACTTTTAGTATTATAATTATTTTAGAATGAACCCTTTCTTTATTACGTAGTGACTTATATAAAACTTTCCGAATATATCGCAACTATGTTTTCTCTACTAGTGGTTTTTAATGAAGTTTAAATCAATATTATGAAGTCTCTTATACTCCATGATGTTTATCTTATTAATCTACATTAGGAAACTAGTCATAGTACAACATTCAATGCAGGAAATACTTGCTTCTATGAGGAGCATATGATAAGGTGTTGTGTTTGAGATTATAAGTTATAAAAGAGCTTTGGATTTTCTCTATATTTCCCCACAACTCTCTAGAAATGTTTTACTCTTGACCCTCACAACCATACATGATAACAATATTGATAAGAGTCTCAAATTAAATTTTCTTCTTATTCCATATCGAAAGGTGTATTTATTTATCGGTCCTTTCAAATCCATGCTAAATTTTCCAATTAACTATTGTAACCTTCATTTTTTCCATAATAATCATCATAACCATATTATAGAAAAAATCCTTGAGAAATTTTAGTTTCTTTTCAGGGTATCAAGGACCCCTCACCACAATAATTTCATTAATTCTAAGGAGAAGAATGGTGAATACACTTGCTAAAGTTAGTATGTCACAACCAAATTTTTCCAAATAGATTTCTAAATTTTCAATATATTTGAAAAAGGATAGGGGACAAGGAACAACCTTGCTTGAATCATATATTACAATCAATTTATTTCAACCAAACCTCAACGTTCCTAAAATTAGTAATAAAATTCTAATAAAAAATTATCACAATTCTCAAGTTCAAAAGAACAATTAGTTTTTTAATATATTGCAATTTTTATCCATGTGCATTCTATCAAAAAATGTTATAAAGTCAATGAGACAACATAAATATTAGCTTTATTATTGCAATATTCCTCCACAATTATCTTAGGTGCTCCGTAATTGAACGATAGATCCTAAATTGAGTATATCCCTTATATATATTTTTGTGGCTTTATAACAATACACTAATTTTGTTTTCAAATAATTCCATTTAATTTGGTTAACACAAATCTAATCATAATGGTCCTATAATTAGAAGGATTATTTCTATCTCAACTTTTAAAAATGCATACAACGAAGCTTTCAATCTAGGGTTTAGGAAAATCATGCTTAGCTACTAGATTGAAGAATTTGATGAATGAGTATATGTGCTAAAATTTTTAGTACTTCTGTTTGGTTGCCTTTGATATCCTTATCTTTAAAATTTTCAAGCCTCTTAATCCCAAATTCCATGTCTTCTATCTAAAAAAACTTCTTTTTCTATATAAAATATTTGAATGTTTTACCTCACATTAATGTAATCAGAAAGATTCTGAGCCAATAAATCGAATCCCTCAAGATAATAATATTATTTTCTTTAGATTTACTAATCAAAATTTCCTTATAGAATCCTTAAGATCTAACTTGAATTGGATGGAAATATTTCTAATTAGGATTTTGTAACTTATCATCTCATAAAATTTTTAAAACTTATTAAAATATTTTTTAATATATTTTATAACCATCTTATTCTCTTAATCATGATAAAAAATAATACTTTTTTTTAATACACCACCTTAATAAAACACTTCATCTAAAAATTTGATTCCTTATAACTTTCTTAAAAAATTAGTTCCTTAAAAAATTACCTAAAAATTTCTAACCTAGGATAATAATAAAATAACACATTCCTACGAGGACAAAATATTCTAATTCATATGTCAAATCATCCCTAAATGGTCAATGACATTTATTTTGGGTCTTATTAGTCTAGGTCGTTTGGGTTGTATGGAATATAGTAATTAATTTTTAGTCCCATATTATTTGTGCAGGGAAAAGAAATGATTTTCTAGATTTTAAAATGAAGTTTCATAAATTCATACAATTATTTTACAAGGTTTTCATTATTTTAACTAAATCTTCATGATTCATGCCTTATTTTTCCTCTTCCCAAGAGACCTAATGATATTATATTATATTTTATATTTGTAAACACATGATTTACGGTAGTGTTTGAGCTATATAATACACATTTGATCAACATTTTTTTACCGGTGATGTAACTCATTAACATTAAATGTTTAAGGAAATACAAATTATCCGTAAAACATAGTTATACACATTGGTTTCTCTTCATTCTTGAATTTCCAGCTACTACCATTCGAAGGTGGGTGTTTCATTCTCTATCTTTTTCTTCTTGCGAGGAGCCCCCTCTCTTAGAAATATACTTAGTTATGCTTCTCCACCACTCCCTCTAGAACATTTCTTCTTTTAGTTCTCCAAATTATTGCTCGGTCATGGAATTTATGAGCGAAGCATTACCAGATCCATTTAAGACACACGGAAAATGCATGGTAATATAAGCTACTTATTCATTAGGGTTGGTCGAACAACAAAATATCTTAGTAAAAATGGCTCATTAATAATTCCATGCCTCATAATATTGTAAATGTGGAGTTGAAGGTTGGGACATTTAGCATAGTGATGATACTTGTTGCGGTTGCGAAAATGAAAATAAAAGGCTAGTGATGTAATGATATATAAGAGAGGAATATTAATGATTCAAAATTTATGAATAGGACCACGAGGGAGAAGGAAACTCTTACTAATGCTAAATCCATAGCGATGGCCACCAATAAGTGCTTACTTCCCCATGAAATTCTAGTACTTATGCCACCTTATTCCTTAGCTCCATCTGCCAATTCAGTATTGGTGTCAATTTCTTCCTTGTTTCCCCTAGGACTTCCACTATCGGGGTCTTATTTCATCGTAGAAACTCCTACAATGATTGTTCCATATTTTCCCCTTAGTCTAAGAAGGGTATTTTCCTTTTTAGTAGAAGATAGTAATGCCTTTTTATTTTTTTTATGGAGATGTGATATTTATTCCGCATTATTCCATCAAAGAAAATCCTGCATTGAAATAAGGAACGGTCAGTGTAGGAGTTTCTTCATTGTAATATGGGGAGTTAATATCATATTATCATCAAAAAAATCATTGTCATTTTCCTCCAAGAAGAAAACATAATATTCCTCAAATAAGCGTAAAACATGAATAAATGTTGCAAGAGTTTATTTTATAGAAGGATACACCATCACTCGAAGTCCCAAGGCAACTAAGGAAGAAGGCATCATCGATACCGAAAGTGTAAGTGAACCCAAGGGAGAATGTAACAATGTTATTAGAATTTGAGGGGAAAACAATGACAGGTGGTGGCCATCACTATGGACGCAACATTAGAAAGAGTTTCCTTATATCACTCTTAGTATTAAATTTGGTAATTTATTTAGTTAAGAGAATTCTTAAATAATTATTAAAATAGTCCCTAAAAACCATTATCACTTAAATATATATTTATATATATGCCAAATTTAATATTAAAAAAAAATACATTTGGGAATTGAGCTCCAAGAAACGCAAACTCTAGCATAACAATCATGCTTGGCTTATAACACTAGTATGGGTAAGATTATTTTCTCTGCCAATAGATTTATAGGATCCATATATTCTAGAAGGAATAGGTAATTCCTTAGGGAGCTTTGTGAAAATTGTTGAAACAACTTGCCATGGTCGATACACTTAATTTTCTCGAATCTGCATGTATATGAACATTTCTAAACCACTTCCAAAATCAATAGAACTTAAATATGAAGGAAAGATTTGGTAGAAAACCCTTGAGTATGAACATATCTTGTTTTGCTGCCAACGGTGCCATGAGTATGGCCCCCTATACAAAATCTGTCCACAAAATATCCTTGAAAAGCAAGGAGGAATATCACCAATGAGCAATGAAGCACTTCAAGAAAAATATGATGGATTCATAACTGTCACCCAAAAAAAAAGGAACATCAGGCAACAGGTGAGTTCCAATAATTCCCTAAAACAAAAGAGTAGCCAAAATTGATATGAAATTCTAAATAAGAAGGGGAAACATTTAAATATAAGGAAGAAACTCCAATCCTAAGACACGAAATAGTGCAACAGAAAATGCTGGCAAAAAAATGGAAAGCTCCCCAGGAACAATCAGAAATTGAGGAAATAACAAAAGTGGACCAAACACCAATGGAAATAGAATAGCGGAAAGAGGACTTAGGTGTTGAAGAACATGTACTGAAATTTCTATTGCATGAATGGAGGAACTTGGACGATAGATTTATCCCAAAAGATCAAAAGAAGTTATACAAAGAAACATTCAAGCATTACCCGACTGCTCAGGCCAGAAAACAAGTACCGTAGAGACTAATTCCACTAAAGTTTCAAATAATAAAATAAAACCGGGAAATAAAAAATGAAGAAGAACTTTGCATAATTCAATCCAATTAGTGGGAGAAATGTTAGTAAATACTGGAAAGATAATACCGTTAACAATGGTATCCCAACAAACTCTAAAATTTTACCCATAAAAGTACTCTCGTGGAATATAAGAGGCTCCAATTTCCAAGGAAAGCAGATATATTTAAAAGAGAAGTTAAAAATCGAAAAACCAAAAGTCATGTTAATTCAAGAAACAAAATTCTTCAGTCATTTAAACCACATTATGAAGTCATGGCCATTGATGCTTAGGGAATAGCAGGAGGTATTGGTATATGATGAAACCTTGCTGAAGTAACAACAGACGGTTGGATAGGATTATCACACAGCCTTACTGGACGCTTCAGAAAATTGGGAACTAAGGAACATTGAATGATTTCGGTAGTTTATGGCCCTCATATCCAGGGAGAACGAGAAGCATTTTTAAACAACATCAGAACTCTGTGAACTATGCATAAAGTTAAATATTGGTTAATAGGTGGAGATTTTAATATGATTTTGAATCTCATAAAAAACAAAGGCGGAATTATAAGACAAGAACTGGAAATGGAATTATTTAGGGACCTCCTTATGGACCTTAAATTAGTAGATATACGAACTGTAAATGGTGTATTTACTTGGAATAGTGGGAGAGGAGAGGCACACCGAATAGCATCCATATTAGATAGATTTGTAGTATCAAAGGAACTTGTTAGCTTAGATGTTTACTATGAAGCCGCAGTTATAACTTCTTTAGCCTCAGCCCATTGGCCAATACGTTTGGAAATTGATATAAAATAATTCCCAAAGAACTGAGCATTTCGATTTGAATTATTTTTGTTAAGGGATCCAACCTTTCTGGAAAAATCAAAAGAATGGTGGGAATCCATGATCATTCAGGGAAGGAATAGAATGCATTCGTTTTAGTTGCTGTTGAGAAATTTAAAAAAAGAAATTAAAAATTGGAATAAAATATAATTTGGAAATATCCATTCAATTATGCACCAACTGCAAGAAAACATGAAACAAAATCAACAACAGATGATTTTACATCGATGCACAGAATCACTTGTTGTAGAAGAAGGGAATATTCTAAGTCAACTGGAGGAGTAGAGAAAGCATGAAGAAATATTATGCAAATAAAAATCATGGGTGCAGTGGCTTAAATAAGGGGGGAAAAGTACAAACTTTTTCCATAAATCTTTGATACAAAGAAGGCAACATAATATGATTTTCTCATTGAAGGATGAAAATGATAATTGAGTCTATCAAGACACATAAATGGAAGCATTGCTAGTAAACCATTTCAAGGACATGCTTACTGAACCAGACCTTGATAGAGAAGAAACCATACATATAATAAATTTTCATATTCTTTCCAAGGACAGTAGAGTTAAGAACTTAGCTTCAAGAAGAGAAGTCACCTTGGAAGAGGTGGAAGAGGTGGTGAAAAATATCCCAAAAAGCAAGGCCTCGAGGCCTGATGGATTTATGGCAGAATTTTATCAAGCAGCTTGGCCTTTTATGGGAAAGGAGATTTGGGAGATGGTTTAGGAATATAGGTGAACAAGGAATCTGTACCTAGCACTAAATTCAATGCTCATCTCACTCACCCCTAATCAAGATAATACAGATACTCCTACGGGGTTCAGACCTATAACATTATGTAATGTAATTTACAATATTATTTCAACAATCATGGTCAACTGACTAAAACCAATTATCCTCAACATTATATCCCCTCAGCAAACACAATTTGTGAAGGGAAGAAAATTTCTATATGGGATAGTTATAGTACAGGAAGCAATGCATTCTCTCAGAACTCAAAAAATTAAAGGTATGTTGATCAAATTGGATCTTTCAAAAGCCTATGATTATCTAAACTGGTCTCACTTGAAGGTAGTTCTCTCTGCTTTTGAATTTGATTTGAGATGGATACAATGGTTGATGTCATGTAGTTCTTCCCCTAACTTCTCTATTTTTCTTAATGGAGCCCCATCCTATCCTTTTAATGCAACTAGAGGACTCCATCAAGGAGATCGTATTTCACCATTTATGTTCATCATAGCAGTGGAAGGTCTTGGTCATCTCATTAAATCTCAAATAGTCGCATGACACCTAAAAGGCTTGAGCCTATGGGGACCGGATCTTACTCTCTCACACCAGTAGTTTGTACACGACATTATGTTATTTTGTCACACTTCTCTAAGAGAAGTAAAAGCCATTTTGGATATTCTCAAAATTTTCATGGACGCCTCTAGAAATTTTATAAATAATGACAAATCAAATTTCTATTTATTTAATTCCAATAATGCTACTCAACTATTTCTAGCCAGATATTTGGGCTTTAAAATTAGAGCTTTTCCAGTGAAGTACTTAGCCTTCCCACCCAACCTGACCTCCCCCAAGGTAGCAGGATGGAAGGATATTCTTAATAACCTGCACAAACGACCTAAAAATTGGGCTATCTAAACACTCAATTCACCTATTCGGGTAGTCCTGCTTCGATCCATTCTTCAATCCATCCCCATATATCAGCTATCAGGAAGAGCAGAACGAAAACCAGTCTGCAATAATATGGTGAAAATTTAAAAAAAAATTCTCTGGCAAGGAGCACAAGACACTAGAAAATGGGCTCTCCTATAATGGGAAAAACTCATTAAAACAAAAAAATATAGGTGGATTGGACCTTTCAGATCCCTATGCATTGAATCAGGTAATGGGAGCTAAGTGATGGTGGTGATGGCTCCAAGGTGAAACCGATCTTTGGAAACTCATTTGGGAAAGGAAATATTATATGCCCACAATAGTTACAGGGAAACTGAAAGAAGATGTTACTCCAAAAGGCTCAAATATTTGGAATCTTGCGGCGATCAACAGAGATTTAATAAGACAACATAGCCTCTGGGAAATTCGAGGAGGGAGAACAACTCAATTTTGGGAGGACTCGTGGCAACAGAGGGAGAAACTATTCAGCTGCTTGGATCTGGGAGAGATATTTCTCTTCACAAATGTACCAAACCAAATATCAGTGGGCAATTACTGGTGTCAAGAGGAGGAAAGACAATGGAAAAAATAAAGGGAAAGGGTAATGGAGGAACGCCCCAAAAACATCACAATGGAACAATTTCGAGAAGGAAATGGAAACCAAGAAATTGGTTTCAACAAATAGGGAAGACATTCCGAGATGGGGCTATAGGAACAAAGGCATGTTCACTATAGAAGAAGGCTACTTTATCAAATCAAACAATCATCGAAACATGGCAGTCCCAATATGGAAAAAATACGGGGAGAAAATTTTTGACTGAAAGTAGAATACTTTCTCTGGCTGCTAAGCCATCGGAAGATCTTGACATGGGATAAATTGAAGCACATAGGAATACATGGCCCATCACTTTGAATTTTTTTTAAAAAGGAGGCAGAAAGCATAGAATATTTATTCAACACCTGTTCTTCTGCAGAGATTCTATGGCAGAAAAATGTTGCAATTCTTCAACAAACGAATAGAGATATTACAATCATAAATGAGACAATCATAAAATGGAAAAAAAGGGGGATATAAAAGTGAAGTCCTCAATCATGCATGGAGGTTGCTGATGGTATTTCTACATTGGGGAATATGGAAAGAAAGAAACCACCAAATTTTTAGAGATGAAGAGAGGGATGTAACCCAGGTATGGAAGGGGATATTGGAAAATATCCGAGAAACAATATTAGTATAAAAATGGTCTGATGAAGATTGGATAGTGAACGGTAATGAGAGTAGGATCCTGGAAACACTAAATTTAAAACCCAAAATGCTAGAAAAATCATTATGGAAATTCAAACCCCAAAGACTAAATCCACTAGACAGTTTTCGATTCCCACAAGAAGGATTTTTGAAATTAAATTATGATGGAGCCTCCAAAGGAAACCCAAGCCAAGAAGGTATAGGAGGTTTATTTTGAAATTCTCGATGCTCAGTATGCAGGGTAAATGCAATGGAGGTTGGATTTTAAACGAATAATAAAGCTAAACTAATGGCAGTTAAACAAGGATTATCAATTGCAGTTTGGGAGACCTACCGTAGAGTTATAGCTGAAGGAGATTCAACAATGGTAACAAGGGTATTGCAAAAACTTCAACAAGGAACCCCCTAGGATAAGATAAGTAAAATTTGGTGCACAGAAATATTAGTTCAAGAGATTGGCCAAATTATACATGAAATTGGTTATATGATTCCCATGCCTGTCCGTAGAGGGGGGAATGAGGCTGCTGATCACTTAGCCAACTTGGGATCGAAGAATGAAGGCCGAGAGTTAGACATTAATCAAGACCATTACACATGGAATATATAGTTACACCCACTACATATCATCCTAGAAAGAGACAAATAAAGGGCTAACAACCCTGAATCGGGGTGCCATGACGAAATGAATGGATGGAGGTCGGTGCCACATAGAGGCATGCACTAGAACATCCATCACGGTTAATCATTAATGAAACGCAGCAGGCCTGTCCTTGGAACAATAGACCTTAATGGAAACTAATACAAACGTCCGAGGCGAGCAAAGCATGTCAGAGAGGAATGGGAAAGGGCGCCAATTGTGGAGAGGGGTAACACATAAAACGCAATTGTAGAGAGGGAATGCTAATGGAAGCTAATTTTGAGATCAGTTCGAAGAAGCGAAGGAAGTTCTGCAACAACATCAATGCCATGTTAATTTGTGTGTAATTTCTCTTGTTACCCTCGTATCTCAATTCCCTATTCTAGTTCTAAAAAATGAAGGCGAAGCTGATGGTTGAAATGAATTATGTGCATTGTTTCATTTATATAATGGGATATCTTACTAGTCTGTTATGGTATTTTGTTCTTCGATTTTTAAATTAATTGACGGGTTGGTCATTGAGGCTTGCATGTTGCCCCTCATATTTGATCTTTATGAATTAGGTAACCCAACACATATCCACCATATCATTCATGGATGAGAAAGAAAAAGTAACTATGATGATCAGGGCATCAAACAGCAGGAGGTAACCATGGATTTCCTCTGGGACCCGGGGAATACAAGAGGAAGGGTATCTCTTTTCCATCAATCTATTAACACTTATTGGAAACTCAAACGTGTCTTGGAAAAGGCCATGACAAGCATGCAGGAAACGAAAGGAAACCTAGTAGTGGTTTTAGAATTGCAGCAGATTAAACAAGAAATATGAGACGTTTCCATGTCTCAGTATCATGTTGCAGAAAGAATCGAGAGGATTGAACATCAACTTCAAGGAATGCAGCAAGTAGAGATGTCAAGATCCACTGCAAAAGACGGCTCTAATTGACTCTTCTGATGGGTGATATTTTATTTTAATATTTTTAAATGTTTATTGCAGCAAGTTTTAAAATATTTTGTTTAAACTACAATTTTTATGGGCATATTAAAGTAGTTACAATGGAAAGTAGAAGGAAAAAATAATTTCAATACCAGATGGCTTTTAACTCCCTCAGGTGGCCAACAGACCTAGTTTCCTTTGGGCAGGTTGAGGCTACTACATGCACCAGTATTTGTATAGCAACTTTCTTTTTGATAAATAGAAAATATAAAGGCTCTACGAAATTGAAAAAAAAATATTAATTAAAAAAAATAACTACACAACATTGCCTATTACATTTTTTTAAATCATAAATTTTTTCCTTCTTCTTTTTATTATATTTATTATTTAATATTCTTTTCGAATGTTCCCCTTTGTTTATAAACATACATTGGAATTTGAGTAAATGTTAATGGGATAAATTTTCTCACTTGTTATCTATTTCATCATTATACGATCATTTTTTTTTCTTTTTTAATTATAAGAAGGTAAGTTATCAAATTAGGCTCATTTCTTTATCTCTTTTGTTTTATTATAAAAATGGTTTAGCATTCGAATTATTTGTTAGCATGGTTGTATTGTAAATTTTTTATGTATCAATTTTTTGTGATGATATTTTTTTTTAAGTTAATTATGTTTAAAATTTAATAGGGATGTGTAGAATCCTAATTTTAGTCAATTAAATTTTACAAACATGCATACTTAATAAAAGGCTATTAATTTTCCAAAATAATGATTGATTAATTTCAATAAAGAAAACAAAAACATAAAAGACTCAAATGACAAAGGGTCAATATCTTCTTGGAAGCTATATTGGTTTTCAATAACATATTATTAAAATATTTTATCTATATTTTTTTTTTCATTTTTGCTTCATAGATTGTTGTTCAGTGATAGTGAAAAACGTTAAAGCCTATTAATAATTTAGGGATGTCTCTCTGGTTTGAGGGAAAACTTGGACCTAAAGTTGGTTAAGTTGCTTTCTTGACGCAATTTCTCAACCAATACACAACTTTTGAGGAACACATATAGCATTTCGATTTGTTGTCAGGGATTTAAGTAATGAAGATATTTTCCCTGGAGCATGATAATTGATTATATATATTCCTTTCTAGTGAACAATAATTAGACAATTGATATTGGTTTAATTTATTTCACTCGAAGCTTCATTTTGTTTATTCAGAAATTCCATGGGTTCTATATTTTGTTTGTTCAAAATGACAAGTGCATTTGTTGTTATGATGGTGGTATTCAGTTGTGTGCTTTCCTTATTCTCACCAATAAATAGAAAACTCATGTTTCTAAGCATGATGCAATCCTTAATTTCCACTTGTAATTATTAGTTACTTATGGAGTTTTAATTTCATTTTGTAAATATTTTTCAAATTTTCAGCTACATGCAAGGTGGTATATCATAATCAACTTCTCGCATGGTTACACTAGAAGTCGAATTATACTTATCTAGATAAATTTTTAGCTCAAAGGGGTAGAGGAGTGTGTAGTAGATCGTTTTATTTTTATTCAAGAGTTTTGGTTTGTAATATATGGGTTGGTATGCAGTATATGGATTAATTTAGTTTTAGTAGAAAATATTGTATATGAGATTTCTATGATTACAATTTTCTTTCCAGAATAAATGAAACCTAAAACAGGGATAAAAAGAGTGAGAAAACTCAATACAAAGTATTATTTGAAACAAAAATTTTCAAGAATAATTACCAATGGTCTCCAAATTATAAAGGAATTTCCCTAAAATCTAAAGTATCTCCCTATGTGAAGATGTTACCAAGTTGCATGAATATATTCTATTATTTTAGATTTGTAGGGTAAACTATTTGAATTGGTATCATATTGAACAAAATATTTCACTTTCAAAATAGTTTCTGAGAAAAAATATTATACTATTGGCTAATGAGAAAGCCTATGGAGAACTGGAACATAAATAGTTTTCTTAGCTATCAAAAATATGACAAAGCTATGGGTTTCTTTCTACTACTAGCATATCTTCTTTCAAGGAATTTTACACAACATTTGATGATCATTCTAAGATATATTTTCTAGTTATACCTATTTTTGAATAATGTTGTGAAGAGTTAGTATTAAGTATTCTGATAAGGATGAAGAAGATATAGTTGGTAAAAAAGAAGAAGGAAAATTCAAACTCTTTGATCCAAAGGGAGGTTTAAAATTCAACAAGAAAAATTGTATGGTTCCTTGATTACAATCTAGTGAAGAATTTTTTTTTTCTTTAAGTCAAATATGAAAAAGTTCATGTTACAGTATTACATATCACCATGCTTATGTTTAAGATATGATAACGATCATTATCTATCTTGAAGATCATTTTTATTTTCAATAGTTTTTTGTTACAAAATCATAATCAAACGACATAATTATTGAGGATAATGAGGAGAGTTTTCAAGTAAAATGTTACAGTGGTCCTCTTTTATGTATGGATAAAGTGATATTGTAGGTTCCAAGAATTAGACAATGAAATTTTAGTGTGCCACATAGTTCACTAAAGAGTAGGCATCATCAAAGAAAAAAGATTTTTTAGTACTTAGCAATAGTGTAGATCAATTTATACATATTTCATATTTCAGGTGGATTGCATTGTGGCTTCGAATTGAAACTTTCAGTTGAAATGTGATGATTCAATTTTTGGTTTACAGTGAGGTTCGACTTCACAGTTGTAGGATATTGAGATGACAATATTCATTCATGGGAATTGTCATGACTCCATTAACCCAACATATTCATGGAACTCACTCTACTGATTATTTGCATCCCACAGGGGGGAGAGGTCCCAAATTAAAGTTGATGTTGTAACATTATCTTGAAAAATGAGATATTTAAAATGTTTTTGGATATTTTGTAGAAATATACCGTATTATTGTGTGTTTCTATCCCTTTGGGAGTAATTTCCAAGGAATCCTCTACATGAAGTACATCAAGAAGGTTATGGCTATAACTATGAATTGTCTAATTTTTCTTTACTTTCCATCATTAATTTATCTTGGATAGAACATAATGGTTATTTAAATAATTTAAGCAATGAAAATGGTTCTTACACAATATTTTTGATAAGTATTACCTGATCATTATTTAAACACCCTACCCACATTTACCCAATTTCACAAGAATAGGGGGGTAAACATGAGATGAGTGTCACTATGACATCTATCGACCTCCAAGTTCTAGTTAAGAAAGTGGGGCATAAAAATTGATCATAAAATGACATCCTACAGGAACTAAAAATCGCTTAGGAGCTGAAGAAACACCCTAGGGGGTCATTCCCTCAGCTGGAACCTTGTTTCACTAATATAGACCCATAACTGCACCATTGACACTACTTCCATATGTCTATCAGGATATAACTACACTTGCAGGATTGTTTCCATGTAGTTATTACCTAAAATCTATTATTTTCGGCATGCAGTCGCAAGATTTGTACCACCTTTTAAGAGTAGTTTGCATACTTGAGAATTTCCTAAAAGTTTTGAGAATGTATTCAAAGTTACTAAAAATGCTATCTAGTCAAAGCTTAGGAAATACATTGACACAAATATGCATAATCCATAATAAAAATTTCACCAATAATATGGAAACCATGTAAGCTACAAGTCATGACTTCATATATGATCGTAAAATGAGAGTATTCATATGAGAATTATCAAGAAAGATCGAAATCCTATCTAGCCAGTTCTAATAAAACTTTTTTTTTTCATACATCAACCATTCAATTACTTAAGAAATGATGATAATATTCGTAAATAGCATATATGATATAACCAAAATATAACCAACAAATAACTGGAATGGAAATGATGATAAAATAGCCATCACGTGACCAGCATAATCAGTACAAGTATCCATAAATAAATGTAGGATGATATCTCTTATTAATATAAAAAAATAAAAACCATGTCAGGGACTTCCACATACCACTCAACCATAGATTGGGTTGATCCAAATCTCTTTTTTATCCAATCGTGCTATAATTATCCCTTTCTTGATCTAGTCAAAGTGGATAGAATTGATCCATGGTATTGACCCATGGTATTTGTTGTTGGTTTCTTAGAAAAATAATAAAATAAGATCTCTAGAAAGTCCATCAAGCCTATAAAAGGGGAGAGAAGCTAGGCATTTAGAAGCAGTCTAGTATTATCTATCTTATTATGTTTGGGTTGAGAACCTAGCCTGGCTAGTTCTATTATTGATCTTGGGACGAAATCCCTGCGGTGATGTTTATGTGGTGGATCCATGTAGTTTTCACAAGTGGGCTTTAGTTTCTTATATTTGTCATTGTCAAGCAGTTGTGCATGCCATTTGCAGGATTTTATCATCTAGGCATGTATTTTACATTCAATAATGTAAATAAAATGGATGCATTTATTGTGTTCTAGTTCTTGATGAAAGATTGTATTAAATGAGAACACTACTATGTTTTAGATCTATCAAAATTTTTATTTTTTGGAATCCTACAGTGGTATCAGAGTTGTGCATCCTACCAGCCTGAGATTTTTATGCAAGGAACTTCGGTGAAATTTATTTTTCACCCTAGCCAGCATTTCTCACTTTGGTGATATTTATCACCCTAGTTGGATTTTCATTTTTTAGTAAATTATTTTTATTGGGAGAAATAACTGAAGGGAAAATCATTTATAAGTCTGTGGGTTAAATTTGTGAAAATATTTGAAGGCATGATTGACAAAATATTCCTATGAAAAATTAATATATTCCTGTTTGGGTATGGGAGAAGATGGACCGTCTTGAAGAAATTTTGACAAACAACCAGAAAATCCTTGATGTACTAGTGAAGTTATATGGTCCTTTAAGTAGCCATATCTCCATAGACAAAAAAGATAATCAAGGCAAGAACAAAATCAGTACCAATAATGAAATAAGGAGGAGAGGACTATGCTTTATCTGTAAGGGGCCTTGGGCCCTTAACCATTCCTGTTCATGTGATAAGAAGAAGGAAACAAAGACAGAACAATAGGAGATTGCTTCAAATCACGGGGAATATTTTGTAGATGGGTCTATTGATCTTCAGGATGGTGAGCAACATCGTGACATTATTCAGGGAGGCTTGTAGGATGACAAGCATTTGGAAGTTCATGAGGGAATAATACCTAATGATATCGATGAGGTAGAATCCTATACAATGGAATTCATAGATTCCTAGCTAAATATCCATAAAGAATATTAACAATCAAGTATACATAAAATTCCACCAATGCATCTATGTTCGACACTTGAAAGGTATGAACATATTGCCTACACAGATGAAGAAGACATGGGAGATTTGAGTGAGGATCCAACCATAGTTAACCAACATGATGAGTATGATCACAAGGAGCAACATGACAAACATAATGTGCAAAATGGACCATTCCTAGAGAGTTGGTCAAAGTCTCAAGTTGAAGATGTGGTCTTGGGGCATCTAGTGCAGCCAAATACAAAGACAATCATCAGGGCACTAGAATTTCCAGTGAAATACTTTCAGGAGAGGATCATGCATTTCAGGATAGATCTTATGTTTTTTAAGCAAAGAGTCTGGATAGTTCGAGACACTGTCTTACAGGAGAATAGAAAAAATGAGGAACTCATAGCGGTATGTGCCGAATCAACGACCAAATTGTGCAGTGTTGAGGAAAGATTGAAATCCCTCACAAGGCAACAAGAGGAGTACAGTTGGGAGTTCCAGAGAAGCCCTCTACAAGAATACATAGATAAGTCTTAAAACACCAACAACCCATCTGTACACTTTGGGAAGAGCGGGGCAGAGTTCTCCAAATACATCATGTTATGTATCCAAGTAGAGCAGCATGAATCGAGCATCGAACAACATAAACATAGTAGATTTGCAGATATTCATTCTTTCCCAAGTATGGATTGGTGAGAGATTATGAGTTGGTATTCTATTGATGGGTTGATTATTTGGAGGATACCCATAGCCAAGCGAAAATTACAACTTGAACCAGTTGGTGCGGACAACGATGGAGTGTTGAAATGGTACCATAACCCACAGGTCCCAAGATCTAGGTGGTATTGGGATCCAGAAAAATGCATTGAGGAAAGGATTGGTCAAAGGATTGTTTGGGATCCAGGTATCTAAGGATCCATTCAGGACCATTCAACATGGAGGGCACATCGGATTATATGGGATCTTGGTATCAATGTACAAATGCTTCTATTGTGGATAGAAGTGGATCGCTTGAGGACAAGCAATCTTTGGGCAGGAGGATTTGTAATATTCCCTTTCTTGATCCAGTCAAAGTGGATAGAATCAATCCATGGTATTGAACCATGGTATTTGTTGTTGGTTTCCGAGAAAAATAATAAAATAAGATCTCTAGAAAGTTCATCAAGCCTATAAAAGTGGAGAGAAGCTAGGCATTTAGAATTAATCTAGTATTATCTATCTTATTATGTTTGGGTTGAGAACCTGGCTTGGCCAGTCCTATTATTGATCCCGAGACGAAAACCCATGGTGATTTGTATTTGGTGGATCCATCTAGGATTCACAAGTGGACTTCAGTTTCTTATATTTGTCATTGTCAAGCAGTTGTGCATGCCATTTGCAGGGTTTTATGGTTTTGGCATGTATTTTACATTCAGTGAATAATATAAATAAAATGGCTGCATTTCTTGTGTTCTGGTTCTTGATGAAAGATTGTATTAAATGAGAACACTAATATATTTTAGATCTATCAAAATTTTTATCATTTGGAATCTTACACATGCTCGCGCCATATTCCAAGCATGATACTGGGATCTCATGGAATAAAACAAGACAAAATAAACCGTGGAATTCAGAGGAAAAACCACCTCAACCCTCAACCACAATGATTCCACCTATACGATCTAAACATCAATAAAATAAACTAGATCAATCTCTACCCAGGTTTTCCAAGGCTCGAAGAACTAGTACGTCAACCCACAACCTTTTAATGCTCCATAGAATTTTTCCAACCCAACTACAGGAACTAGTAACTCAAGCCATAAAGGGTTCCAAAACATTTTTCCAAATCTACGGTCCAGGTATAGTCACTAAAAGCAAGTTGTTCCAAATCCTACAAATCCTTTGTTCCAACCCACAACCATCAAGAACATGAGCACCAATCAGAGAAAAAGGTGGAAGAAACCTACAACACAATGGCTATCCATGAAATGGAAAGACAAGGTTAAAAATAATGTCAATATACTAAAATATCCATTCTAAGGTAAAAAAAAAGGCTAGATAATCACTTGCATATACCATGCATCTGTAAACTAGCAAGGAAATCACACATGCAACTTGTTACCTACAAATCAATCCAATTTCAGCTACTAATCCAAATTTTCCCTTGTTCTTTCCATATTTTCTTTTAATTCTTTCTCCAAATTGAAGTGAGTATTATATTTCTCCAATCATGCTCCAATATTTCTCTAAGTGTGGAAGAGTGTGAGGCAATGAGAAAATCAAAGAGAGATAAGCCCAAAACTATCAAATGGCTAGCAATTGATCCTTAGAAGCACATTTTTCATTGAGGTATCTATTTTATTCATTTTCCTTCACTTTTCCTTTTATTTACCTTGAATATTTTTATGAATATGATTCATATAAAAATAATAAATGTAAATATAAATATTATAATAATAATAATAAATTAGTTAGCTAACAGTTAGTTAGGTAGTCATGAAGAGGTATGTCTTAGAGAATGAGCATTCATGGAAGGGCACGTACCTAGTTATATCAGCAGACCTTCATTTGAATCATTGCACACATCTTTCATAAATTCAAAACTTCTTATATACAATTACTACCTATTCTACGAAGATTCTCACATTCAACTGTTATGAATTATTCCGTTGTGTATATGAACTATGCTCATTACATTGATATTAATGTAATGCTATCTGATCATCAGTTGTTGGCCACTAAAGTCTTCATCCATGTAGTTGTGTTCATGATCAAGTGTTTCGCTACATATTTTGAGGTTATCCATTCTGCTGGTATTCCATTTAAGCCTTTGGCCTTTCAATTAAAAAAAAAATCAAAAAATATAGAAGAGTTGGAAAAATAATAAATCAATATATATTTAAAAAAAAGGGAAGATATTATTAAAACAAAGGGTCAGAACATATTATTTTAAAAATAAAATAATTATTAATTAAAGAAAAAATTATAGCAGGAACGACTGAGAGAACAATTATTGTCAGTCAAGAACATCCGACTACCACCACCATTGTACAACCACCAGAAGCTGGGGAAATGTCACAATCATCTAAGCCATTGAGCTGTTGCACTCAAGTTGCCATTATGTAGCCCTACAGGAGACATCACTAACCCATAATATCCACCAACATTACATAAGTCGAGCCACCACAAGGAAACTTTGACCAACCACCATGCCTGATTTCTTCTTTCATCGGTCCCTTCTCTTGCATTATGTCACCGAATAGCTATGAATAAACCCTCATCAACTTATTCACTCGCTAAGTTCAACACCTTGTATTAACTTGTTGTTCAACACCTTGTATTAACTTGTTCCTAAGGGTGATTGAATATTTTATTAAAAATGTTGATTCTAAATGGAACCAAATTTTACCTAGTGGCCATTTATAGTTTTTTTCTATAGCCATTGTAAATCGACAATCGTCATATCAAAAGTAAGTCTGAACTTCTAAGTTGGCCTGCAAATTTTTATTTTTTTGTGAATACCATTCATACATATTTGTTCATCTAGGGTTATGACTTGTGGAAAAGGTTCCATAAAATTAAATTTTTTGAATCGCACAAAAAGGTGCTAAAGTCATCAATATAAGTTTATTTTACTTTTATATTGGTATTATAAAAAAAAAGGGTCCTATAAGTACAACAATTATATTTGTTGCTTGGAATGTTGAAAAAAATATATTTAATTAAAGAAAAGAGGTTTCGAAGTATAAATGTATATATCCAAAATAAAAAATAAATAAATATATAATTTTATCACCAAACTCAGATAAAGGAGATTACTTAAAAAAAAAACACCTAACCCGATTCAAAAGTTCCAATTGAAGTTATTAAGCAGATTTTAAACAAAATATGAGCCCAATGAATAATTCAACATTTTGGACTAAATGGATGTTTTGTCTAAACAAAATTGGATATACATATATTCCAAAAAATTATAAATTAAGTTTTCCATCACGTGGGAGATTATTTAGCACCGAAGGACATCAACGTAATTCAGGGGCACAAATGAAGAGATTATAAGAAGAACTTGCAGAACCTCAATGAAAAAACAAAGCATCGAAACAAATGTATAAGGATCTAAAAAAATGTTTTGATGAAGAATCAACAAAAAATAACAAAGAAATTTGGCATCTAATATACCATAGTAAAAAATTACTTGAAAAGGTCAAGAATTATAAAGATACAAGGAAAAAAAATTAAGGAGAAAAATAATGACTTGAGAAGAAATTCAACAAGAATTTACGTGAGAAAGGAAAAGAAAATTTCCAGTTAAAAGACATAAATCAAAGGTTGTTATAGAAAATCAAGCGTTTAAATGTTGAGAAGTTTGAATACCAAAATAAATTTGACTTAGAAATTGAATAAATCCTACATCTAAGAAACCGTAATGAAAGTATACTCAATTAAATTAAGAAACTTAAGGATCATAGGAAATCATTGAAAAATAAATTAGAGTAACTTTTCACAGAATAAATATCGAAGTATTTAGTCAAAGTCTAAAAAAAATGAAGAAACATAGATATTATTGATATCATAGTTCATACAAATCCAAATACAATTGAAGAGAAGATATACTAAGAGGTTTCAGTTCAAACAATAGAAATTCAAGGTGATGATTCAGTAACCAACTCAACAACAAAAATACTTAAAGTAAATGATGAAGTAGCTACACACTTGATAAGGGAAATTCGAACAAAAAGAACACCTTATCGACATCTGAATCACAAGAGAATATAACTAAGCCTACATATTTTAAATATTCAGAAGAAAAAAACAACTAATTTATTTTCCAAGGGATACTGAATTTTACAGAATCTAGTCTTATTACACAATTCATTACAAATTTCCATTGTTGAGAAATTTTGCAAAAGGTTAATCTTCGATCGTCAGATTCATTCTCAGTCCTAAAATTTTCTTTATCAATCCTTAAATCATATCGTATTTTATCAATGAAGATTAAATTTCTTTGGTGAGAAGATATTCGAAACGGGAAAAGATATACGACCCTTTCATCAGTAAGCTTTGAGGAAAAATATTTCTGAAGCGAGGGGAAATATTATAAATATAATTCATATAAAAACAGTAATTGTAAATATGAGTATAATAATAAAAATTAATAATTAATTAACTAATATTTAGTTATTTAGTAATGAAGAGACATGTCTAAGAGACATGACCATCCCTCAAAGGGAACCTGCCTATGTATATAGCTGGACCCTCATTGTAATTATTACACACATATTTTATACATTGAACAATTATTATATTTAATTATTATTTTTCCTATGATGAACACTTACATATTGCAATCTTATCAAAGCAAAATAAAAAATTGGTTGCTTAAATATTGAATTAACAGAGTCACATAAGCGAATATAATTTTTTACAAGTCATATTAAAGAAGATATCATCTGCTTGAAATACTATTTTGAATAATTTATTTCTTAAAGGGGTCATTAGAGAAAAATTCAACGTAAAAGTGCCCCTGAAATTTTCACATATATAAAATGTAAACCAATCAAAATCCTTTAAATTTTAAAAGAGGTGCATGTAAATATTTTGGAGGGAAAATACAAAAATCTAGCTTTCTTAATTGTATTTTTGGCTTATCTCCTTATATGTTAACTCAAATTTCAAGTTTAGGGAATTGTTGGATACAAAATAAAATTCCACATCAAACGAGTACCCATTATGCATACTTATGGGAAGACCCACATTGATAAACATGCAGATACATTGAAATAATGTACACGATTTTTTAGTGTATCTTCAACTTTTAGCAACGTGAGTCATCTCAAAAGTTTGCACAATGGGTACTCGTCAAATGTGGAATTTAACTCTAGATCAAGCTAGTGCTTACACATGAAATTTGAGTAAACCTCTAAGGAAATAAGTCAAAAATACAATTTAAAAAATATTTTCTTCTTTTCCATCAAAAATTCATAACTCTTATTTTATTATTTTCTTATTTTTTATTATTTTTCATTGGGAGGTCACTTTAGGCTGAAATTTCCTCTAACGGAAGTTGACAAGTTTAACAAGAACATGAAGAGTTCACAGATATTGGATAATATTCTTCGTCCTTAGAGACCTTCGAGCAATAAAAGATGGGCATATTTATACATATAATTCCTCTTGAAAAGAAGAGTCAATCTCCATGTCTTCAAAGGTTTAATTTGAAGAAATTTTTAAAGACAAGGATAAAAATTCCAAATTAGAAATGTTGCTACTCCAAGAATTTATGCTTATCAATAAGAATATGAGAATAATTTTCATCATTCAAGGTTCAATCCTCGTTAAAATTATAATATCTTCATAATATATTCAAAGAAGTATTTCACATCCAAGTATGAGAGTGCATTTCTTGGTTATTTCTTTTTATGTACAAATTTGGCACTCATAAGTCTAGGGATTGTGTTGGCTATGAAAAAAATGCTTATGAGTCGCTAGAAGAAAGTTTGAAAGAAGAATGTATCCATATGGTTTCAATAGAATAAATTATATGTAAATTTCTCCCTCATTCAAGTATTATACAATATAATTTTGATTCCACAATCTCACTCACTTTTCATGAGAATGAAACATGAGGTTAGCTAAGAAAACGAAGGAAGGAAAGGGTTCCAACTGACAAGGAGAAAGTTAGACTAAGTTTTGGAGAAGAAAATATATTGAGAATGAAAATAAATCTTCCATCAATATTCAAGGTCTTGATATTAGTTGTTGATTATGTTATGTAGTATTCAACATTTTGATATGATTTGTTGATTATGTTATGTGCCCCAAGGAAGAACCCTTGATTTCCCTATCTATAGTTCAACCTAATAAAGAAGTCATATGTTCAAAGATTATTATGACAAGTATACTTTGGTGAAGGATTTAAGAAATACTAAAATGATTAATGTGGTAGCTAACATGTCAAGGTAAATACCAAGGATAATATGAATGATATAAAAGGAAGAAAATATGAAGGAGAAAGGTAAGCTAGGTGATGATTACCAAGGAAGTAGTTATTAATTTAAGAGAGAAATGTGTCAATAATTTGAGTAGATTTTAAAACGCAAGCTTGATGGGAGAGAAGGACAGAAAACATGTGTAGATTATAGTATATCCGAACATGAAAAATATATTACCAAGTAGGAATATTGATAGAGGAATACAATGATCCATACATCAACAGTCTTTAATCAAGAGGAGAGGGAGATACTACATACATTGATCATGTAGATTTTGGGAGAGAAAGAAATAATGAAGCATCTTCATATAGGGTTTCCTAATCACTTTTTTAAGGGGATAGCTCACTAGATTCATAGGTCCAAAGGAAATTCAGGCATAATCGGATAACATAATAGGAATGTACAAATTGAGGAAGCATAGTCTTAGGGGGATACTATCATAACTACCATTGTTAGATAACAAAGGAAGGAACTCACAATTCTTCTCAACATCGTCTGAGGAGGGGGGCAAATTTATCCAGTCTAGAGGAAAACATATGAATAGTTGGAGAAGAATTGGTTAGAACCTATAACACAGTTGGAGAAGAATCCATTTATAAACAATATTAGTTCCACACAAAGTCATGGACATAGTGGTAAGAAACCATGTACCATTTCCATTGATGTCAAAGTGGGAGAGATTCAATACATTGAAAAAATAATGCATTAGGCATAGAATCTTATTAGCTAGTTAAGAAAAGTTCCCAACAACATGGTAAGCGAAGTTTGGTCCATCACGTACAATGAATCTCAATGCCTAATGGTGTTTCCATCGAGTAAAAAGGGGGAGATTGTTTCCCTAAGTGTTGTCATTGATGAAAAAAAGTTGCATTGATTCAAAAGGGGATGTATGAGAGAGAAATACTATAATTCATGGGTAAAAATAAGTAGTATGAAAATTGGATATCTTCTATTACCTCATCAGGTGATGTCAGAAGACGTTTGAAGTTTATTGAGCCTGTAACAGGGGTATGGTACCTTAATGATCCTATAAATAACAAGTTTGTGTACTTGTCATTAATATATTTATAATTCTATATCAGACACTAAAATACTTCTCCTATATGATAAGTTATGGCTATTTGAAGTTCAATATTAATAAAGGGACAAAAATTATGGTAAAATCCACCAAGTCAAATTCGTTAACGAGTGCACAACCCTAGGGTAGATCCATGAGTAAGCACTTTAGTCAATCGACAATGACATTTGTATGTACATGTTCATTAAAAAGGTTAAAATCAAAGCATTTTGGTTCAAATATAGCATATAGAATGAATAAATAATATATTAAATGATCTATTTTAGCACAACATGCTCACTAGTTAATCTAGGTTGGAAACCAATTATACATTTTCACATGGTGCATTGTGAATATCTCAAAGTTCTAATGTGGAGATCCTGACACATGGCATACATTGGTTGATAAAAAGTAATGATGCAACGATATTGACATGGACCCCTCAGTAAAACAACATTTGGCTCTAGTGCCACTAGTACAAAATGCCTAATTAGTTGCTAAAAAAACAACTAAAAATTTCATATAAATGCCATTTTTTCATTCGGTGACCAATATTGGTTAATTTACTGTACCTTATAAAGCGACCAACTTTTAGTCATATTTAGCTTATTCATTAATTGGTTGTATCAATTTTATCATCTAATAGTATATTTATTCATCAATTTGGTCATTAATTTATTCATTGATTTACTCATTAATTTCCACAATTAATGAACAAATATACAACAAAGTATACTCCTAAATGATCACCCAAGAATATGAATTATTGACCAGATAAATATGACCAAAATGTTGGTAGCGTTATAAGATAAGGTAAAGTAACTACTAATAGTAATATAAATGAAAAATTTAGTCGTCATTTGTAATCACAAATTTATCATTTACAATAGTCATTTATATTTTTTTGGTAGTTTCATATTGATCATACAAATGATCAGGTTAGTTTTTTATATTCACTTCATTTAGTTTAATTAATAATTATTATAAATGAATAATTTAGTCATCGTATATTCATTTTATTTGGGTTCATCGTGAATCAATATAAATTTCAGTTTTAGTAGTTTTAGATTGATTTTTTGTTGATTATTAATAAACATGAATTAATGATTATGATTTTGTGACTACATTAAAAAAAATCATATGATGTGCATGTTTGTCTAATATGAAAAAAAAAAAGTCACATCTGTTAATTACAATAGTAAACAATATCAAATAAAACTATAAATAATTTCAACAACATAAATTATATTATATAAAAACCTCAAATATTACAATGAGTTTACAAATTATTATTGGTTGGACTACACTTTACACATGAAATATTGGTTCATCACTTCAAAACATTATCATTCATGTGTTTCAAAGACATTGCAGGTCAATTCACGAACTCAAAATACTTGACCATCAATCTATATTTGTGTTTCTCATGCCAGATATTGACTTCAAGGGTATTACTAAATGGATTCTCTTCTCTCTCTCTCTTTTTGTATTTGTCGCTTTATTTTTATTGTTCTCCTCTTTGTTCATTTCCTCCTTACCATCAATATCGACTCTCTCTTCTACAAATAAAACAAGATTTATGATATAAATAAATAGTGTCGAAACATTATTTTAACACACTCTGTTCATTTGTATTGAATTTTCAAACTAAATCTTTTGGGCTGAATTTTTAAAGAAACTTTTTGACCTTAATTTTTAAAAGAAATTTTTTTGGCTAAATTTTTAAAGTGAGCTTTTTTTAAAGTTGGTGTTTTTGGTTGAATTCTTAAAGTGTTTTCTTTTAAGTAAGTCTTTTGTGCTAAATTTTTAAAGTGAATTTTTGCTCTAAATTTTGAAAGTGATTTTTTTTGTCCAAATTTTGAAAGTGAGCTTTTTATCTAAATTTTGAAAGTGAGTTCTTCTTGCAGCATTTTGAAATTGACCTTTTTGGGGTTGTATTTTAAATATATATATATATACTAGATTATTATGGGAAAGCAAATAAATTGCAAGAGAAAATATGATCAAACAAGAGACATTGAGGCTCTTAGAGAGTATGAGTGAAAGTATAACAAAAAAATGAAAAAAAAATGGTCAAATAATGAAAGGGAAAATCAACCTCAAGTAGAAATTGAAACAGGTATGTAAATGTAAATATTATAAATGATATTTTAAATTTCACTAGTGTATTGTGAAATTTAATTTTTATTTGATGAATTAATTTGAAAACATTTTGCAATGTAAAGAAAGAGAGATATTCCTCATATCATTGATGATGAGATTGAAAATGTTTAAAGAGAAAGTGAAAAAGATAATGAACCAATAATTGACGATGTTGTTCAAGATATTGAAATAAATTCAAGTGAAGTAATTGAATCACTATATATATATATATATATATCATGTGTATTATTGAAATTATACATATTTATTAATTTCAATTTCATTCAAACTTTAATTTTTAATTAATTAGTTTATTGATTATTTATTCCTAATTACATTTAATTTTCATATGTATAGACGAAATAAATATCGATGATGAGATGTTAGAAAATGTTGACATTGAAACTGATGAAGATAAAAAAACTGACTCTGTTATACAATATCGTGTTAAGCTCATTATTGATAAGTTCTTCAAAGATGAAAATGTAAAATTTCAAGCCAAATTTCGAGAGGTCTCTTATAATCAAATAAATTAAAATATGTTGTAACTCTATTGGGTATTGAAAATGAACAAAAGATAAAAAAAAAAATGAAAGAAAATATGATTCAAAATATAAATAGTGATCTAAAATCAGTTGCAAGATATAGAAAGAAATGTGATATATATGAATCTAGAGAAATACAAATCGTAGTGGTTTCATCAAGTACTAAAGAAAATAATCTGGTAAAATCTATGGCAAAAGAATTAGAGACCTCACAAAAAAAATTCCAAAAACATAGGAGATTTTGATTGCAAATATTTGTAAATGATGAGCTCACTTCTTTGATAGTTATTTGTAGGAAACCATAAAAATATAGGCTTGGGGAATATGTTAAAAAAATAATATATGAATATTGGATGAAAATTTCATGCGTTTCACTAAAAGAAAGGGATGTGACGTGGTAGAGTGTTACAAGTCGATTTGGGAATAAACCCAAAAAACATATCATTATTCATTAGGGTCTATCATACTCTAAATTTTTTGCTACATGCCTAAAAAAAGTCTTCACATTGGTGGTCTTCCTTCATGAAAGTTTCACTGCTTAGATGCCAGTTGAACTGCCCCATTGAGTCACCAATGCACTAGTAGACAGTTGTAACTGCTTTGCAGAGCATATACTCCCAAGAAAGACTACATTGCAGAGGATATAGGCACACTTTGGAGTGCGTTGGTCAACCGGGAGTGAATTATTTATTAGATTCTTGGAATCTTTCCAACTTCTAGTGACCTCTATAAGTTGTTCCAGCTTTCACCTCATTTGATAGCCTCGAATTTGGAACCCATGAAGTCATTGAACCTCCTATCCTCCTATTCCCTTGAACAAGGAAACCTCTTCATTCATTTTTAGGAAATCCATTCAATGAATCATTTATGTCCAACCACCCTCATCTACTTATAAATAGAGCATTGAACATAAGTGCATAGGAGAGCAATAATCTTTGTTAAGTAGAGTTATGATGGTGAGATATCAACTCTTGAAGGTGTGTGCATGTACTATGATGTTGTTGGATTATTGATGCTGGATGTGATGAGGATGGAACTCAAGCTGGATGAATGAAAGAAAATCGATCAACTAGTTGTATTATTCCTCCTACTTCATAATAAATACATTTTCTCCTTTCCTAATGCACGTTTCAATGATGTTATATGTGTAATGATGAGTTTAATCGATGCAATTTATTTAAATTGAATAGATCATATTTCCTTTATGTTGTTTTCTGTCTTTTGTTTTTCATGGGAGGTATCAATCAAGCGAGTTAATTTCGATTGAGAGTGACGAAAGAGATGGAGGGAGTCGAGGGAAAGTGAATAAAATACAAGTAGGTTTCTCTCCCTTAATCTATTCATTTTAAGGAAAAGGTCAAATATCTTTCTTTTTGTTGTTCTAAGTGACCCACCAAACTTAGGGAAATCATAGTTATTCGTAGGTTTTTATTTCCTTGAAACAAATTGGAGACCATACTGGGGACGATGGATCACTCCTAGTGGTTTTTTCCTTGTCCATCACCATCTAGTAGACTTTACTTGCTTATTTTCAGTCATTTGAGTGTGTCTTAGAAAAATTAGTGTGATTGCTTTCTTTTTTAGAGAGTCCTCTGGCGCCAATGCACTATTGGTATTGAAACAATGCTCTACATACCACTGTTGGCTTAGAGATAGTGCTATGCAATGCACTATCTCTAACTCAGGGGTGCATTTTCCCTATTACCAACCAAAATCTATCTGTTTTGTCCTTTTCCAATTCATGTCAGTTTTTATTACTAAAGTTATGAGTGATTGATTACCTCTAGAGAACAATAATCCTTTACTCTTCTTGCCTCACTTTTGATTTGTTTGATCAATGTTTATTTTTGTTTTATTTATCATTTTTGAATAGTTCCAAAGTTGAATTTTACATTTTATCAGTTCATTATTTTTGAAAAGATGAATTGTCATTTCATTCCTCATTTCTCTTGAAAGTTTTGATTGATTGTTTGTGCATTAGTTTTTTTTGCTCATCTAAAATTAAAATAAATTGAAAATAAAAGTACGCATTTGCATATAAGGATTGTGAGTGCTGCTTAAAGAATAGTTTAGGGAAAAATTTCATTTAGATGTGCTCATTGTTGACTACATACAATCTGATTTCTCTATCCCTAGCAGCTAATTTTTCATTGTCAAAAATAATTTCGAAACAAATGCTTATCATTCTAATAATGTTCAATACATCTTTCTCTGAACCTAAAATAAAAACTAATAAGAATTATCAACATAAAATTTATCTGAATTATCCAAGGAAGCATTGTAACATTAATGATAACATTTAGTCACTAGTTGTTAGTATGAATTCTAATCGCAAGCGTACGAAAAAAGCTCACTTTAACTATGCATATGAAATAGCCATAACATCAAAGATAGCTGCCAATTTCTTTAGATTTGCAGTTAGTTGACTAAGAAAAATGCTACAAAATCCAGATCTATGCAGTTAAAGACATTAAGAATTAAATAAAAGCAAGAGTTTCTCCATGCATCCAATAGACAAGACAAGAGTATTTTTAAAGAATTTTTGTATTTATGACACTTGGGAAGAGAACATAGGAAGATGTTACCAATCCTCCTCAATGGGATGGGTTCGTGTATGTCCTCATCACTTCAGATCTAATATCTCTCTCTCGTGAGGGTGCAGAAAACCTAGACAGAAACTGCAGCTCAAAGGGAGCTCACAAGAAAAATGGTAGCAAAATATCACAATGATGGAGGATCAAAGTCAGACCAAATGTATAGATCTAGAGTGATCTTTAGGCAAAAAAAGGTAGTGAATGAATGGAAAAATCCATCTATTTATAACAAAATATTGAGTGAGTCTAGATGTTGGTGCATAATTAAAACATTATTAACCAGATCTAGATGGAACTTTTATGGAATATTTTATTATATTTGTTGGAGGGAAAAAGAATTTGACTTTGGTCAAATCCCTTTATTTGTAAATAATAAATAAATAAATGATTTATTTATTATTTTAAGAGTGTGGTTGAGAAACGATTAAATAAGTAGTGATTTATTCAATTATTTATAAAGGAATTAGTCAAATTTAGCAGCAAATATTATTTAAATAATGTTTAAATAATTATTCCTAGAAAATAATAAGATAAATAGCGATTGATATATTTAATTTTCCTATTTTGCCTTAAGTATGACCATGAATATTAATTAAATTGTTGTTTAATTAATTATCCCTTGAGGAAAATAAAACAAATATGGATTTATTCAATACTTCCTCATGGGGTTTCCTATTTAGACCATAAAAAACTTAATAAATTATGGATTACTAAGTTATTTTTCATAGTAAAAGAAAGTTCACTTAGGGTAAAATTTGCCTTACATGGTGTACTTTTGTCCATCTAATAGTAACACGTTAGATGACTAAAAATTGGTGTAACAATGGGAGTTTCAGTTAATTGTCTACAACACATTCTGAGTGTGATAGCTCATTCCATGTACGTAAGTATATCAGAGCTCGTCGATGTACTTTTGGATATATCGGGTGGTGTTCCAGTATGGAAAGTATAAGGGGATGATATCATTTTGTGGTTTCGCATTAGACAACACTAATATGGATCGAGCCTCCATGTATCTTCCCGTATATTTGGGAAGAATACTTTAGGTTGTTTACCATCCATAGGTAACTGAGTCAGCCGCCTTGTACATGTGATACAACAAACACAGAATCCGAGGAGATTTCCTGAACACATAAAAAGTCCTTCATTCCCTGAGGAAGTATATTGTAGTTCAAAATTTCTTGGTAAACATTTTTCCTAGAATTACCCTCTTTTTTTTATTTTATTTGGTATAAAATCAATCGGCAATCATGGAAGAAGATCAACCCCTTCCCCGTCGTTCGCCTAGGACAATGAATAAAATTCCATTACCGCTAGAAGCTACTCCTAGTGGAAAAAGGCACAGTCAACCTATCGAGTCCAGTACCTCTCGAACTCTTGGTGCTACATAATCTAATATACGAGAGACATCTGATCCTTTGAGTACCAAGTCTTCAGTCATTTCGACTGATCCCAATTTATCTGCTGTGTCGAGACGGAAATCTTAGAGCTACTTGAGGACACTCAAATTCAATCTAGTGAAACATTGAATCTTGAACTCAAGTTTTTTCAACTGGAAGTCGATCCAATAGTTGATCGCGAAGTCAAACAACACGAAGTTTTTCTGGTTCAACCCTATGATCCTCAGCCATCTGTAACCGTCAATTCTTTCTCTTTATCGCAGAGTTCACCACCTAAAATTTATCTTGGGATGGATGGTGAAGAAATTCCACTTGGTTTGATTTCCATTGAGGAAATATGATAGGAAGAAACATCGCCTTTGACTCCAAATCATTTTTCAACTGGAGCTTAATCTTTATTCATCCTTTCCTCCTTGGCTTTACACTACTCCTGTTGATCCTGTTGACTCTCAAGCTCCCATAGATTTGTTAGAGTATTTTTTGGGTTTTTAAACCATGGATTAGAAAGCATCATAGATTGTACCATATATTGTAGCTGCGAAAACATCTACTGCTTCTTCATATTTGATGTTTTTCATGACACCCCAGGAACATCTTTATAGTGGTTTGTCTATCCCACTAGGTTACCAAGATTTAAATGTAACCTATTCTGGTGCATCCTCTTGTATATGGACTTCACCCATGTCATCATCTATAATTATATCTAGTTCATCTATTATGAGTACTGAATGGCCTAACCCTCAATATCTGACTGGTCCATCCAATTACCATCCATCTTATCTAGTATCTGTTGGATACCCATCATATGAAATTCAGTATGTGCAATATCATTATACTCCATATACTGGGGGGAAACATAATTTCGATACATATGGCAGTACTCGGTCATATTATGGTCGATCACATGATAGAATGCTTGTTTTTCAATGGCAGTCAACTATCCATGTTGAACCACAAAGGATTGTGTATCCATATCAATTGGTTCAACCTGTTGCATCTGTATTTACTACACCAATTATTTATTCTATGCTTGTTGCTAAGTCTTCACAAGCAAGACCTTCAACCCCTAGCCGTTAGGTTTTGGGTCTACAGAATCCATCTTCCTAGGCTGGTGTTCGACAACCATCTATATCAGGAATTTCATAACCACGGGCTAGTTTACATTTGTCACATCCTTTTACTGGTCCAATTTATTCATAGTCAAGTCTGGATTATCTTCACGAGAAATATCCATATTACCATATAAAATGGAAGCCAAAATAAGAATTACCTCAATATCAGGCTTATCAAGGTCTTGTTCAGCAACCATACCCCTATCTCAGTTACCAACAGCAAAATCCTTATACTAATGCACAAAGGCCTACTGCCTAGGAAATTCCATCTTATCCGGGTTATGCTCAACCTGACCTTAATAAATAGTTTCCATTTGTTGCAAGGTTAGATTTACCATATTTAAATTGGCTAACCAATGATATAATTTCTTGTTTACCTTGGTAACCGGTGATTCCACATAAATTACCTTCAGACATTCTTGAATTCAATAGAAATTTTGGAGAGCATCCCTCTATGCATGTCATGGTTTATCATTTATGGTATTAATCAAATTCCTTAAATGATGATTCTATTAGATTTCATATTTTCCAGCAAACGCTTACTGGTATGGCTGCAAAGTAGTACATTGAATTACCATGAGATCTGTTTAATAACTTTACAGCTTTAGCCACCACTTTTTTAACCCAGTTATAGCTACCCATCATATATGAAACTAGAATGAAATTTGTGATTGGCTTTAAACAAACCACTGCTATGTATATATCAGATCATATACATGATTGGCGTCGTTGTTGTCGAATGGTTAAAAAAAATTCGTGATTATATTTTAGCTGAGTGGCATATTAAGTCCTTGTTTCCATCTATCATCGAGGATGTGGCCAAAGGCGATTTTTTCAGTGAAGAGAAAGTCATCGCCCATGGCCAGTATCTGCATTTGATTTAAACTCAGTATAGAACACTCTATGAAAATATTCCAAATGCACCGTGACCAAATTTTATTGTTCCTACTACTCCATATGGTTAAGATATTCATGCCAACGATGGTGTGATTGGTTCTGCTAGCACTCTGATAGTAAGTCGACTATTTCATCCTACATTTTCTATTTAAAATCAAAACCCTATTGCATATAATCCTACGTCTTCTTCTTAAATCCATGTCATTTTATCTGAAAAAGGAAAAAGTGAAAAGAAACCAGGAAATAGGAAGAATAGGAAAGATAAGAAGAAACAAATTTTAGCCCCGCATTAAATATCATCCGATTCATCAGGTTCTTTTTGAAAACCTCATTACCCTTGCTTGATATGTAAAGAGGATAATTTTACGTGAGATTTTCCTCACTTCTTGGAAGTCCCAATGATTCTTAAGAATTCTTGTGCATCTGCATTGTTGACAAATCACTTTCTGAACTTGGAAACCCATATGGTTGCTATGGATCCTTCTTCTAGTTTGCAAGTGCTTGTGTTATCCGCCACGAAGCCCGAAACTAATTTTTTCGTTTCAACACATACTAAACATTACATTAATCCATTTTTTTCCTCAAATGGATGGGCTACATATCAACCTACCACTTCGACTTTGACATCATCTAACTCGACTCTACCACATATCCTTCCAAAGTTAACGATAAAGCTGGCAAAGGGAGTACTTCATAAATTGACATTCAACCCTCAAGCTTGTGCAAGTCATGATTATAATTTAGTATAAGACCTAGCTCAGTCATATTCTGATATGTCAACTCTTGAGGTTCTTCATAATTATCCCTCCCATAAGCAGGCTTTGTTGTCAGCGATCGGTGGAATTGATCTGATAGATTCAAATCTTGTAGTCTTTAATCACATGGGCTAGGTGTCACAATTTCCAGCACAGTTAGCATTCTTGATCCAAGTATATGTCCTGAATCTCCTCATTCATTGTACTATCATTGATGAATACCCATCTACTTGTATGATGTTAATGAGTTTCTAGAAGTCACTTGGCTCGCCGATTTTTTCACAATCACCTATGACGTTGAAAGATTTTTACGGTCATACATATAATCCTTGTGTAATTATTAGTAACCTACAAGTATAAATAGGGGGGAAATCAGTTACTATTGAAGATGAGCTCATTTATAGACCCCTCAAATACAACATATTACTTGGAATACCATGGGTTTATGCTATTGTTGCGGTAGTGTCTACTTAATTTCATATGATCATCTTCCCTCATAAAGGAAGTATCACAACCATTGATAAACTCTCGTTCTTCACCTCTAGTTCCTAGGCAACTGGAAGTGTTCCTTTATTTCGTAGACCCCCACCTTCTCTTCAGAACATTGGTGTAGGACTCTTAAGGACCCTTCCCTAATCAGTACGTTTTCATTACCACCGCCTACGATGTCAACAAAAAGTGCTAATATAGAGACTTGCAACATGATATATTACACTTCATCTGACTTATGGAAGATACCCAATGATTCTGAAATATTTAGGTTGGGAAAAATCATGCTGCTAATTCCAATTGAGCTTGCATAGCAATCAATTTTCTTGGCTTACACAGCCAATCCAAATTCATTGTCGCTGATTGTCATGTTTTATCGTTCTTCGAATTTTGGTACTTCTTCTAATCCATTTTCATGGATATTCTTGAATGATAAGAGAATTATGGAGTCCATGATGCTGGGAGAGGATTCATGAGAATCATCACATCAACGATTCCATCTTCGAGATTACAGTGAAGATAATCCATATGAACTAAATCACCCTACTATCGTTGATTTCTTGATGAATTCTATTCCTATCCACACAGTCAATTCTGAGTGAAACCTATCGAATATCGAAGAAATGATATATATATATATATATATATATATACCAAACACTGGATTGTAGAAAACATTCATGTTAGTGCGCCTTGTTCTCCATCTGAACTTGACACTTACCACACTCTTTTTCATGAATACCGAGATGTATTTTCTTCCTCATATGAGGAAATTCTAGGTATCGACCCCAACATTGTCAAACATGAGATGAAAATGCATCCTACTATTAATTTGGTGCAAAAATTTCTTTGTACTATTCACCCTAATAAAGATGTTTCCATTAAGGCAGAGGTTGAATTTTTTTTGTGTGTTGGATTCATTTACCCTGTTCCACTTACCGATTGGGTATCTAACATTGTTCCTGTCATGAAGAAACATGGAATAATTAGAGTGTGTGTCAATTATGAGGATGTTAATCATTATTTCCCAAAACAAAACTATCCCACTCCCTTTATTGACCATATTATTGATGAATGTGTCGGATGTGAAATATTTCCTTTCATGGATTGATTCTTTGGTTACAATTAGATTAATATTTGCCTAGAGGATTAATATAATTATACCTGGGGAAAATTCTCCTATCAGAAGAAAAATTTTGGTTTAAATAACTTTGGGGCCCCATTTTAGAGTCTGATGAACTATGATTTTCATGATATCAAGCACATATTTCAACCATATCCGGATGACGTACCTGTAAATTCACGGAAATGGGTTGACCACCCCCTACATATGAAAGTGATATTTCTAAGTGCCATCACTATAAAATATGTCTCAATCTGTACAAATGCATGTGTCGTGTTGGTTTTGGTTGCTTGCTTGGATTCATTGCGTCGAAAAACAAAATTTGGCTTGATCCATTTAAAGTCCTTGCTATTCTTGATTCTCCTGCTCCTTCCAATCTTCTTCAGTTACAGAGAATCCAAGGGAAGGCTAAATTTCTAAGGAGGTTCATTCCTAACCCTGCCAAAGTGGCTAAAGAATTTACTGGACTGTTGAAAAAGAGGGTACCCTTCCATTGGGATGAGGTTTCGAAAGCTTCCTTTGGTGTTATTAAAGATTCCATGATCTGATCATCATTAATATATCCCCCAAATTACTAGAGTGACTATTTCTTGTATCTTGCCGCTACAGATACAACCATCGCTATGGTTTTAGTCCAAGAAGAAGATGATATTGAAGATATGATATATTATTTGTCATAATCTCAATGATATGGAAGTTACTTAAACATACATTAAGAATCTTTCTTTGGAATTTTTTCAATTCTATAAAGATTTATCCATTATATCCTACTCCAAAATACCATTGTCATTTCAGATTGAAACCCTATGACATACATTCTGTCATGTCAATTGATAGGGGGAAAGTATTCAAAATGGATCTTCATTTTGCAGGAATCTGATTTGGAACTCATCAAATCAAATAAAAGAAGTCTTTGGTGTTTTTTGAGCTTATGTGTGACCTTCCTTAGAATAGTACCAATCCTAATATAGAACCATCAATTCCAGATGAGTCTTTGTTTCTGATCGAGTCATCTAACCTATGGTATGGAGATTTCATCATCTATCTCCAAAACCAAACATATCGTCCCAATACCTCTAACTCCGAACAACGACGTATTCAATACCAAGCCAAATATTATCTTATCTTCAGCAATACACTTTATCATCATGGTATTGATACGATTTTAAGGAGGTCCCGCACATATGAGGAAGCTAAAAAATTTCTAAATGATTTCCATTCTGGTGCATGTGGTGGAAATTTTTTTGGATATGCTACCACATAGAAGATTCTTTGCATTGGTTACTTGTAGCATACCATATTTCGTGACTACATTATCATGGTTAGAGTTTTTCATGCTTGCTATATATTTGGTCATAAAATCGGCCTGCCGCCAGCACCAATGCATCCTGTCGTCGTTGTTGGACCATTTGAAAAATGGGCCATTGACTTCATGACATGTAACCCTGCTCGGTTGAGGGGCATTGGTATATTATTATTGTCATTGATTATTTTATCAAGTGGGCTAAGGCGATTCCTACATTCAACAACACGGGAAAAAAAACTGCATTTTTCTTTCTTAACCATGTGGTTAGCTGGTTTGGTGTACCATAGGCCATAGTCATAAATCATGGAAAAAATTTTCGTAATCACATTATGGATGAGATGAGTACCAAGTTAGGATTGTCACATGATAATTATACCCCTTATTATCTGCAAGCTAGGGGACAAGTTGAAGTTATCAACAAGATTCTTAAGTGTATGCTTCAACGCATGATTAGGGTTCATAAATGAAACTGGAATTTCATCCTATACTTGACTTTGTGAGCATATATAACGTTGGTGGGAAATGTGACTAGATTTACTCCCTTTCCACTTGTTTATGGTCTCGAAGCTATCTTTCCAGTAAAATGTGAAATACCATAATTAAAACTGGTGATTGACCTGCTACCTAGAACTTATGAAGAAGAGGAACATATTTTAGATATCATATATATAGTTGAACGCATCGAGAAGCCATATTTTCCATCGAGGCATATAAGAGATGAATTAAGGCGCAATATGACCACAATGTCACGTCTCGCACCTTCTCGAAAGGAGACTTAGTCTTTCTTTATGATAAGGAAGCTGATAAGATAGGAACAAGGAAATATGAACCATTATTGCATGACCCCTAGATTGTCAAGTGAATTTTTACTAAAGGCACCTATGAGTTGGTAGATTATGATGGGATTCCATTGTTGGAGCCTTGAAATGGGTTGTATCTTAAACATTAATATGACTGATTTTGTGTATTAAACATTGTATTATATTCTTTGATTGCTTGTGTGTAGTAGTGTTCCTCTTAGATTTTTTCATGTGGTTAGTAATCCACTCTGAATTTTTTGCAAATGTCAGAATGTTTGGAACCATTGGTTGGATATGCTGATGGTGCTAGCTATGGTAGTACGGTACAACAACCCCCAATTTTTAACTTGTTCACATCAAATAATGGGGACCCTTTCTATAAATTTTTTTATCTAAACACCTTTTATGATTTTATTAAGTCAATTATCTTAGGATTTTGTTAATTTTTCATTTTCTTTAGATTCTTGTTTTGATTGCTTGGTTGAAATCGTATTTTTTATAAGCTTCCTATTGACGCTTGTTTCGTCTCATTTGGTCAACCGGTTTGTAAATAGCACTCCTTTGAAGTCTAATCAATTATGTCACCTGGGTTAAAAAATTGCGGATTTTAATAATGCATTTAGTTTAAATATTAACCCCTAGATTAATTATTACTAACAATTTTTATTTTTACTTATACATCCAAATCATAAAGCATCGGGATTTTAGTCATTTATTCCAATTTTCCAATTTTCAAATAAATTTCTAATCTCGAAAAAATCCAAAATGTCAAAATGGTTGTTTTAGGTAAATCATCATTTTAGATAAATTCGTAGTCTAATTTAACATCTCTAAAATAAGATCAAAAAAACAAAAAAAATTAATTTTTAACATAAAATTTTGAATTAATTAAATTAATTATTATATTAAATATAATTAATTTAATTTAATTAAAATTTTATATTAAAAACAAATATATAAAAAAAAAAAACAAAAAATTAAATTAAATTTTTGCATAAAACACATCGCATCGGAAATATTCATGCGAACATCCTTTTAAAAACCCCGATGCAATGATTTTTCCCGATGCGATTGAGGCTCATTAGTTTCATCCGATGCGATTGAGTTCATTACCTCCGATCCGATTAAGCTTGCCAGCCCCGATGCGATTGAGCTCATTACTTCCGATCCGATTGAATCACATTGAACTTATGCGATGCGATGAGGTCAATGTTTAAATCTTCCGATGCGATTGAGTCAATGTTCAAAACTTCCGATCCGATTGAGTCACGAGGAGCAACTGAATTTCCAGAATTATATCAGATTTGACTTACCAACTTTGGAAGCTCATAAATTGAGTTTTACTTGGCCAAATGAGGCCCATGACGGCTCATTGGAAAGAGAAAATCAAGGAGAACATTTCTGAGGAGGTTTCAATAACAGATTTGATCATTTATTGGGTCAAAAATCAGGCAGAAAATCAAGCTCCGAATTTCTAAAAATAAAATCAATTTTCTGAGTTTTGTTTTCTTCATTTTCATTTGCCCAGCCTCTTCTAATTGCATATTCATGCATCAATATTATCCTTGGTTAATTAAGATCGTTATGAATATCAATAAGAAGCTCAAATTTCCTTTTTTTTTTATTTAAATAGAATTTGATTGGATTTGTTTTAGAAATAATATTTGGATTTTATTTTTGCTTCTTAAATGATTTTTAATTTCTTTTTGCAGGAAAAACAGTAGAAGAGATATTGAGGAAAAAGATTTCAATCAATGAGAAGACTCCAGCAATTAAATATTGGAATTTTTGAGCAATTAAAGTTGGATTGGGCAGATTTTTCTTCAAAACAAACTCTCTTCTAAAAATAGTTTTGGGAAGATTATAAATTGCAGATTGCAAAATGTAAATTGGGGCTGCTCTCCTCTGCAATTCCAGACTTCTAGAAGCATTTCTGTAATAGGAATTTAGAATTGTAGATGGGGAGGAGAGAAAGTTTCAGATCTGAACATTATTGAGGGTTTATGCTTTATGTCTTTTATTATGCATGATGGGCAGAGTTTGCATTTCTGCAGCTCTAGTCTTGAAAGCAGAAATTCAAGTAATGTAAAGTCCTGTTAGAGACCAGGATCAGAGAAGCAGATTCAATTAACTGGTATTTTTGGCATTTCTGTATCAAATACCAGTTTCATTTTTATGTTAATAAAATTGTTGTTTCATTTTATTCATGTTTTGGCATTTCTGTTGATATGGATAATTTGTCTTAAATTGTTAAGTATTTCTGCTCTTATGAATTAAACTCTGATTTCTGAGTAACTATTACTCAGAAATCTGTCTTATAACACTGATTTATTAAATAGTAATGTGTTGTGAATTTCTTCCACATGTTATTGTTTAATTATTAGTTTGACTGATATGATAATTGATATCAATTTTTGTGAATTTCTTCCGGAATGTTGTTGATTTATTATTTCAGTCAAATGGTCTCAATAGAATGTGTTTTGGTACTCACAAATGTGAGCTAATTGAATTTCTTCGTTGGCTTAACATTAATTTAAAACCAGACATATTTTAATTCTCATTATTTAATCATCTTGCTCTTAGTTGGGTTAGATTTTCATCTACCTAATTGAGATAGGATTTAGATTAGTTTCTTTTGCTTACATTATAGAATAAGCCTGCATTTAGAGTAAATTCTACATTCTTTTAAGTCCTCTCCTTAAAGAGGCAAAATTTTAGTTGTGGCTTGGCTGAACCCAAATCAGCTTAAGGGTCATTCTCTTGCCTGATCAGCAAGAAGAAGTGATCTGATATCCCTGTCTATTGGTAGCTAAAGATACATTATAAACCAATAGCAAATAGGGAGAAGGTAACTGGACCTAGTTAAACCAGTCGGAGCCACCACACCAAACGGAAAAGGAGCTGCTTTAAGGTCCGGACCGGGTGGTTATCCCCCAATGTTGTTGCAGCGATTTTCGAGGCTTCAACATTTTTGGCGCTAGAAGGAGGGCCTGAAACTTGTTGTCTGTTGGAGTTTTTTTTTTTAATTTTGACATTTTATTTAATCACGATGGCTCCTCTTAAACTTCCAATTTGGAGTTGTATCCATGGACGTGCATCTTCCAATACTCCACCCGAAGTGGTAAGACTCTTGTCTCAGGTAAAATTTAATGGTAAGAAAAATTCTTCTGCCTTTAATCATGTCCTTCAATTTATTCAAAATGTTTCAAATTATGATTTTCAAGGGATTGATGAAGGCATTTTATGCAGAATTTTTACTCTCACATTTGCGGCAAAAGCCAGAAGCTGGTGTAAAACTCTTCCAGTTGCTTCAATCCACAGCTGGGATCAATTTGTTACAATTTTCATTTATAAATTTGACGGCTATGATTATGAACAGGTATGTGAAGAAATTGAATATTTACGAAGGTTTGAAAATGAGTCTGTTAATGATTTTAATATTCGATTTCATTTAAATTGCTTAAGATTTAAAGACGAAGATAAACCTACGGAAGAAGAATCATTATATTGGTTTGAATATATTTGTTCTCTTCCACCCATTCCCAATCCATATGAAATTAATTCAAGCTTTGTTCCATCCCATTACAATATAAATGAGAATCCCAATTTGGATGTGCAAATAAATTGTGATGAAGTGGTTTCACAAAGCTTGGAAAATATTTCTAATCAAATGCAAGAAGACAACAACAACAATTTTGGAGAAAGAACTGCTTTGGAATCTGAAAATTACTCTGCGGTCAATTCAGAAAATCAGATCACAAATCAACAAGTACAAGCAACAATCAAAGTAAATAATAAAATACAAACTGCTGTACAAATTTCTGAATTCCTCCATGATGAGCAAATGCCGAAATCACAGCAGCAAAGCAGCCTTCTTCAAGAAAGCATGAGCATACAAAGGAATGATTTAGAATCTGAAATTTACAATGAGCATAATGCACAAGAGTTCTCAAACAGAGACAGTTTTAAATGCATTGTTTCAGGTTCACATTTTTCCCTTTATCTTGATATTTTTAATGATGGTAATTCTTCCCCTCTTGATATTAATGATATTTCAGAAAATACAGAGGCCGATCTAAATGAATTACTATCAAGTTTTTATCAAGATAGAGAAGCAATTAACGATCATTCTTTTGCCATTAATGAACATGAAATTCTTGTTCCTCCTTGTTTGGATATATTGGATGAGATTGAAGGGAATTCTAGAGAATCTTGTGAGGTCATTTATGATGATTACTCTGATATTGAGGATGTTGATTTCAATTTTTCTCAAAAGAATCCTCATGATAAAATTCAAATAACATCTGAGAATGAAGAACGCTTCAATTTCGAAATTATCCCAACCAATCCTCATTTTAGAGCAGCAAATTATCTTCATGATTTCATTATTCGAGAAAACTTTCCAATTTATTATTCGTATCATGATCAAGCTCTCATTCCTACTCATAATCATAATTCATTTTCTAATTCACAAGTTGGAATTCAAAATTACTCAAATTCCATAATTCTGGCCAATCCTTGTGAAAATGAAATTATTTCAAAACGATCCCAATTGTGTTGTAACATTAGTTGTAAAAATAGTGATTTCATTTTAGTTTTTCTTTCACAGTTACTTTGTTTAAATTTAGATTTATTTTTTGATTTTATTTTGCAAAATTTTCACACTTTTCGCTGGCATATTGAACACCTTACTATCAAACACTCAATTGATGCATTGCCCAATTGGGAAATTGAAGTTTCATATTATAATCATGAGCATCAAAAGATATTAATATTTCAATTTCAATCAATGCTAATGTTTCATCAAAAGCTTCTATTTTTTCAAAGGCAATGTTGACAAGAGAATGTATTTTTGCAATCTGGCCAGCAATTCAATTCAATTAATAATTTTCCATTTGTACATAATACTAACAATTCTTTCCAGGCCTTTGAATTTAAAAGCTCATCTTCACAATTTGGCCTGTTATCTCTTCCTTTGAACATTTTTCAATTTTTAATAGAAATCCATCCAGATTTCTATGATCCAATTAATATCCAATTAGAAAGGAAATTTCAAGAGAAAGAGATTTTAATTAAGTTGCTAACAATAACTGTACATTCTGATTTCAGATTTATTTTCCTCAGTTTAGTTAGATTTGTATTTTTATTGCTAACATTTGAACTGTACATACATGCAGCAATTAAAATGAGAAAATGGCTACACTGGAAATATGACTATACCTAGTCATTTTCATGTATATGGTTAGAATAGGAGTAGAATTAATTTAGTTTGTTTGTTTTGTATAGTTAATTTGTTTTAACGGTTTTGTAAATTAAAAAATAAAACAAAGCAATCAGCCTTCTCATGCATGTTCACTGAAACATTTTCTCCTTATCAGAAAGTTTTAATTCTTGCTTTCCTTTTTAAATTTCTTAATACCTCTACTCTGCTTATTTTGAATAATGTTTTGATTAAATTCAATTAAGGTTGCACTTGGCATTGATCGCCTCAAAGCCACTTTTCTTCATTTCGAGATTTCCTTCTAAGATTTTCTTTTGGAATTTATATAATAAAGGTTGAAGATGTAAGAGCTTCATGATCTCATTATCCCATGAAATGTATGATTGTCTATGATAAGCTTAATTCCGACTCAATCATTAGTAGTCAGTCTCACCTTTCACGATAATCATATGAAGTTCATATTATCTTCCTCGGAATTTGCTAAAGCTGACCTTAAGGATGTCAATTTTGCTGAGTGCATACATTCAAATCTGTTTTGATATTTTTCTACAATTAGTGGCTTTATCCCATTCTAATCTTTAGTTTATTATTTGATGCTGCAATATATTCATTCACTAAAGACATTATTGAACAGTCACAATAACAATACGGATTCTTCTCAAGTTATTCAGAATAAGCAGAGATAATAAATTGTTGTTTCAATTCAAAAGGAGAGTCTATTTTTATATTTATTTCTGGTAAATTTTATGTTTTATGAACATGAATGATTGATTTCATTCGGGCTGATTGCACACTTAGATTTAAAATAAATAATGAGATGATTTTAATCAAAGGAAGAATTTGAAGATTTATGAGGTAAAATTTACAGACAAATTCCTTTCAGGTACGCATTTACAACTTTATTCTCATCCATTATTAGTTCATTTTTTATTCTTAGTTTATTTTTTATTTGTGTTCTGCTTTATTTGCAGGTCTTTATTTCTTTTCAAAACATAAAGTAAGCAGTAAACCCATTTCAAATTTGCAACAGGTTCAGGGAAATTTTATTTTATGATTCATTAGAATTTCAGCATTCTTTAACTTTGCTTTCATTCATTTAAAAAAAAAAAAAATCCAATTGAAATTAAAAAGAGTATCGCAAGATTCATATCAGAAATTCTCCAACTTGATTTTCATATTTCCGATGCAAGATCTCTGACGTGTTACATCATTCAATTTTTCATAAAATATCAAATCACATATCGCATTGGAATAAATTGAAAGGTTTGATGCAATGAAATGGATAACAAACGCACATATCGCATTAGGCATAAGGTTAATTCTTCCATTCAAAAAACTCCAATGCGATAAAAACTTAATCGCAATCGCGAATTGGTAAAGTCATACCACAATTGGTTCATATCACAATTGATTAAAAGGTCAACTTTTTAAAAGTTCCGATGCGATGAAGTCTAATCGCAATCGCATTTCAGCAGAGTTCTATGACAGTTGATTCGTTCATTTCAAAAGTTCCGATGCGATCAACCCAATCGGCAATCGCAAATCGGAGAAACCTCATTTTGATATATCCATTTGCAAAAAATCCGATGCGATGAAGTTCAAATCGCAATCGCAAATTATTAAATTAGTCAAGGACTAATTTTGAAAGACCTCCGATGCAACAAGTCTAATCGCAAATCGCAAATCGGGAGGAAAATTGAATACATCCTTGTGTGCTCATTTTAAAAATTGTGATGCAATAATTCATCACCAATTGCTTATCGCTATCGCTTTTTATTAATCTCCAAATGCTCATTGCTCATCGATTTTCACTAATTTCCGATTGTTCATCGCTTATCGTTCTTCGTTCATCACCAATTATTATAAAAATCACATCACTGCTATCACGATTGTTTTAATTTCAATTCCCTTGAACACAAAGCATTTCGTTTTTACATTTTACTGCTTGCTTTAAATTAAATAAAATAAATAATGATTTTGGGTTATAGAATTTTGGTTAGTTTGCCTTCTTCATATTTTTAATGTCAAACTACAAGAGGAAGTCAGCTAGTATTGGAGAAATTGATACCTTCAGGTAAGATCAAATGCAATCATCCAATGGTAAGATTCATGTACCCACTTTCATTAATTTCCATTTCATTACTTTAGTTTCAGTTTTGTTTTTCAAAATTATGTTGATATTTGAATCTGTTGTGCAGCTCCTCATAAAAGCTTTCAAACATCTGCCAAATCATATTTTGGAAGCCCTATGCTCTTTTCCTGGTTTTATTTTCAAGAAGCAACGATAGTCTTCATTGAAACAACTACACTAGGAAGTTTCTGAACCTTTAATATATTTCTTTAAAGCATTTCTTTTATTAGAAAATGATTAAGATAATGCTTTGAAAACGACAAGATTGACATCAAACATAAATTTTTCATTGTGGCTGAATTTTATCATCACTACTATCTGAAACCTAAAGCATTTACAACCTTGCAAGGTATAAGTTTTATGGATCTCGACATAAGAAGAAATGATTACATGATTATTTTATTTTACTTCATGTTGTTGAGACATTGGTATAAACATTTTTTTTGTTAGAGTTTGTATTTCAAAAGCTTGGATTTTTTCTTTTCCACTTTTTGCTTCATTTTAATTTTGTTTGCTGATTTATTTTCTCACTTTAGTTTAAGAATTCTTTTCCTTTGGTTTTCAATTTTGATTTTGGTAACTTTGTTATGTTTTATATGGAAGGCTTTTTATTACTTAACAATGGTTGGCATACATAGGAAAAATTGTTAATAGTCTCCTATTAGCTTTTTTCTTAAAATCTCTTAGCAAAATTTGTTTTTCTTATTATAAAGGTAGACATACTTAAGGAAGAGATTACAAAACAAGAAAAGTTGACGAAGTATCGTGAAATCTGAGAAATTTCTTTTTCATCAAAATTGTAATTATTTTGAGATTTCAATACTTTATTAAGATCTTTCAAGATTCTATTATCAGTCAAGAAAATTTATTTTTAACCAAGTAAAGACACTTTACAACAAAGCACTTTTAACTCTGAAATTGTCATTCTGAACTCTTAAGGAGTTAATGATTCTCCCTATTTAAAAAGAGTTTTATTTTTCTAGAGTGTAATCCAAAAATATATTTATAACTTAAAAGATAAGAGGTCTGATCACGAGCCTGCTTACCATGATCATAGGGGAAAAATAGGCTGACATTACCAACACTGCTAAACAAACCAGGGTAATGGCTTATAATTTCAAACAATTGTAAGACAAGGGGTCTCATCACGAGCCAGCTTGTTCAGTCCAATTATAACTAGTAAATGGCATTGTCAACTATCTGGCTACCAAACCAGGACAATGGCTTTTAAGAATAAAAAAAAAAAAAAAATAAGCATATATAAATGGATTTATCTCTAGGTCAATAATTCTTAAATAGATAGGATTCTGAATCATTGATGATTAAAAGGTAACCCTGTCGAGACTATAGATGTTTGCTGGCAACAGTGGCTCTACCTGTGACAAATGAGTACACTTTAAAAGCTCGGCTGTAAAGTGACCCCTGCTTTATCTCTAGAACTAATTAAGGACTGATATAGAGTTATGAGATATTTTAATTTATGAGGAATTTCAAGAAAATTACGGTAAGATGATTGTTGCTTTTATTCAGATTAATGAACCTAGTCAAACATTCCAAAAATAATTTTCTCTTCTTTAATTATTTTTACTTTAATTTTAGGAAAATTTCATTTTTATCAAACAGAGATAATTGTTTCTTCTAGTGAATCGCCAATTGTTGTACGGTACAACAACCCCCCATTTTTAACTTGTTCACATCAAATAATGGGGACCCTTTCTATAAATTTTTTATCTAAACACCTTTTATGATTTTATTAAGTCAATTATCTTAGGATTTTGTTAATTTTTCATTTTCTTTAGATTCTTGTTTTGATTGCTTGGTTGAAATTGTTTTTTTTATAAGCTTCCTGTTGACGCTTGTTTCGTCTCATTTAGTCAATTGGTTTGTAAATAGCACTCCTTTGAAGTCTAATCAATTATGTCGCTTGGGTTAAAAAATGCGGATTTTAATAATGCATTTAGTTTAAATACTAACCCCTAGATTAATTATTACTAACAATTTTTATTTTTACTTATACAGCCAAATCATAAAGCATCGGGATTTCAGTCATTTATTCCAATTTTCCAATTTTCAAATAAATTTCTAATCTCGAAAAAATCCAAAATGTCAAAATGGTTGTTTTAGGTAAATCATCATTTTAGATAAATTCGTAGTCTAATTTAACATCTCTAAAATAAGATCAAAAAAAAAAAAAATTAATTTTTAACATAAAATTTTGAATTAATTAAATTAATTATTATATTAAATATAATTAATTTAATTTAATTAAAATTTTATATTAAAAACAAATATATAAAAAACAAAAAATTAAATTAAATTTTTGCATAAAACACATCGCATCGGAAATATTCATGCGAACATCCTTTTAAAAACCCCGATGCAATGATTTTTCCCGATGCGATTGAGGCTCATTAGTTTCATCAGATGCGATTGAGTTCATTACCTCCGATCCGATGAAGCTTGTCAGCCCCGATGCGAGTGAGCTCATTACTTCCGATCCGATTGAGTCACATTGAACTTATGCGATGCGATGAGGTCAATGTTCAAATCTTCCGATGCGATTAAGTCAGTGTTCAAAACTTCCGATCCGATTGAGTCAAGAGGAGCAACTGAATTTCCAGATTTATATCAGATTTGACTTATCAACTTTGGAAGCTCATAAATTGAGTTTTACTTGGCCAAATGAGGCCCATGACGGCTCATTGGAAAGAGAAAATCAAGGAGAACATTTATGAGGGGGTTTCAATAACAGATTTGATCATTTATTGGGTCAAAAATCAGGCATAAAATCAAGCTCCGAATTTTTAAAAATAAAATCAATTTTCTGAGTTTTGTTTTCTTCATTTTCATTTGTCCAGCCTCTTCTAATTGCAGATTCATGCATCAATAATATCCTTGATTAATTAAAATCATTATGAGTATCAATAAGAAGCTAAAATTTCATTTTTATTTATTTAAATAGAATTTAATTGGATTTGTTTTAATGATAGAAATAATATTTGGATTTTATTTTTGCTTCTTAAATGATTTTTTAATTTCTTTTTGCAGGAAAAACAGTAGAAGAGATATTGAGGAAAAATATTTCAATCAATGAGAAGACTCCAGCAATTAAATATTGGAATTTTTGAGCAATTAATGGATTAAGTTGGATTAAGTGATAATTATTCATCCAAACTCTTCAAATAGTTTGGGGAAAGTTATAATTACAGTTAAAAAGTATAGAAATGGAAATTTTGCTCTCTGCAGGGGTTGTTTCTAAAGAAGCATTTGTAATAGGAATTTAGAATTGTAGATGGGGGAGGAGAGAAAGTTTCAGATCTGAACATTAATGAGGGTTTATTCTTTATATCTTGAATTATGCATGATGGGCAGAGTTTGCATTTCTGCAGCTCTAATCTTGAAAGCAGAAATTCAAGTAATGTAAAGTACTGTTAGAGACCAGGATTAGAGAAGCAGATTCAATTAACAGGTATTTTTGGCATTTCTGTATCAAATATCAGTTTCATTTTTATGTTAATAAAATTGTTGTTTCATTTTATTCATGTTTTGGCATTTCTGTTGATATGGATAATTTGTCTTAAATTGTTAAGTATCTCTGCTCTTATGAATTAAACTCTGATTTTTGAGTAACCATTACTCAGAAATCTGTATTATAACACTGATTTATTAAATAGTAATGTGTTGTGAATTTCTTCCACATGTTATTGGTTAATTATTAGTTTGAGTGATATGATAATTGATATCAATTTTTGTGAATTTCTTCCGGAATGTTGTTGATTTATTATTTCAGTCAAATGGTCTCAATAGAATGTGTTTTGGTACTCACAAATGTGAGCTAATTGAATTTCTTCGTTAGCTTAACATTAATTTAAAACCAGACATATTTTTAATTCTCATTATTTAATCATCTTGCTCTTAGTTGGGTTAGATTTTCATCTACCTAATTGAGATAGGATTTAGATTAGTTTCTTTTGCTTACATTATAGAATAAGCTTGCATTTAGAGTAAATTCTACATTCTTTTAAGTCCTCTCCTTAAAGAGGCAAAATTTTAGTTGTGGCTTGGCTGAACCCAAATCAGCTTCAGGGTCATTCTCTTGCCTGATCAGCAAGAAGAAGTGATCTGATATCCCTGTCTATTGGTAGCTAAAGATACATTATAAACCAATAGCAAATAGGGAGAAGGTAACTGGACCTAGTTAAACCATTCGGAGCCACCACACCAAACGGAAAAGGAGCTGCTTTAAGGTCCGGACCGGGTGGTTATCCCCCAATGTTGTTGCAGCGATTTTCGAGGCTTCAACAGGTACTTAGAATTTATCTGCTACATCATGGGCCATATTCACTCCAGCTGGTGAGTTAGGGAGTGTCCAAGGGATTTGTATCAGTCGATCGACCAATAATATTAGTGACTATATCAGGTTGATTGATCTACTCTCTCGTGCCATTTCACTTGGCATTTTCCACATCATCTTTGGGCTAGATTAATAACTTGTTGTACTATAGCTTATTGGCATCTATACTTTCCGAAATACAAAAATTCATTGCATGTTCCTTAGATTTCATCTTCTAGAAGGACATTTTTATTACATTCAATATCAACATAAGGACAATTATATTGAAAATTTAACACTCTGGTTGGTTCATTGGAGAATTATGTGTCAAATAGACATATGAAACATATGTAAAGATAGATTCTCAATTCAAACCATACAATTGAATATGATTGCACATAATCATAGAAAAACACTAAAAGTAAAATAGATTTATATCTTATACTTTTTTTAAATTTTGTCCAAGACACTTTGGTCATATGACCTCAAAATGTATACAGACATAGCATAATCTAAGTAAACCTAGAGATGGTCCTAATAGTAGGTCACTTCTTGGGCTATCATGTGCAATACCCTCATCCAACGGTTAGGCATACCAATTAAATGGCGTTGTAACCTCATAGGTAACTCCTCAATCCGGACATTCAATATCCCAAGAGTCAATCCCTCCATATGGTGCTACAACTCAACAAGGGTCTTAGCTAAATCCAAATCTTATAGGACTTCTCTTCCAATAGCCATCTCTGCTAGTTCTCCTGCCTTCTGTGTAAGAACCATTGGTCGAACGATTCTACATCTGCCTACATAAAAATCTTAAGTTTATTCTTGGAAACATAAAAAAACGCAAAAATATGTAAAAAAAAACCCAAAAAACCAAAAGCATGGTCAACATTTTACCTATAGCACCCCATTGAGTGCTGGCTAGTAAAATCAAACCAAGATATCCATGAAAATGCATCCCTGCATATGGATGCTCCTCTATGAAGATATTATGTTTTCGGAGCCACCTAAATAACGTAGTGGAAAATAAGATTGATGACTGACCAACATCTCTAGCCATTAGTTTGACCTGCCACTGCATCCGTGGATCTCTAGGACTAGGTAATGCCAATGTCGCATGTTGTGGCTCCATCAATGGAACTCGATCCAAAACAGAAGTGATTAAATTTTACCGATAACTAATATTTTTGGTCTTACCACTTTTTACCTTGGTCATCCTTTCTTTCATCTGAAGGAGTATTGCTTGAGCTTAGTTGAACATGGTTGGCTTGAGACACTCAAGTGCATACTGCATGTTTGATATGTCCACAACATGTAGTGTCATGCTGCCAGTGAGCTTTGCGATAGTGAATGTGAGTGTACAAAAAGGAATATTACACACATATTTGATATTTATCTCTCCATATTTACTATGCTCAATTCCTAGTTAAAGAAATTATCGGATGTAGTCCTTCACTATTTCACCTCTAGGCGCAGAGCCCGCAAGAGAAATAGGGGCACCACATCTCGAAAAACGTCTCAGAAAGAAAATTCCATCAACCGATATTGGCAACACTTTATCCCAAATTTGAAATGCCTGTAATGTCATGTCCCCTGAATGAATCAAGATCTATAATAGTTCCATTTTTTGCCTCATCTGTGACAATCATAAGCACTTGAGCAACCCACAGTCTTTGAGGGCTCTCATAGTGCCAAGATCATTTAGGGAAACCATATCCTGTTCTTCATGTTCTCTTTCTTTCCATGTAATCGACATTATGATCCAATCAAAGTATAAAATCACAAACTACGGTTAGTTAGGATCCATGTCATGCAAAAAATTAAGGAAATTTTGGGCAAAAACAAAGATTCAACTTTTGAAATTGTGCCCAATGCACCCCTGAGTGAGAGATAGAGAATTTCGGAGGAAATGGACCTCTTTTCAATCTCTTTGCAACACACTTTTTGACATTCAAGGGTGTGCTAGCCCTAGGTCATTATATATTTACCCTAGGGGCCCCAAAAACAGAAAATTGTGCATGAAACTGAAAAATGATGCAATTAATATAAATAGGAGGGTAAGATCTTCTAGCAGGTCTAGACGACACAAGAAATGATCCATAGAATCTGTCGCAATGAGCCGCTGAAGTTCCATGGTAAAACAAGCTCAAAGAACAGAAACACAAATGGTAAAGGTGAAATGGTAAAAATGACTTGGTAATTATTAATTTAATAGTATTTTTTATTATTTTATGCATATTTAATGAAATTACTATGGTTTTTACCCATTTTTACAATTTTTAACAGGTATTGTTAATCCATTTGATGTTTCTTTGAGCAGGTTTGTAGCTGCGTATAGTGAGTTATTCATGCATGATCGTGAAATGTGATATTGACCTCAAAGCATAGTTTTATCTCTTTTTCAAGTTTTGTTAAACATGAAAAAGGAACTTAAAGAACAATTTTATCACTTTTTCAAGCTTTGTTAAACATGTAAAAGGAACTTAAAGAATAATTTTATCTCTTTCTAAAGCTTTGTTAAAAATGAAAAAGAAATTAAAAGTTCACTTTTATCTCTTTTTCAAGCTTTGTTAAATGCAAAAAAGGAACCCCCCTGGAGTTCTCTTTCATCTCTTTTCACACTCCCAAAATATGAAAATATTGTCAAGCAATTGTGTTTTCAAGCTCGTTAAAAGAATTGAAACGACATCTACTGAGTACAATTTTAGAAATAAAATAGTGATGTATTCACTCAAAGGGTGGAATTATTCATAAAACATATGTTATCCTCCTCAATATTGTTAGAAAAGGAGGTACTAGTCAGCAATGACTGGGGAAATTTGGAAAGGGATAAAACACTTTATGGTAGCAAGTCGCTTTTGAAAACAACACTTATTCACTTTATATTTGTGATTTTTGGGTAGTGTAATCCTCTTGATGGTATATCATACTATCCATCACTTCGATTTTGGGTAAAATGCTACCAATTCATTCAGTGTCACCAATATGCTCAAGAGAAGTAACTCTGTTATTCCTTGTACTTTGCAATACTCAAAAGCCTTTATTTAATGGCCAACATCCCTGACATTGCTTCATCAATCACATTCTGTATCCAAAGCCATTACTCCTATTTTTTGTGGTTGATGGTGGAAGCATCAATGCCCTCCTACAATGAGTTACTTCATATATGCATTAGCTCATCATCTGGGAAGTTGACTTAGAAACTACCTTTTAGTACCTTGGAGTTTTCTTACATCAACAACACATTTCTCGCTTCTAATGAAAAATAAACATCAAAGGCCTTCAATCGAAAGACTTTGTATGGTGTTTGACATCAAATCATCTATTCACACCATGCAGAATGTACTATAGCACCTTGAGAGCCATTATCATCAACGATGGTTTCTTTCGTGTATGTTAACAACTCACATCATTGGCTTGTAATCAAACAGTGTATTCCCATGTTTGACATGAGATCATATATTCACATGGTTAGAATCATAATTTAAAGTGATCGAGTGAATGAGATTGAAGACCTCAGATCTCGTTTCATCCATCCAAGCTACAATTTCAGGAGAAGTACCAAATCATTTGTACAATGGTGATTACTTAGATGGTCATCCTATCATGGGTCTATATTTATATACAATTTTATATTTGTAGATGACTTTATAATGTTATGATAGTTTATATGTAGAGTATGGGATATGCCTCCCTCAACAATTCATGTACAAGATGAACATATACCATGATGTAATGTATTGTAATTGATTCATTTCGTTGTCTGCTTCGATTCCTCTTCATCACATTGTAAAGAAAATCACTCAACATTATCATTTTTTACTTCATTATTTAGGGGGAAACTGTTACAGGTCGATTTGGGCATCATCCCAAAACACATATCAGTATAAATTAGGGTCTAAAATACTCTAAATTAGTTTCCACATGACCTAAACAAGTCATAAAATTGGTGTTCCTCCTTCATGAAATTTTTGCTTCTTAGATTCCAGTTGAAGTGCCCCAATGAGCCATCAACACACCCCTAGATAGTTGTAAATTCTTTGCAGAGCATCTACTCCTAAGCGAGACTACGCTGCAGACGATTTAGGCCCACTTTGGAGTGTGTTGGTTGACTGGCAGAAAATTTTTTATTAGATTGTGGGAATCTTCCCAACTTCTAGTGACTCCTAGAAGTTGTTCCAGCTTTCACCTGATATGATAGCCTCGAATTTTGAACCCATGGAGTCATTAAACCTCTTATCCTCCTATTCCCATGAACATGGAAACCTCTTCATCCATTTTTAGGAAAGCCATTAAATGACTCATTTATGTGAAACCACCCTCGTGTAACTATAAATGGAGCACTTAACGTACTACACAAGAGAGAAATATGTTTTGTTAAGTAGAGTTATGCTAGTGAGGTATCAAGTCTTGAAGGTGTGTGTAGGCACTGTGATGCTGTTGTATTTTTTATACTAAATGTGATGAGGATGATAATAAAGCTATATGAGTGATATTGAATTGATCAACTGGTTTTAATCTTCCTTCCACTTCATAATAAAGACATTTTTTCATTTCTTAATGCACATGTCAATGATTTTATATGTGTACTAATGATTTTAGTCGATTCAGCTTGTTTAAATTAAATAGATCATATTGCCTTTATGTTGTTTTCTATCTTCTATTTTCCATGGAAGGTATCAATCAATCGAGTTAAGTTGCATTGAGAGCGATGAAATAAATGGAGGGAGACGAGGGAAAGTGAGCATATTACAAGTAGTTTTCTCTCCCTTTATCTATCAATTTTAAGGAAAAGGTGAGATATATTTATTTATGTTGTTCTAACTCAGTCACAACAATTAGAGAAAGCATACTTATCTGTAGGTTTTTATTTCCGTGAAACACAGAGAATAACATGAAATCAATATGAATAACTATTCGGCCATGGAATTGTTGTGTTTACTTCACATTCTCACCTTACGCTTACTCATGTTTTTCATTGTTATTACTATCATTTTTCACAATTTTTGGGCTAGTAGCTTAAACATGGAGCATGATAAGGTAATTGTTTTATATTTAACCTATTTCCTTTTTTTTGATCATATTTTCATCAAGATAATTATTGATGATGGTGATTGTGTATTTTTAGGAAGACATATAAAATCATGATCAAAGATACACATGCATCAACAATTAAATGCACCAAGTTTTTTTCCTACACTAATTTGGGGCTTCGACATCGTGGCATGCTTTCATGGAAAACCAAATATGGTTTGCTATGAAACCAACTCCAAAAATAGAAGAAAAGAGAGATCAACGCCTTGGAAATCAACCACTTCAAAGGAGAAAGCTCCAATACTTTACATAAATGAAAATTTATTAGATGATTCAAATGACCAAAACCTCCTTTCTATAAATAGGAGTCCATGGGGCCACAATTTAATCCTAGTCAACCTAACAATAATAATGTAAGGGCACAATAATAACAATATGGGGGTTAAAGGGGTACAACAATAACAATAAGGGGGCTGCACTAACAACATTAAGGGACTATACTAGTAATAGAGGGACCTAAAATGCTCCTCTCCTTCAAAAGGTGTTGTCCTCAATTCTTGAGTAGCTCCAGGTGCTTCTGTATAAAATTCACATCCTCCCATGTAGAATCTTTAGTGGGTAAGTTCTTCCATTTGATGAGATACTCGAAAATTGATCGATTTCGTAGCTATCGGTTTTTTGTTTCCATGACTGGTTCATGTTACAAGAATTTTTTCCCCTATAACCTTCCTCATCAATTTCTAGCAATATCATTTGAACTAGAAGTTTTTCCCCTATAACCTTCCTTAAGCATGAAGCATGGAAATCTAGATGCACTCATGAAGAAGCAAGAAGCTCCAATTTGTATTTCATAGTACCAATCTTTTTCCACACCTTGTAAGGACCATAGTACTTGGACGATAATTTATTATACTTCTTAGCTTGCTTGAGGGACATTTTTTTGTATGGTTTTAGCCATAAAAATACCTAGTCTCCTACATAAAACTTGTCTCGCTGCGATGTTGATATGCCTGTTGTTTCATTCAATTTTGTGCCAAATTTAGGTTATCCTTTAAGAGTTAGATAACTTCTTGTTGATGCTCAATGTGATCTTCTACTGCTTGAAACCTAGAATTTTCCCTTAAAGAAGATGTGATGGACGGTGGATGATATCCATAAAGTGCCATAAATGGGGTCACTTTTGCTACAATGTGGAAGGAAGCGTTATACCGCCATTGAGGGAGAGGTAACAACTTGACCCATTGTGATTTCTTATTAGTTAAAAAACAACGAAGATATCCTTCCAAACATTTATTTACTATCTCAGTTTTACCATCGGATTGAGGATGATAAGATGAGCTATGAGCTAGTTGAGTACCCAAACAAGAAAATAATTCCATCCAAAAATTTCCTGTAAAAATAGGATCTGTGTCAATTACAATAATATTCAGGTTTCCATGTAGCTTTTGAATTGTTTCCATAAATGTTGTAGCAGCTGTACTTTCCTTAAATGGATGAGATAATGCATAAAAGTGTGCATACTTGGTAAGTCTATCAACTACCACCATGATGACACTCTTTCCTTCAAAAACAGTTAAACCTGTGATAAAATCCATTGAAATCTCCTCCCGAAATTGACTTGGAATGGATAAAGGTTGTAGAAGACCCGGGGTCTTAATTTTATCAAAATTATTTTGCTGGGAAACCAAACATTTCGCCCCAAAATTTTGAGTATTAGATTTAAGGCCATCCCAAAAAAATGGTTTCTTAACCTCATGGAAAGTTTTTAAAAATCCCGAGTGTCCTCCAAAAAGGAGAAGTGTGCAATTCCAAAAGAATATTTTGTTTTAGTTGGGAATTCTTGAAAATATATAAGTGAAATTTGTACCATAAGGAATCATTTTTCCAACTAAATCTATCAGATGTATTAGGATCTTGCTGCAACTTTTGAATAAGTGTCCACAATTCTTCATCCTTCTTCCATTCATCTCTTGCTTCGGTTATCCAATCTTGTTGGATAATAGAAATGGCACAAAGCAATGCTTCCACCTCTTCATCCTTTCTTGAGAGTGCATCTGCAACAACATTTAGCTTCCCTTTTGGGTAGATGATTTCAAAGTCATAACCCAACATCTTTGTGACCCATTTTTTCTTCTCTTCTAAAGATATTCTTTGTTCCAAAAGTGTTTAAGACTATCATGATCAGTTTTTACCTTTAAGTGTGTTCCCATTAGGTAAGGTCTCCATTTCTTTAGTGCATGTAGTATTTGCAACATTTCCTTCACATAAATATCCTTTTATAAATATTTTCCTTTGACCGGATGACTTTTAAAAGCAATGGGTCTTCCTTCTTGCATTAAAATAGCACCAATTCCATTTCCTAAGGCATCAAATTCCACAATAAAGGTTTTTGTGAAGTATGGCATAGCTAATACTGGTGCTAGGAACATTGCCTCTTAAGGATGTTCAAAGGCCTTAATTTCTTCTGGAGTCCATGAAAATGAATATTTCTTCAATAATGTTGTTATAGGTGTCGTTATTCTCCAATAATTATTAACAAACTTTTGATAATACCATGTTAACCCTACAAATCTGTGCAACTGGTTTATGGTTTTGGGGACTTTTGATTCCTTAATGGATTTAATCTTGTTAGGGTATACTTTAACACGCTTGTGAGATACAATATGACCCAGATATTCCACCTCTTGCAGTCCAAAGAAAGATTTGGATGTTTTTTCATATAATTGTTTCTCCTCCAAAAGTTTGAGCACCATGTCAACATGTTGAACATGATTGTTCCAAGGCCTGTTGTAGATTAGTATATCATCAAAAAATACTAGCAGAAATTTTCTATGGAAGTGTTTGAAAATGGAATTCATCAACCCTTGAAATGTAGAAGGTGCATTGGTAAGGCCAAAAGGCATGACCAAAAATTAATAATGACCGTCATGGGTTAAAATTTTTGTTTTCAAAATATCTTCAATCTTTATTCTAATATGATGATATCTTGAATGAAGATCCAAATTAGTAAAATAAATTGCTCCATGTAACTCATCCAATAATTCATCAATCATAGGAATGGGAAATTGATCTATAATAGTGAGCTTGTTGAACTCCCTGTAATCTGGACATATGCGCCATGATCCATCCTTCTTGTGCACCAATACTACTAGAGCAGAGAAAGAACTTTGACTAGGTTGAATTATACCAGCCTCTAACATTTTTGCAATCATACGTTCAATGTTTCTCTTTTGGACATAAGGATATCTAGCATGCCTGATGTTTGGAGGAACACTTCCTGTAATAAAATGAATAGCATGATCATCATCTTGAATAGGTGGGATTCCTTTGGGAGATTCAAACACCTTGGAATGATTGTCGAAGACTTTTTGGAGATATGGAGAAATAGATGATTTTGATGTTGCAACTTCGATTGAGCATAATTGTGAAATTACGCCTCCTTGTTCTTTATTCAGAATATTTGTCATGAAATTAGAGCTTATTATCTTTCCTCGCTTCCCTACGATGTCTCGTAATTTGATTTCCTTTCCTTTCAAAAAAAAATTCAAGAAAATTTCTTGAAAATTAAAATCTGTTGTCCCCAAAGATTGTAGCCATTTTACTATTAGTACAACATCAACACCTCCCATTGAAATGGAAAGCATTGGACTATTCAATAAATTTTCCCCATGGCCAGCTTGATATTATGGAATTTTCCAAATTAATTTATAGTTACTCTATTTGCAATCATCACTTCACATTATGGTGTCGGGTATAGGAAACAATTCAATTCCTTGGCTATCTTACAATGAATAAAACTATGGGTACTACCCAAATCAATAAACACTATTACTTTTTTCTTCCTGATATGTCCTTCTACCTTGAGATTTTGAGGAGTGGTAATTCCTGCCAATGTATTACAGGATATGGTTAGACTCATTTATTCTTCTTCTATGGTTGGTTCCTGGTGTATATCCTCTTATTTTGAAGTTTCTTGTTCATTTTATTCCTCCTCTTCACAATCTATGTAAAATAAGTTCTTCTCAGCACACTTATGAACTTAAGTGTATTTGCAATCACAAATGTATCAAAGCCCTTTTGCTCTTTCTTCTTCCAATTTTTGTGGTGTCAACCTTGTAGATTGTGGAAGTTTAGGAGTAGCAACACTTCCATCTTCATAGATGTGAGTGGTAGGCTTCCCTGTCCACATAATTTTACATTGAATTTTTCTTGCCAACTTGTATTCCTTCTCCAATGAATCAGGTTCCCAAATGCAAACTTCATGTTGGATGTTATCCTTTAAAGTCCCCATGAAGACGTCAATCCTCTCTTCCTCTAAACTATCAGTTACCCTTATATTCAATTTTTCGAAGTCCTCAATGTGCTCCCCCAGTGAACCCTTTTGTTTGAGATTTATCAATTGGCTAAAGAAGTTTTTTAACTTTGTATCCTCATAATATGCTATCATTTCCTCTGTAAAAATTGACCAAGTGATATTTTTTTTACGGGAGAATAGCCATTGATACCATTCAAATGTATTTTGTTCTAAATGTAAAGTTGCAATGCGTACATTTTGTGTGCTTTGCACATTATTGAGATCAAAATATTGCTCCAGATGTAGTATCCATGTTACGGGATCCTTGTCATGAAAATTCCTCATATCCATGTTTGGAATATGGTGGTTCTTCCATCCAACATTAGAGTTTACGAAATCATGATTAACGCTTATTTTTTTCTCATCATGAGTTTTCTATACTATATTTTCGCCATTAGGAAACATTTCTTGTATCAACTTTTTCAAACATTGCATGTCTACTTTTAGATCATTCTTCATGTTTTCCATGTTGTCTTTCATTTTTTCTTCCATGTCATCCATCTTATTTTCCTTGTCAGCTTCCATTACATCAATCTTAGCTTCCACGCCTTTCTCCAAACCATCCACATTATTCTTCAAACCATCAATCTTCGCTTCCACACCCTTCTTCAAAACTTCCATTTCATTTTTTGTTGCTCTTTGCGAGACTAAAATTTGGTGCACTTGCTCTTGTAAATTTGATAGATCATGTTAAAATTATTCATCTTCATGAGTCATAGTAAAATAATCTGAGGGCTTAGTGGGTGTTTATTTCTTTTTGGGAGGCATTTTAGAACCCAATACTAATATCTATGCTCAACAGGTATTTGAAATCACTTAAAACTGATTTTTCAAGCAAGAATTTAAAAAAATAAATATTGTTTCAGGGAATATCACCCTAGAGGTTGGTTGGGTTACAACCTCCACAGAGTAGGAGCATGCTACTTAAGAAGGACTCACACAACCATGCACGTTCAGAAAAACTAAACAGAGTAGAATGAGAAAGTTACACGTAGGTCCTACGGTTGAAGTAGATCCTGCGGGGTCCAAACCCCCAGCAACCGTCCTTCCTTCTTAACCTGAAAGACAAGAAGAAACAAGCACGAAGAACTGGTTGTACAGCATATATCTACTCTAAATGTTAGTGATATTCATATAAAACATTAAATAAATCATAATGAATGCTTAAATAACAATTTTCACATACATATAAGCATACACTAACACGTATATTTCAGGAACAGCATGGTACTTCTGTATTATAAATAGCATGTACAAAAGTAACGAGTGGAGAGATCACCTGATCCTTCCACGACCTTCGAGCAGACCGTCGTCCGGATCCGTCCAGCCCTTGCCTCGCTAAGACTCCTTCCAAACTGGTGCATACGAGATGACATATAGGGAGATGAGCATCTCAAGGAAATAAGGGTTTCCTATAATGAACTAGGAAAGTGCAGGAGGCACGGGGAATCAGACTTGGTTAGGGAATACCAACAGAGTATAATATCAATAATTCTCTCTCTCCCTTAGGCCATACACATGAGGGGTTTTTATACTCCCTCCAAGTAGTTTCAACAGTTGGAAACAGTTGGCCATGTGTTGGGGTGGTTGAAATACCTGAGTAACCATCAACCCAGACCGAAAATAGGGAATTTTTATATATTTTTTAATCATTTTAATGGCATACACGGAAAATTGCAGCTGGACTCGCGTATACACGCGGAAAAGTACGGGAATAGTCGCGTATGGGATTTTTACATAGTTTTTAAGTGAATTTGTCCAAGTCTATAGGAATGGGTGCCCAAAACCATCAAAGAAATCATGAGTCATGTGAAGGTGAGAAATGATGCTATAACAGATGCCCCCTAATATATGAGGGTAGAAGGGGTACATGATGGCCGAAATATATTATGCACATAGAAAGAACTTCACAAGGACAAGAGAGGACTTCCCCAGATTTCAGCCTGCCAAAAACCAATGAAAGAAAACAGAGAGTCAACTCATGCTGAGGTGGGCATACCCATGCTCAGTCAAAAATACATCATATGGAAACTACTGAATAGATCCAACATGTATACAAGTATAGCTGAACTGAAAGTTCACAATGAATCATCTGAGCATGGCCCAGAAGTGTAAGTCTGAACCAATGTCCAAGTATCACATATAGAAAGCTGATCAAAGATGGTGCAACTGGATGTCTGATCATATAAGTAACTGAATCTCCAAGTACCGAATCATAAGAGGTGGAACAACCGGTACAATCACGCAACTCGGGAGCCAACATATAGGATGCTGCTGTACTGAACTGCAACATATAAGGGTGGACGACATCACTGGCAGAAACTGAATGGACTGTCAAAAGTGAACCGAAAAATGTTGATGCAACCCGAGGTCTTCACCGATCACTATGGCACAATTCTACACAATGGGAATAAATGGGCTGAAGTCGACCATGTGAGAAATCGTTGGATTACCGGGCAATGATGTATCCCGTTAACCAACGCGAGACAACCCACCGATAATGATAATGAGTGTCAGGGTACCCCAGTACAAGTATTTCCAGTGCGAATGAATGAGTTGAAGTCGAACACTTGAAAGAATCTACAATCGGGTAATGATGAATCCCAGCTGTCGATAGCGAAGAGTACGCAACGATGGCCCTCGACCATAAGGTACTGACAAAAATAATCTAGACCTTATTCCCATAGCAATGAGTCGGATTCGATGGGAAAAGATCTGCTGGAAGGAAGGCATTAAGGCATCCCACATCAGTCTAGCGCGAGTGTAACCCACAGGCCAATATTTGGAAGGAATCGGACGAAGTAGAGTGACGGAACCAAACCAAAGTACGTTTCTGACATGCAAAAGATGAAGCTAGTGCATGGAAGAAACCCTCTGAACCAACCAATAATGAAAGCTGACACAGAGGCGAGAAATCCACCGATAGGGTCAAATGGAATCAAGGTACTGCACGAATCCCAAGTGTGATACTGCAGGCTTCGACGTCGAACACAGGGAAACCACTCAAATAAAGACCCATGATGATGATCAAATGCTGAGCACAAGGTCACCTATCAATAATGGAAATAAGTTCAGTGGCGTGCTCTAATTTGTTCTCAGAGAACGTGTCGAATATAAGAGACAAACCCACGGCAAGAAGTCACTGGGACCTTCTTCAACCAAGACTGGTGCGTAAGACCAAAACATTCGATGTGATAGGAATTAGACACGGACCAGATCGGAAGGTCAATCGAATAATAAGTCAAGAGACACCGCAGAATGGCCGACTCTACTTAGACTTCGCTTGAACAAAAGCACGACTCGTGATGATCATGGCAGCAAAAAGTGACACTGTATAAGTCTGTTATGCAGGAGGCAGAACAAACTTTCCATATGATTGGAAGAGATAACCAACCGGGGGAAAACCGACAAGAACATGGAAAAGTCGAATCTGTAGTCAAAAACTAAAACCATCCCAAATGAAGGAAATATATATAAGTATATGTGCTTTGTTCATGGGCGACAAACTGACTCTGTACTGCCATCAAAACAACGAAGATACATCCCGTTCCCGCTCTTTTTGTTATATTTGATTTTTTTGTCTTTTTCATATAATAAGCCTGAAAAGGAATAAAAGAATGCTATGGTACAATGGATAGAACGAGTATCAAAAAATCAGATGCACTAGTTCCTGGGATTGGAACAATCCTATGCTCAATGCAAGGTGGCGAAAACTGGTAAGCGATACTCAAAGGAATGTTCCATCCATGGGTAAAAAGGTGTCAAGTCGTGATATCTAAGTGCATGCAATGGTTAACTTGTACAGAGAGTCAAGGTCAAAAGTTGGCTTAAACATCGAGTCCAAATGAAGCCGGCTAAAGGCCAGGATAAACAAGTAGCCAATATGCAATGTAGTAATACAACTTAACGACACCAGGGAGCCTCTAGGGTAAAAGCCAGAAAAATGATAAGTGATGAAGAAGAAGAATGAAGCTTCAACACATAAGACATGGCGGGACTAAAGAGGACTCCCGAGCCTACATAAAAAGCAGCATGGGCAACAAGTGATAGCGAGGAACTAACTAGGAGGCCCATGTAAAGGAAGGCTCTACCATCAAGTCATGATTAAATAATCGGCGAGTGAAATGGGTGTAATACTCATGACCTGATGGGATCGACCCTAAGGCAAGTGATCAGTATGGAGGCCAGTATGCAAGATGCAACAGAGAGTGATTTCCCTAACCTATATGCCAGTGAAGATCATATACCTACCGTGACGAGTCGGTAATCATGGATCAAAAACCGGGAAAAATCTCAAAATCGTCAAAATGTACCTGAAAACATACCAAACTGGGCACTTCCAAGCATTCGAGTTATGCAGCTTAAGATAGATCGAAAAAATAAGCATAAGGAATTTTTGCGAAAATTTTCAATTTTTTAGCCATAAATAGACAAATTACCTCATATTTGGTTCATTATTGCATTGCTGATTTGGAAAAAGTGCTCTGGAGCAAAAAACTTCTTTCGTCAAATCAGGAACAACCGACCGTCGAAACGCACCGAAATTTCAGGTAGGCTCCTTAATCATCCTTGCAAATCATTTTGTCCGTTTGGAAATTAAAATTAAGTGAATTTTAGCTTTAAAACCCTTGCTAAAAAATGCGGACTTGCGCATACGCGGGTTCATTAAAGGAAAGTCGCGTATACACGTGACTGTGCAAAGAAAAAGTCGCGTATGCGCAGGTCCGAATCCAAAAAAGCGTGGCTAATGCATAATTTGATGAAATTTGACAGGATGACAATCTCATGGAGAGAACATGAGCATAGCGCAATTGATCAAGAGGTCATGCAAGATCGAGCAGCGCAAAATATCCTTCGGAATTGCGGATTGTTCAAATTCTTCAAAATGCCAAATATGAAAAGCAATGTTCGGTTGCTAGAAATGCTCGTCAATTATTGGGAACCAGACCAAGATTGCTTCATTATTGATCAGATGCCAGTACGCATTGAAGTGGAAGACATATATTTCATCACTGGACTCTCCCGGAGGGGAGAACCAGTAGACTTGCACGGGAAGCCCCTGGGAGGGTTAACCGTGGAAGACTATGTCCACGTGTATTGCGTAGGGGGTTCCAAAAAGGTTGGAACTCAGATTGCAATTAAAGATGTGAGGGATTTGCACATGAAAATCCTCCTTTTCACCATTGGCAGAGTGGCAGGATCTGCCTCCCTACATCAGGCGTCCAGGACGCAAATGAGCATAGCAGTAGAATGTTTGACTCATGTGTACGATTGGTGCACAACCCTATTACTGAACATGAAACAACAGTTGACCTCAATCCGCCAAGTAAATACCAAACACTTTGGCTACGGTACAATTTTGACAACATTCTTCTTTGAGAAGATTCCAGCATTGAGACCCAGAGTCATCTCTACCATCAGTAGCCCGCGGGACCCAAGAATTGCCCGTTGGGCGGACATGATGAAGAGACTGGGGGGTAGTGAGGTACCCCGGACCACGTGGGACGATGAGTTCTTCCTATGGTGGGGAGAACAGATCATCGCAGTGGACGACTATCCCTATGTCGGGATGGACTTTCGTGGAGATCCGGATCTAGTTCTTCCACCTGGCACAGCATGGGGAGCAGTCGGTAAGTTTGCAAATTTTTTTGACTTATATAATTTTTGATAATTTTTTTTGACTTATATAATTTTCAACAATACTCACACTCACAAAAACTACGAAACTGACTAAATTTTGAAGTGCACCAAATGCAAATCACTACAAGCATGCAAATCCTAAGATGCAAAAATCTCCTAAAGCAGAGTGAAATTTCCCAAAAAGCTCCTTCAGTTTTAACTCTTTTTGGTTGCCCAGAAAGCTAGTTCCCGAAATCAAGAACTCTTAATATGAAGACACCAAAAAACACTTAAAAACAAGAAGAAGAAATCAATGACAACTCCTCCCCAAAATCAAGCTAAAAACCAAAAGCAAGAAACCTCACAAAAGCTTCAAAAGATATGGCAAACGAAAATGAAAATGCAACAACAAAAGCAAACAACAAGACAAAATGTTTTTTGAGCCTTTGAAATGAAAAAACCAAAAGCAAAGCAAATGTTTTTTGAGCTTTTTAGTTTTATAAAGAAAGAGCTCGAAAAGACCAAGCAAAAACTATCAAAATCCAAACCAAACAAGACTGAATTTCAAGCACAAACTTCAACAATGCTCCCAAACCTTATAAGGCTAACTAGTAGCAAGATCAATAAGAGCAAAAGAAGACAAGAAAACTCAGACATTCAGCTTAGAAAAATAGTGCAAACTCGTCGCAAACAAAAACTTCGAAGAAGCAAGAAAAACTCTTCAAAAGTTGCAACAAGACCTAGCCTACTGAACTCAAGAAAACCAATCAAGAAATGAGAAAAAATCGTAATGCGAAGCACAACACAAAGATAGGAAAGAGTAAATGAGCAGGGGCTCTCTGTTCTGATAAATCAGAACAGCCAAGAATGCTCAGAAAGCGATCTTGGTACTCAATCCAGAAGTGCCAGCACCAGAAACAACACTTTGCCAAAAAGACTAGTTTTCAATCAAACGAAAGAGAGAAAAGACCAGAAACCACTTCCTTCACAATCCAGAGAGTACAAGGACACTGTAGAAATAGGTCTCCACAGCCAGAAAGGACCCAAAAGTCAAGAAACCCAAAAATTCAAAATCTGCCTAGGTATACGCTACTTCACAGTTTAGCAACCAGCGTGCATACGCGTCTGTTCTAAGGGAAACTCGCGTATACGTGGGTCCCTTTAGACAAACTTGCGTGTATACGCGACTGTGTGCAGAAAAAAGCGCGTATACAAAGGTAAATAATGAAAAAACAAAAAGGACAAGCCTGGAAAAGAAACCAGGACTTCAGACTGACTGTAAAAAAGTAAACTGGACTGCAAATGAAAGTTAAAACTGCTGGAATCCTACCAAACAGCTGAAACCACCCAACAGGAGAATCACAAGAATGTGATCCCCAGTGGAGTCGCCAGTTCTGTTTCGGGGAATATCACCCTAGAGGTTCATTGGGTTACAACCTCCACAGAGCAGGGGCATGCTACTTAACAGAGACTCACACAACCATGCACGTTCAGAAAAACTAAATAGAGTAGAATGAGAAAGTTACCCGTAGGTCCTACGGTTGAAGCAGATCCCGCGGGGTCCAAACCCCCAGCAACCATCCTTCCTTCTTAACCTGAAAGACAAGAAGAAACAAGCACGAAGAACTGGTTGTACAGCATATATCTACTCTAAATGTTAGTGAAATCCATATAAAACATTAAATAGATCATAATGAATGCTTAAATAACAATTTTCACATATATGTAAGCTGACACTAACACGTATATTTCGGGAACAAGATGGTACTTCTGTATTATAAATAGCATGTACAAACCAGTTCTTCGTGCTTGTTTCTTCTTGTCTTTCGGGTTAAGAAGGAAGGGATGGTTCTGTGGGGGTTTGGACCCCGCGGATACCTTCCAGCCCAGTAGGACATACGGGTAGCTTCCTCGTTCTACTCTATTTAGTTTTTACGAACATGCATGGTTGTGTGAGTCCTTCTTAAGTCACATGCCTACTGCTACCGTGGAGGTTGTAACCCAACGAACCTCTAGGGTGATATTCCCCAAAACGAGCTGGCGACTCATTTGGGGATCACATTCTTATGATTCTCCTGTTGGGTGGTTTAAATTTGTTTGATAAGTTCTTGGCCAGTTTAACTTTCATTTGCAGTCCGGTTTACTATCGGTCATTATGAAGTCTGGTTTCTTTCGATCCCTTTGATTTTTTCATTATTTACCTTTGCATCTGGCATTTCTGCACGTAATCCCAGCGTGCCCCCATAGTATAAAGTGACACAGTATCTGTAAGTTTCGGCGATATACTGCAGCTGCTAGCTGTGAGTGTATACTAGGCGATTACAATCACCCCTGGGTTTCACTTCTCGGCCTGCAGGCTGTGGCGACTGACCTCACGATCTGTTCTCTGGACTGTGAAGAAGTGGTTTATTTCTCTCTTTCGTTTGATCTTCTTTTTAACAAAAGTGTTGCCTACAGTGCTTCGGATGTGCAAGATAGCTTTGGCGATTATTCTTGAAACGTTGCTCAAGCAAATCTCACCTCATTTTCGTTCTGTGGCTTAAACATTTTACTTGTTTCTGTTGGCTCTTGAGTTGATGTGCCTTTTTTTGAAGTTTCTTGCTGCCGAAAGTTGCTGCGACAATTTACATATTCTTTAAGTTATAGTGTGATTTTCTTGTCTTCCTGGCTACGATTATCGATCTTGCTACTAGTTAGTACCCACTAGGTTTGGAGCATTGTTGGGGGTTTGTGCTTGAAATTCGATCTTGTTTGGTTTGGATTATTACCGGGCTCTCTCTACTCAAAAAATTTAAAAGCTCAAAAAAAGGCACATTTGCCCTATGCAATTTTCATTTCAAACTCAAAAATAATTTTGTTTTTGCTATTATTTCATTTTCATTTTCGTTTTATGCCCAGGCTGTGAGGTTTGCTGGTACACAGCTGATTTTGAGTGTCGTTGTTTCTTGTCTTGTTTTGAGCGATTTTTGTGTCTTCATATTAAGAACTAGCTACAGGCAACAAAGAGTTAAAAGCTGAGAAATTTCACTGCAGAATTCTTGCATGCTTAGAGACTGCATGCTATGTGTTTGCATTAAATACGATTTCAACATTTAGAATCAGTTTCATGGATTTTTATGGTCTCAACTATTTATTTGAAATTATATAAGTCAAAATTATCCAAAATTTATAAATAAAAAATTTCGCAGGCTACAAACATTGCCCATCTTGTCAGTGGAAAGAAACAAATACAGGATCTCCGCGAAATTACATCCCGAGTATAGAGATGAGTAGATCAACTGCTGATGATTTTGTTCTCCCCACCATAAGAAGGAACTCAAATAGGTCCCGCGTGTCGAGCCCTTCCTTACCCTATTCTCTTCATCATGCTCCTTAGCGAAATCCAACGTATCTTGATATTAATGTGATTTATCTTCTCAAGAAGAATGTTGTCAAGATATATATTTAACAAAGTGTTTGAGTCTTTGAGTCAAGCTGTGTTTCATGTCCGATAACAAGATTTATTGCATAATGCACACATGATTCAAACATTCCTGCTGCTATGCTCATTTAGTCGCGGGCGCTGTGAAAGGGAGGGCGGATCACGCGTGAAGGAGATTTTCATGTGCAAATTATCACTCATCCCACCCCCAATTACAATGCAGTTCTATTGCTTTGGAACCCTCACGCAGCACACAGCGTGGGACATAGTCTCCCACTGATTAACCCCACTCCAGCTCACGTCTGAAATTTGCGAGGTTCTCCTAGGGAATCGATAATGAAATATGTCTTCCACTCAATGCGTATTATCGATATGTGGGCAATCTGTCACAGTTTACATTAATTCACGAGCATTTCTGCTAGCCGAGCTGTGCTTTCGTATTTGGCATTTTGAAAGAATTTGAACAATCCCGCTGTGAAAGGATCTTTTCTTGTTTCTTGTATCTTGATCAATTGCTGCCCAACGCGTTCTCCAGTAGTTGTCATCTGTCAAATTTCATCAAATTATGCATTATGCCTTTGAGTTTGATTTCTCGCTATCTGTGACTTTTTCTTTGCCCATTCAGCGTGTATACGTGACTTTCCTAATTAACACGCGTATGCAAATCACATTTTTGCCCAAAATTTAAAAGCTAAAATTCCTTAATTTAATTTCCAAGCTGAGACAAAAATGAAATAAGCAGAAATACACGAGATTTGATGTGCGTTTCAACCATGTGCAGTTGTTCTGAATTTGGCGAAGAAGTTTTTTTTTCAAATTGTCTGATAATGAACTAAAATATGAATTAATTTAAATCTGATATAACAAAGATTGAAATTGCCAAACTCATATAGCTATTTTTAAATTATATCTTATCTTTGCATAACTGGATGCTTAGAGATGCTTGATTTGTGTGTTCAGTACAGCAGCGCGATTTTGGATTTTCGATTTATCCATGCCTAAGGCGTCTCTTCAGCGGCGCTGCAAATTGAAATCACTTTCGTGCCTCCAAGATCGCTACATAGAATTGATGTTTCATGGGAGTATTACGCCCATTTCCTTCGTAGTCATTAATCATGACTGATGTGGAAACCTTCGCTACATGGGCTTCTAGTTAGTTCGCTATCACTGTTGCCCATGTAGGTTTTATGTAGAACCGGGGAACATCTTGAATCCCGCCATATCATATGATATTGAAGCTTCATTTTCTTCTTCATCACTATCATTTTTTAAATATGATACTACATTGCATATTGGCTACTTATTTATCGGCCCTGGGGCCCAGCTGGGACTGATGTTTAAACCAACTTTTGACCTTGACTTTCTACGTACAGGATACATTGCATGCATAGATATCGCGACGATACCTTTTATGGATAGGCGATTCCTCTGAGAAATCAACTGCGATTTATCATACTACACGTGAGCATAGGATTGTTCGTCGAGACAGGCGTGCATCGATTTTTTGATACAGATTATCCGATTAATATAGCATTCTTTTATTCTTTTGGGCTTATTATATGAAAGAGACAAAATCAAATATAACAAAAGGGGGGGTGGGGCGGATAATATCTTAAGTTGTTTTGATTTGTCTCCCTTGAACAAAGCACATATACTTATATATATTTCCTTCATTTTTGGGATGGTCTGGATTTTGACTTTAGGTTGGCCTTTTCCATGTTTCACTATTCGATTCTCCGGAATTATTATCTCTTCCAATCATATGGAAGTTTGTTACGCACTCGCGCATGGCGACCTCGTCTCTTTTGCGCCATGTCATCCGCGGTCGTCTTTTTGAAATCTAGCGAGTCGGCCATTCTGCGGTTATCTCTGACAATTAATTCGGTCGACTCCATTACAATGTCGTAGTACAATTATCACATCAGTCGTTTTTGTCTTACGCCGTCTTGAACAGAAAGGAGTCTTATTGGCTCTTCTTGGCGGCATTGTCTCTTATGTTTCATTTTTATTTCTCACGAACTAAACTTCGGCCTGCAAATATTTCCATTATTAATAGGTGACCTTGTGCTCAGCATTTGATCATCATCATGGGTCTTAACAGCGAGTGGTTCCCCGTCATCCCCCCCATTATCACGCCCCGGGGCCGATGCGATACCTGTTTCCGTTGACCCCTAGCCGATGGGTTTCTGCCGCCCATGTGTCGACTTTCGATTGACAAAGTTAGTTGAAGGAGTTTCTCACGATGAAATGTCTTGTGCATGTGCTTAGGTTTTATTCCGTCCTCTACTTAGATTCCTTCCAAATGCTGGCTCAGGATCGTCTTTCAAACTTGCTGAGATATAATACCTTCCTTCGGTAGATCTTTCATAGAATCGGCTTTCATTTCTACAGGAATAGATGCGAATCTTTGTATCGATACCGCCTAGGGGTTTCGCGATCTTCGATGGCAAATCTTCTCCTACTCGGCGATGGGGTCATCATTACCTGCGATGACAGATTCTTTCAGGATGTTGACTCAACTCATTCATTACGCGCCTCGGGCAGCTGAGACCTGGCGTATTTCGGTATTGTGGATGTCGCAGCGTTGTTAGCGGTATCATCATTTCGCGTGTCCCAACGATTTCTGCATGTTTCGAAAAACCGACTCATTTATTCCCATTGTGTAAATTGTGCCATAATTGATACCGAGGTTCATCAACTTATTTTCGGTTCCTGACAATCCCATTCATTTGCGCGTGTAATAGATCCCTTACTTAATGTTAGGTTTTATAATCGTGCATCCTATATGTTAATACATTTTGCATGATATGTAGTTATTCCACCTCTTATGTTGATACTTGAAATTGATTACTTATATGATTGACATCGATTGCACCATCCTTGATCAGCTTCTAACGATACTTGAACATTGATTGAACTTATGACATCTTTCGGAATGATTTCATTATGTACTGTTGAAACTATATATATATATTGGATCTATTGATACTTTATATATTATTTTTATTTGAGCGTAGTTATGCGCTTTTCAAACATGGGGTTGACTCTATTCATTAATTTTGAGGCACGAAAATGCAGTAGGTGATCTCTCTTGGCTCCTTGCAAAGTTCTTTTCTATGTATAACATTTCGGCCATCATGTATTCGGCCCTCCTGCAGGGCATGTATTATATCATTTCTCACTATGACTATGATTCATGATTACTTTTGTAACTTTGTTTTTACCCATTCCCTACAGACAAATTCACTTAAAGCGGTGTAAAAATCCCATCTGTGACTATTTTATACTTTAAATGTGTTTATATCTTGTCAGTACACTTTTCATGTATTAAAATGATTAAAACTATAAAATTCCCTATTTTGAGCTGGGTGATATTTGCTCAGTAGTTCAACCACCCGGCAAATGTATACATTTCCAAGCTGTTGAAGCTATTTGGAGGAGTATAAAAGCCCCTCCATGTCCGTAACTAGGAGAAGAGTTATTGATGTACTCTGCGATTAGTATTCTATTCAAGATTTGATTCCCGCCTCTGCACTTTCCTTCGTGCAGTATTTCTAGATGCTCTGTCTCCTATATGTCATCTCGTATGCACGGTTTTGGAAGGAATCTTAACCCCGAGAACAAGGGTGGGGCGGATCATCGGGCCGCGATACACTCAAAGGCTCGTGGAAGGGGGTGTGATCTCTCCACTCATTACTTTGTACATGCTGTTTATATCTGAGAAATACCATCTTGTTCCATAAATTAATGTCTACTTACATATATGTGAAAATTATTATTTAAGCATTCATTATGTCTATTTAATGTTTTATATGGATTTCACTAACATTTAGAATGAATACTTCTGTATGCGAACTGATTCTTCATTTCTTGTCTTTGAATTAGAAGGAGGGCGATTCTTCAGAGGGGGGTCAGACACACGTAATTTGCTCAACCCCGTGGGACCCTAGGAGTAACTCACCGATCTACTCTATTTGAATTTTTACAGACATGCAGTCCTTCTTAAGTAGCGTGCTACTGTGGAGTGCCTTGCTTGAATACTCTAGAGTGATATTCCGAAAACGATGGCGAGTTTCTAAGACGTGAGCATTGCGTGATATATATGAGTGGCAATGAAATTGTAATCGAGTTTATAAAAAATAAAAAACAATCCCTCTTTTGTAGTGGAGCAACACTAAGCAATAATATTGAGCACTGGGGACCAATAATAATAATAGGAGGGGCCACTCGAGATATGGATGAATAGAAGAAAGCGTCTAGAATGGAGGAGAATATTGTTTGGATCATCATCATCATGCTTGTCTTCCTTACATTAAAATGCTATTCTATATTTCTGCCACTTTCTCGTCCACTCATACATGTTTGTTTTGTAGGTTGAGAATACGTGATGCAGCAACTTCTCATGTGCAGGAATTGGTTACTAATTCAAAGAGCCCCTCTACCTTGTTCTTTCCTAATGGTTGTATTTGAGAATTTTGGAGATTAGTTATTTATTTAAAACAATATTAGTAATTTGGAAATTTACTAATATATAACAACAAATCTTAACAAATAATTTATACATTTTTACAACTAATTCTGTTAAAGACATGATGTAGCTTTCCATTTCCATCAATTGAATATGTTGTAGCTCCTAGAGACAGCCTCGAGTTGCCAAAGACCAGTGCCTAGGACATCTTAATCAGTAAAGAGTATAGTGTATATTTCAGACTCATTATCATCTTAGGACTCTTTACTCATTCAACTTGTGCAAAGCGTTATCATATGAATGGGACCAAACTTCTTTGAGATTCAGCAAGATATAAAGATACTGCAGAGGCAAGAAGGGAATCTTCAATACATGTATACTTCAGACAACTTAGAGACAGCTTTCCTCAAGGAGGGCCAGTTCCTCAATGGTGTATAGGTATTTTTACTGAAAGGTGTTTGCTGCGCAGAAAGTGAGAGGAGAATACTAATTACCGATGGAATGATACTCAGAAAACATATTTCAACATCATATGGGCTTAAAAGCTAAGAATCCATACATGTTAATCAGTTCTGGAAGAATAGCATCCCATGATATTTAATACAGAGGAAATACGAATGAAGTGTTAGGCGGAACGACATATTACACATGGGCCATATTTAAAGCGATATAGTCCAGTCAAGTATGAGTACCAAATAGCGATAAATTCATACCCAAACTGCGAGTCACTCGCATTCCAAAGCATAATATAAAGAAATTGGAGACAGTGAAGTAAACAATGGGACAATATTACGAAGAAAGAATCACATAGACCATATAACATCAAGACTAGAATCCTCACGTATGAGTATAACTTCTCTTCGCTGAGACCCCACAGGCTTTGTGTATTTGTATTGATAATTCCACAACGAGCATACAAAATTATTTACACTGCGAGTTTCTTCAGAAAATTTGGAACCCTTTTTTCTCATTCGATCTTCCTTATATAGACCTCTTCCTATCTCAGCGAGAAGATATTTTTTGGAAAAAAATATCTTCTTCGCATAACCAAAATCTGTTAAAGGTCCTTATTAGAACAACAAAACTTATGATGAGGAATAAGGCCTCTCATCATGGATAGTCAGGCACTTGGCCGTTTTTAAAATAGAAAATCAAACAGTAGTCTGGTAAAAGTAAAATGCTGGAGTGGAGCAAGCAACCCACTCGAAACTTAAAAGTAACTAATTCAGTAAAAAGTAAATGGGCCGTTGAGGCCGAATCATGAGTTGACAAGATTTCATAGGTGTGGAAGGGCCGAGGCCGTTGCTGATGCTGGTGGTGGGATGTTCGCTGATGAGCTCGTGATCTGGGTGGCGAACCGAGCGCATCTTTGCCGGCTGTCAGCTGAAATAATTGCACTGAGTAAAGATCCCCTTAGGGACACGGCGTAGAAGTGAAATTACATAACACTCTGTCCTTTCCTGAAAGGGAATTCTGCCGAAATAAAGCCTTGAGGGCATAGCTCTCTTGTGCATTGTATTCTCTGTTTTCTAATTTTGAATTAGAATTTAGAATCTTTCATGCCAGACACTGAATTCATTGGTCTTCGACTGATACTCTTTGCTTCGTCATTAATGTTTTCATCTACAAAAATCTGCTCCTTGAATGATTCTGAAGGGTTTGGTGGATTTTGAACCCTATTTCTTCCATGGATGTCATGTCGTGACAGCTCCCGGGACTTTTCTTCATAATTGTAGCTTCTATAGAGTAGCCCTTCGATGTGCTCTGCTACTGCAGTCCAGGCTGTATATTATGACAATTTTCCATCGCTAAAACCCTGCAAAATCCGCAAACTTGTTAAGAAAACCGTGCACAGGGAGGTGGAAGTGGTGGGGGATAATGAGGAATGACAGCACTGCATGGTGGACCGGTGGAAAAAGTAAGGCGGTGGTAGAAAATATAGCGTAACAGTGTGGGATGGCCATGAAGAAAGCTAGCAGAATGCTAGATAAGCGTGAAAATACGAAAGAAACGAAGGAATGAACCAAATATGGGTCCGGGGCGGTGAAGAGCACGCGAAGAACAAATTGAGGACAGATGGTGCGATACTAAGACAATGGGAAAGGGATGACGTGGAAAGCTGACAAAGGGACCTAGGTACGCATCGCAATCGCAAATCAGGAGATGTAGTGGGGCGGAGTGATAAACAGGGGATTTGCGATGCGACGAGCAATCCTTTGTAAACGCAATATATAACAAATTTCCTGTTTGCAAAGGGAAAAGCCTTTACATGTATGAACTAGCGCGAGAAATAAGAGGTGGGGCTCGGAGGTCTATCGCAATCGCAATATCGCAGATCGAGAAGGTCAGCGGGGTGTCATATAAAATATTGCGACTACGATTTGGCGGGGAGTGCGGTGACCGTTGGATCAGGCGGAGGGATGGACGGCCGTGATCAGAAGGTTTGCGCGATCGGTGGATCGCATCGCAAATATCTGCGATGGGTGATCTGAGCGTTCCATAGAACATGCGATGTGCGATGGATGCGATTTGCGATGATCGCAAATCGCAAAGGCGGGAAGTGCGATGGCGGAAAGTGGCATGAATGTGATTTGCGATGTATGCGATTTGCGATGGATGTGATTTGTGATGATCGCAAATCGCAAGGTCAGAAAGTGGCATCAAATAGAGACCTTGCGCATTTTGTGATATCGTTACCCTTTTGCTTAACCTTTTGACCTTTCGGGTGCGCGGGCTTTTCTCTAAGCGCAATACTTGTCACATCCTCGTCTTCTTTTGACCCACTTTTTAAAAGTTTCGACATCAGCCATATCATTTGATATACTTATGTGCAAAGGTTCATTTGCAAAAAATGACTGGTGTTACTTTATGATCAACATTGGCTCCACCTGGGGACGACACGTTCATCCTTGAGCGTGTCGAGAACTCGCAGACCACCTGATCATCTTCTATGCACACTCTGCCCCCCAGCACTTCTCACTTTTCACTTGATAATTCATTACAGCACCCACATTATTCAAACAAAGATGGAAACAGAAACTAAAAATAGCCGAGCCAAGATTAGACTATCTGGCTCGCTGGACTTTGCAGAAATCGGAACAACTACATACATGCTCATAGGTTGAGCTTTATTCAGCTTTTCCTACCTACCCTACTCTACTCTGGAAAACTCTGATGCTCTTGGTGATACAATAATGCCAGTGCAGCCAGTCAAGCAGTAACAAAAAGGGAAAGGAGCACTGACTTCCTATCAGAGATAACCACAGGGCACTCTGCATGTGGTTCTTCAAAAATGCGGTCATCATCAATGGTGACCATTCTTGATGAATCTGGCCCTGTTGAAAGATTAATGCTGGAAAATTTGAGCTAATCAGGGCCTCCATATATTCTGCCACAGGATCAATAAACACATGATGTACCAGCTCTTCTTTTAGGCCTTTCGTGATTGGTAGGCTGTCTTTATCCTGGACAGCTTTGATTTCTGCATTTTCCACCGCATCTTCAATATGGCTCTTGAAAGCCTGATCACCTTCTTCTTGTATTTCTAAAGGCAGTGGTATCTCTTCTTTTTGTTCCATGATGGCAGCTTTGAAAAACTTCCTTTATGTTTGCAACATGCTGCTCAAAGAGACCCTAGATCCTTTTTCAAATGTGTTCAGGAAATGATCGTAAGGATCATGAAATGATACCTGGTTATGAATATCTGGCAGGCAGGCTTCATCCCGGATTTCTTCTTCTTCCACTTGATCAAGAACAAGACTCTCTTGAGGAAGAGAATCTCCTTAATTTTCTTCATTTTCAGAACTGGATGACTCATCATATATGACAGTACTGTCCTCTTGGAGCTATGATATATTCTGCTCTGATGAGTTGAGCTCTGTGAACAAATATATGTATTCTTGAGCAGTGGTTTGTTCCATTACTTCCTCTTTTTCAAGAGAAGGCTCATTATTTTCATCTTGCTCAAGAACTTCTTCTTTGCTCTCCTCCTCCTCTTCTGAAAGGAAGTACTGCTAACCACCGATCACATGACACTCATCACTGATGCTTTCATAACCTTCCCCATCAGTGTCATAGATAGGCTGACTGGGTTTTCTGCTCCTCTGGCGTTGTCGGCCCTGGCTTTCCTCCCATAAGTCTGCTGATGATGGTTCTGCAGGCTCAGCCTCTCTCTGGAAACAATCATCATCAAATAGATCATAACTAGGAAAGTCATAATTGTAAGCAAGGACACCAATCAAACCTGTCGGCGTCTCAGCAGGCCTTTCCTCGTCTCGATCCTCAGAGGATTTTTCTGGATTCAAATCATCAAACTCAATAGACGAGTGAGCAAGGGAACCTGTTCTACAACAGAATTTGGAGGTGGATCGCTGATTTAATATCTGATCAATCTCTTCTTCTGTCAAAAGGGGGGTTTCCCTATCATCATGGACAGAAGCAAAACAATCCTCTTTTTCTTGCATTAGCTGACTGGGAGGCGGGATGTTCTCTTGAGCCTCCTCTTCCACATCAGATTCTGCCTCTTCTATGTGGTCTCTTATTTCCTCGAGGAAGTGCTCCCTATTTTCCATTGCTATTATATCGTGATACTCTCTGATCAGCATAATACAAGATGCAGGTAAGCAATCAGGCAGTTCCTGATCACTTTCCTCCTTATCTTCCGCGGGCTTCAAAGCATCATAAGTGTCTTGCTCATTATTTAGGTCTCGATTTTGTTCTCGTGGTTTCAAGAGTTTGATCTCAGCCTCATATCTTTCAATCATAAATCTTAGAAATATTTTCTTAAGCACAGGTGTGAAACTTGGGATGAGAAGAATAGCCCATGGGAGGTCCTCCACTTCTAGCTTTGCCAAGCCACGTGAAATTTCATCTCGACACTCAGCCATGAAATCTGGATGCATTTTTGCAAACTATTCAGGATCTTCCATTGATGAAGTGGTTTGGTCTTCAGCATGGCAGATGCTGTACCATTACATGGTCTCCCAGTGGAGTCTTTTAATCATTTATAAACTGTGGAGTTTCCAGGGGGATGATTTAAGATCTTGCTGTCCACCACAGTGATTTGCCAAATCAAAGCCATTTGTCTCTTCCCCAGCGGAGTCGGGAATGAAAGTAAATTCTTCCGATAAATGAATGTGGAGCCGCCAAGGTGAGGGATCTACAACTCTTCACCTCTCCATGCTCACCTACTTAGAGAGTGAATAAAATTTTGTCGAGGCCCAGGGATTCTGATTTTCTTAAATTCGCTCCCCGGCAACGGCGCCAAAAAGATGTTGTAGCTCCTAGAGATAGCCTTCAGTTGCCAAAGACCAGTGCCTAGGACATCTTAATCAGTAAAGAGTATAGTGTATATTTCAGACTCATTATCAGCTTAGAACTCTTTACTCATTCAACTTGTGCAAAGCATTATCATATGAATGGGACCAAACTTCTTTTAGATTCAGCAAGATATAAAGATACTGCAAAGGCAACAAGGGAATCTTCAATACATGTATACTTCAGACAACTTAGAGACAGCTTTCATCACGGAGGGCCATTTCCTCAATGGTGTATAGGTATTTTTACTGAAAGGTGTTTGCTGCGCAGAAAGTGAGAGGAGAATACTAATTACCGATGGAATGATACTCGGAAAACATATTTCAACATCATATGGGCTTAAAAGCTAAGAATCCATACATGTTAATCAGTTCTGGAAGAAAAACATCCCATGATATTTAATACAGAGGAAATACGAATGAAGTGTTAGGCATAAATGACATATTACGCATGGGCCATATTTAAAGCGATATAGTCCAGTCAAGTATGAGTACCAAATAGCGATAAATTCATACCCAAACTGGCGAGTCACTCGCATTCCAAAGCATAATAGAAAGAAATTGGAGACAGTGAAGTAAACAATGGGACAATATTACGAAGAAAGAATCACACAGACCATATAACATCAGGACTAGAATCCTCACGTATGAGTAGAACTTCTCTTCGCTAAGACCCCATGGGATTTGTGTATTTGTATTGATAATTCCACAACGAGCATAAAAAATTCTTTACACTGCGAGTTTCTTCAGAAAATTTGGAACCCTTTTTTCTCATTCGATCTTCCTTATATAGACCTCTTCCTATCTCAGCGAGAAGATATTTTTTGGAAAAAAATATCTTCTTCGCATAACCAAAATCTGTTAAAGGTCCTTATCAGAACAACAAAACTTATGATGAGGAATAAGGCCTCTCATCATGGATAGTCAGGCACTTGGCCATTTTTAAAATAGAAAATCAAACAGTAGTCTGGTAAAAGTAAAATGCTGGAGTGGAGCAAGCAGCCCACTCGAAACTTAAAAGTAACTAATTCAGTCAAAAGTAAATGGACCGCTGAGGCCGAATCATGAGTTGACAAGATTTCATAGGTGTGGAAGGGCCGAGGCCGTTGCTGATGCTGGTGGTGGGATGTTCGCTGATGAGCTGGCGATCTGGGTGGCGAACTGAGCGCATCTTTGCCGGCTGTCAGCTGAAATAATTGCACTGAGTAAAGATCCCCTTAGGGACACGGCGTAGAAGCGAAATTACATAACACTCTGTGCTTTCCTGAAAGAGAATTCTGTCGAAATAAAGCCTTGAGGGCATAGCTCTCTTGTGCATTGTATTCTCTGTTTTCTAATTTTGAATTAGAATTTAGAATCTTTCATGCCAGACACTGAATTCATTGGTCTTCGATTGATACTCTTTGCTTCGTCATTAATGTTTTCATCTGCAAAAATCCGCTCCTTGAATGATTCTGAAGGGTTTGGTGGATTTTGAACCCTATTTCTTCCATGGATGTCATGTCGTGACAGCTCCTGGGAATTTTCTTCATAATTGTAGCTTCTGTAGAGTAGCCCTTTGATATGCTCTGCTACTGTAGTCCAGGCTGTATATTATGACAATTTTCCATCGCTAAAACCCTGCAAAATTCGCAAACTTGTTAAGAAAACCGTGCACGGGGAGGTGGAAGTGGTGGGGGATAATGAGGAATGATAGCACTGCATGGTGGACCGGTGGAAAAAGTAAGGCGGTGGTAGAAAATACAGCGTAATAGTGTGGGATGGCCATGAAGAAAGCTAGCGGAATGCTAGATAAGAATGAAAATATGAAAGAAACGAAGGAATGAACCAAATATGGGTCCGGGGCGGTGAAGAGCACGCGGAGAACAACTTGAGGACAGATGGCGCGATACTAAGACAATGGGAAAGGGATGACGTGGAACGCTGACGGTGGGACCGAGGTATGCATCGCAATCGCAAATCGGGAGATGGAGTGGGGCGGAGTGATAAACAAGGGATTTGCGATGCGACGAGTAATCCTTTGTAAATGCAATATATAACAAATTTCCTGTTTGCAAAGGGAAAAGCCTTTAAATGTATGAACTGGCGCGAGAAATAAGAGGTGGGGCCCGGAGGTCTATCGCAATCGCCATATCGCAGATCGGGAAGGTCAGCGGGGTGTCACATAAAATATTGTGACTACGATTTGGCGGGGAGTGCGGTGACCGTTGGATCGGGCGGAGGGATGGACGGCCATGATCGGAAGGTTTGCGCGATCGGTGGATTGCATCGCAAATATCTGCGATGGGTGATCTGAGCATTCCATAGAACATGCGATGTGCAATGGATGCGATTTGCGATGATTGCAAATCGCAAAGGCGGGAAGTGTGATGGCGGAAAGTGGCATGAATGCGATTTGCGATGTATGCGATTTGCAATGGATGCGATTTGCGATGATCGTAAATCGCAAGGTCGGAAAGTGGCATCAAACAGAAACCTTGCGCATTTTGTGATATCGTTACCCTTTTGCTTAACCTTTTGACCTTTCGAGTGCGCGGGCTTTTCTCTAAGCGCAATACTTGTCACATCCTCGTCTTCTTTTGACCCACTTTTTAAACGTTTCGACATCAGCCATAGCATTTGATATACTTCTGTGCAAAGGTTCATTCGCAAAAAATAATTGGTGTTACTTTATGATCAACAGAATACAAATTAAAAAATTCCATCTATCTTATCTTTATATTTTTTTAAATAGTTTGAATTATTACTTATTTAAAATAGTGTTATTGATTTAAAAGTTTAAAGTAATGAAAAAATTTTATACATCTTTACAACATCATATAAAACTAGCAATCTAAATCAATTAACAATAAACATGTAGAATATAAAACCATATTTGTGTTATGAAATAGTTAACAATAAACATGAAGAACATAAAACAATATTTTTATCATGGAATTTTATGGAAGAATATAAAACAAAATTTATGTAATATAATATTTAACAATAAACCTAAAGAAAATAAAGCAATATTTGTGTCAACGAATTTTATTGAAAAATATAAATTAGTATTTGTTTCATGGAATAATTAACCATAAATATAAAGAATATAAAACAATATTTATATCATGGAATAATGACAAGTCTACATTGATATTCATTTGATATCATAAGGGGAAGAATACTTAATATAATTAAGATTCATATGATATCGTTTTTCCTAGTTTTTAAATTTATTTTCTTCATTGAGTTCTTCATACTGATTTTAAATAAACATCGTTAATATATAGTTCGTGATTTTAATTTATAAAGAATTTGAATTTCATTAAAAATATGGCAATGCTTTATGCAAACAGAAAGTAGAAAATTAAAGTTTGAGCTATTTTTCTGTTTAAAAATACTATCAGTCATTGGTTCAGTGTCATTTCCTTGAGTAAATCTGAAAAGAAGAAAATGACATGGTATGTTTCTTTGTCCATATAAAAAGGAAATGTAAACTGAAGGAGATCTAATAAAACTGTACAATCTAGTTTTCTAGTTTAGAAGATAATAGTGAGATTTTAAATTGCATTCAATGAAAAGCATTTCTATTTTTATATTGATATCTAGTTTAAGAGATAAGAATGAAATTTTGAATTATATTAAAAACTATTTTTATTTTTATATCAATATTTTTATATAAAAGGTAAATTTCAAAATATTTTAAAAAAATCTTTAATTTTATTTTAAATATTAATATGTTGTAAACTTATTAGATATCTGAATATTAAAATAAAAAATCTACCAATTAACCCTATCTTATTTGAAATATAATTTAAAAAAGAACTTTATAAATTTATACTTTTAAGTTAAACCAAATTAAATGAAAAGGTAGACTAAAAAGTAGACAAGATATTAAGGGGGCTTAATCTTTATAAGAAATCACATTCTTAAAAATGAAATAATCTAGAACAAATCCTTACATTAAATATCCAAAACTTTGCTCAAAATTTATACTTTGAACATATGAATTATAATAATAGGATTTAAAGTTATTGATTTGTGCCAGCAGTATTAACTAGTTGTTAACTAGTAAAATGGCATTTTGTTATTATTTTAAAAGAAAAGACTCAGAAATTTAATGTTTTCTAGAAAAGTTTAATAAAATTGGTTATGGAAAAAAAGTTCCATAAAAAGTAAAAAGGTTATGGTAAAAGTATTCCAAGAATTGAGAGGTGGTTGGATTGTTTGAACAGTTACTTGTTTCTTTGAGGATAAGAGGCATATCCCAATGATGAATGGGGGTTCTATTCATGGAATAAGGAAGAGAGTAGATAATTTCATGAACTAGTAGAGATCATTGGAAATCACTCAGCGTTCCTGAGAATTTCTGGAACTCACTGGACTAGGAGTCCTGAGGTCACAACAGAAACTATTGTCAACCTATACCTCTCAGGTGTGGAACACGGGAGAAAGAGAAGGACGTAATCGCCTCTCTTGAAGGTTGGGTGGAAATTGGTAGTGAACTACACATCCAGATAAGTTTCTGTGCATTTTCAGTAAATTCTAAAACATAAAATGATTTTATTAAGTGTATGTACAGGTATGTGTTTAGTTAGGATCAATGATAATAAATCTATGAAAGATAAATGTTGAGAAAGATTGGAACTCTTTGTATCATTAAGATTTAAGCAGGTTAATTACATGGTTCTATCAATTATATGTGAAGGATATAATGTGTTTTCTGGGTTCAGTGAGTGTGATTCTAATAGAGTAAATACAGTGGAATATTGATATAAAAATATAGTATAGATGTGGTTATAAACTTAATAGTAACTGTGTTATAAAAATACATAAATTATTACTTGAAGAACTACATTTGCATGGAATGAAAACTATTAAAATTATGAAAAAATAAGAAATAGCAAGCAAAGGAAGAATATGTTATTGAGTAAACAATGTCATAGAAAAATTCCAGAACTCTGTCATTCTAATACCTACAGAACGAACTCTCAGTTCTGGGCACGAGGTGGAACCTCAACCCAGAACACATTGTTCCTATAAAGCTAAATATACTCGGAAAAATCTCAAGGTGGTCCGGTCACAAAAACTGTAATACTAGAATTCCTGCTGTGGAACCATAACTGTTTAACGACAAAAAAAAGATTGTGCAGGAGATTTGTTTCCACGACCAAACTGAATAAGATAATCATCTAAAGTGTAATGAAAATAAAAGCCATAAACATAAAAATGGTTGCAAAATTGTTGAAGAAACATGCGGACCGACTAAAGGCTTAGGACTCGCAAGCATAAAACTGAACAATAAATCAGAGTTTGAAACTTAAGGCACAGCCAGAATCATTGAGTATAAATGCGTAACCAGAAAGCCAGAACAACATAAAATGTGAAGTAGCATCATATCTATATCTATATCTATATCTATATCTATATCTATATCTATATCTATATCTATATCTATATCTATATATATATATATATATATATATATATATATATATATTACTTAACGAACAACATAGTTATACTTTTGAATAGCACAGATTTTAAAATACCTCAAGCGGATAGAAAACCCTTCTTTTAAATTGAGTAAAGGAATCCAAAGATCCAAGAAAATGCATGGATTAAGACTAAGCAACGAAACCCAGATTTATAAATATATACACAAAATCGAGAGGAATCTCTGTTAAATATATTTCATAAACTCGAAGGGAAGTATTGTCATACATTAAGCCCGAAAACCTTACGATAGTACAAATTAAAACGAGTTCTTCTACTACATGATAAACTTGGATCGACACCTAATGTGGAAAATTCAACCATTCGCTAGAAAATGGATGAAGAATCTTTTTAAAGACAGAGTACTAGAAAAACGGATTTTTTATCCATTATCAAAAGCCAAAACCCCCATCGCTCAGTAAGGAAGAAGGATTATGGTGTCATTCAGAATGAAACAAACTTTTAGAGAAGAAAAAACAACAAGCCATAGAACTAGTGAGTAATGAGACAGTGAAATAACAAATTAAAACAACTTAAAATCTAATGGGTATCGAAGAAAAATGTAAACCGAAGTTCATATTACCTACAAATGAAAAACTCAACACAGTTTCGCAGAATATTGAGCTGTAAGGAATGGAAAACATGCAACAAGAATGAGATAGGTAGAGCGACTTCAGATTCTAACTGCGAATTAGTAAACGATGGAATGAATACATAAACGACGAGAGTTCAACTTGGAAAAATTTGCTACCTGTGTGGCGAGAACCATCCTAAACCCTATGAATTGAATCTGGTGGAGTTAATTCCAAATTGTGTTGAACCGAAGAGAACTATCCATCTCCTGATCAAACCCATGGGTGAAAACCGGTTCACCTTGATTCCTTTGTAAACACCAGAGGAATCAAGAAGGTGGCCTGCAAACCCTTAATCATTTGCAGTCTAAAACTAGTGTTGGAACAAAGAAAATGAGGAATTAAGGATGAGTAATTAGGTTTTACCCAAACATGTTTCCTACCGAGAAATTCCATCGTTGATCGCAAGTGATCAGACGACATGTGGAGGGGAAGGTGCCCCATAAAAGCTCAGATCCAATCCCAAACAAATCCCACAACTGGTGCCACATTAATATGTCAGTACATGACAACTTCAGTCCAGAACAAACATAAAATCGAGGCATTTAATAGAATTAAAAATAGTGCAACCATAGTTGAGTTAATAATTGGGGTTTGCCAGTAAACGAACATATAAGTTTATTAAGTGTTTATTTATTATGTAAACTGATAACCTTATACCTATGGTTAGGGAATTTGCAATTGGAGAAATCATTTAAGGTAATGTGTATTTCTTTTTCGTATGTTACAAGTGGTATCAAAGGAACGTTCACATATTGGGACCTTAAGGGTCACCTAACAAGTTCAAAATGTGTTTATAATGATGCACATAAAATAAGTAGTATTGCGAAGGAAAATATGAGAAGGGGATCGACACAACAAACCCCGAGATGTGGATTCAATTGAGTGTATATCAACACCAGCAGACTAGTAGACTGCTGGAGGAATAACAACACCAGACCATCATACTATTAAGTACTGCACAAAATTTGCAAGAGGAGATGGCCCATGTGAGAAGTGACAATAAATGTTTGATGCAAAAGTAGGAAATAATACTTAAGAGCCTTTCCGACAAGAAGAATCAAGGGGTGTTACAACCCAGTCCTCATAGGGGTATGCAAGAAGAAAATGAACGACAGACTAAGGACCAAACCATGGACAGAATAGGTAGGAGTCCTTCACAGCGAAGCAATAAAAATAGAAACTATAATGAAGCAAAGTCTAGTAATGTGTTAGATCAACAAGAAGTTAGGAAGCAAAAACTAGAGCTTCAACGTGAGTTTCGAAAAATAAAACCACCTACATTTGATGGATAAGCTGAGGAGGTGGCCGAGGCTTGGTTAATAAATATGAATAAGTATTTTCAAGTGTATGTGTACAACAACAACCTTAAAGCCAGATTGGGCGTATATCAGTTGAGGGAAAAAGCGACCCTATGGTGGGAGGAGGTAAAGAATGTTCACACCATTGAAGATCAAGATGTTACATGGGAATTATTCCAACAATACTTTAAAGATAAGTACTTGAAAAAATGTTTTTATGACGAAAAATCTAGAGAATTCCATGACTTGAAGCTGGGTCAGATGACCATGGATGAGGTTATTACCAAGTTCACGTCCCTATTAAGGTATGTTCGATATCTCAGAGATGAAAAGGCTAAGGTTCAAATATTCCTGAGTAGCCTTCGAACCCATATGAAGGAACAAATTGAATTCGTATATCCTAGGACAAATGGGTGAAGAAATTTGTAAGGGAAGAATGTGCCAGCAGCAGTCTAAGGAAAAATGGGAAGTGGGAAAAAGTTGGCAGCCAAGAAAAGGACAAAAGAATAGTTGAAACTTCAATGGTGCCATAAGTAATAATTTTAAGAATTTTGCACGATGTAAGAAAGAACTTTGGCAGAAATAATCAAAGAACCCGATGGTCGGCTGAAGAGAGGCCCACAGAGGCTTCTAGTAAACCTGAGCAAGGACAAGTGTCCAAGCCACCTCTACAGTGTTGGGGGTGTGGTGAGGCACATTATTATAAAAATTTCCCACAGTGAGGGAGAAGTGAAACAGTTGCAAAATTGTAAGAGGCTTCTACAGTAGGTGATGTGGCTCGAAACGTACCTCGAATCAATGTAGCGTTGGAGGATCGACAAGCAAATTATCAGCCAACAATGATAGAGTTGGAAGGTAAGTTATTGTCTCAATCTATTTCTATTTTGGTTGACCCAGGTGCAAGTCTAAGTTAGGTTAATCCCAAAATAGTGGAAGTGTGTAAATGAAAAGGTCAGAAATTCAAAAATCTTTGGCTGGTATAGCTAGCCATGGGAGCAAAAGGAAAAGTAAATTCCAAAAGTCCAAATTGAACATTGGAAATTGTAGACCAGCGGTTAAATGTGGACCTGAACATATTTCCATTATGATCATATGATGTTTTTCTAGGTATGGATTGGCTAGAGAAACACTGGACATTAGTGGACTATAAAGACAAGATTATATACTACATAATGCAAGATGGAACATGCAAAGAGATCAAAGGAATAAAGAAACCCTTACAGTCACAACATCTCAAATGAATAAGTGTATAAGTAAGAGATGTCAGATTTATGCTATCTAGGTGGGATATGCCAATGCCAAGGAGAAGTCTCCTAGGATGGAGAACATACTAGTGGTACAAGACTTCATGGATGTATTTCCAGAAGATGTACTCGGATTACCACCAGGAAGAGATATTGATTTCACCATTGAATTAATGTCAGGAGCATCACCTGTATCAACGGCTCCTTATAGAATGTGTTCCAGAACTAACAGAATTAAAAATGCAGTTACAAGAACTGTTGGACAAAGGATAAATTCGTCTGAGTCTGTTCCCTTGGGGAGCACCAGTGTTTTTTGTAAAGAAGAAGGATGAAACCATGCGAATGTGCATGGACTATAGACAGCTCAATAAATTAATATTCAAAAATAAATATCCTTTAGTGCGGATTGACAACCTATTTGATCAGGTGAAGGGGGTCACAATATTCTAAAAAATAGATTTAAGGTCTGGATACCACCAGATCCGGATCAAAGATGAAGATATTTATAACACTTCTTTCCGTACCAGGTACAGGAATTATGAGTTTGTGGTGCTACCCTTTGGATTAACAAATGCGCAAGCGACATTTATGAGGTTAATGCATGGTATATTTCACCCCTTCCTGGATAAATTTGTACTCATATTTATTGATGATATTTTAATCTATTCTAAGAACCAGGAAGAACATAGAGAACATCTAAGAATTGTGCTGGAAATGTTAAGAAAACACCAGCTGTACGCTAAGTTCAGAAAATGTGCTTTCTTCAAAACAAAAATCCAGTACTTAGGCCATGTTATTTCAACACAAGGGATTTCTATTGATCCAGAGAAAATTGAGACAATCATGGAATGGCGAGTTCCCCAAAATGTGGCGGATATCCGATACTTTATGGGATTGGCTGGGTAATATCAAAGATTCATTGAAGGATTCTCCAGAATTTCTTTTGCAATCACCTCTTTGTAGAGAAAGGGAAAAGTATTTAAGTGGACTAATGAATGCCAGAATAGTTTTGAAAGGTTGAAGCAGTTGTTGACCACTGCTCCTGTGTTGAGGGTAGCTGATCCCAACAAGGAATTTGAGGTTTGTACAAATGCATGTAAGGAAGGTGTTGGGGCAGTTTTGTCACATGAAGGAAAGGTAGTGGCCTATGAGTCAAGAAAGTTAAAAGAGCATGAGCAAAGATATTCATCCTATGATTTGGAGTTAATAGCAGTGGTACATGCACTTTGGGTATGGAGACACTACTTGCTAGGAAATAAGTTTGTATTAAAAACTGATCATAGTAGCTTGACCAGTTACTTCAAGCAAGTTGATTGAAACTCTCGATAGGAAGGATGGAATTCCTTCTTAGGTGAGTTTGATATGGACATTCAACTCGTAAAGGGTAAAAAAATTGTGTAGCACACGTCTTAAGTAGGAAACTACATTGTGTTTATGAGCTATGTTATAACCAGCTTGAATGAAAATTTTTTGACCAAGTAAAAGAGGAAGCACGAAAGGATCCAAAATATCAATTTTTATGGCAGCAAATGGAAGAGACAAGAAATAAAGGAAACACTTCTGAGTATGGAGTTAGTAAAGAACAAATGCTAACCTTTAGAGGAAAGATATATATACCAAATCGTGTGGATCTAAAGGAGCTAATCATGAATGAACATCATCGAAGTAATTATGCAGGACACCCAAGATACCAGAAGATGTTAAGTCCAATTAGAAAAATATATTTATGGCCTAGTATGCGCAGAAACATTTCTGAATACTGAAACAAGTGTTTGGAGTGTCAACAGGTCAAGGTGGAGCATCAACATCCTGCAAGATTGTTGCAGCCATACCAGTACCTGAATGGAAGTGGGAGGTCATATCCCTAGACTTCATTACAGGTTTACCACGATCAAAGAGGCACAATGACTCTATTATGGTGGTGATTAATGGTTGAGTAAGTATGCACATTTTATATATGTACAGTCTACTTACAAGACTGTACAGATAGCAGATATTTTTTTGAGAGAAATATTCAGACTGCACAGCATTCCAAAGACTTTTATTTCAGACAAAGATGTAAAGTTTACTTCAGCATTCTGGAAAACTTTGTTTACAGGTCTAGGGACCTAAATAAACTTCATCACTACTTATCATCCCTAGACGGATGGTTAAAGAGAACAGGTAAATCAAGTTTTGGAAGACATGGTACATATGTACATGATGCAACAGACAACTAAATGGGAAGAGTATTTACACCTAGTTGAATTTGCTTACAACAATGGTTATCAGGAGTCCCTTAATATGAGTCCTTTCAAAGCTCTATATGGGAGGCAATGCCGCACTCCCATAAATTGGATAAGCCCTGAAACGAAACTAATTCTTGGACCAGAAATGCTGGCTAAAATGTAATTGGAGGTAAAGAAGATCACGCAAAACCTGAAAGCTGCACAAGATCGATAGAAGATATATGCAGATAAGAAAATGAATTATCAAGAATTCGAGGTGGGTGATCATGTGTATGTGAGGATAAAACCAAAGAAGAGCACCTTGAGGTGGGCCTCTTATGCCAATTTAGCCCCCAAGTTCTGTGGACCTTTCCAAATTTTGGAAAGGGTAGGACTTGTGGCATATCAGTTGGCTTTACCCAGCCACATTCGAGTACACAATGTGTTTCATGTGTCCCTCCTAAAGTGATATGTACATGATCCAAAGCCTGTAATCCATTGGAAGAACATTCAGGTAGGGTAGAATTAGAAAAATCCTAACTTGAAGCATGAATTTTTATGTGAATTTGATAGAAAACTTTTCTGTTTGCAGGTAGAGTTGGGCGACGAGTTTCTGGTCAAGCCTCAACATATACTCGACAGGAGAGAAATAATCCTCTGGAAGCGAGTCATCACCCAGGTTAAAGTGTAGTGGAAGCACTTCAGCCTAGATGTGGCTACTTGGGAAGACGAGGGATTTGTGCATGAGGATTACCAGGAGCTATACCTTGCGCTTCGGAGAAACACCTGGAAATAAGCTAGCGTTCCTGATAATTTCTAGTAATGACTGGACTAGGAGTCCTGAGGTCACATTAGAAACTATTGTCAACCTGTACCTCTCAGGTGTGGAGCACGGGAGAAAGAGAAGGAAGTAATCGCCTCTCTTGAAGGTTGGGTGGACATCAACAGTTAACTGCACATTCAGATAAGTTTTTGTGCATTTTTAGAAAATTCTAAAACAGGAAACGATTTTATTAAGTGTATGTATAGGTATGTTCTTAGTTAGCATAAATGATAATGAATCTAAGAAAGACAAATGTTGAGAAATATTGGAACTCTATGTACCATTAAGATTTAAGAAGGTTAATTACAATATTCTATCAATTATATGTGAAGGATATAATGTGTTTTCTGGGTTCGATGAATGTGATTCTAATAGAGTAAATACAGTGGAACAGTGATATAAAAATATGGTATAGCTATGATTACAAACTTAATAGTAACTGTGTTATAAAAATACAGAAATTATTATCTTGCTTTAGTGAAACATATTACTTGAAGAACTACATTTTCATGGAATTAAAACTATCAAAATTATGAAAAAACAGGAAATAGAAAGCAAAGGAATAATATGTTACTAAGTAAACAATGTCAAAGAAAAATCCCAGAACTCTGTCATTATAATACCTGCAGAGCGAACTGTCGTTTCTGGGCACGAGGTGGAACCCCAGCCCAGAACACATCATTCCTCTAAAGCTAACTATACTCGGAAAATTCTCAAGGTGGTCCGGTCACCAAACTTGTATACCTAGAATTCCTATTGTGGAACCATAACTATTGAACGACAAAAAATCATTGTATAGGAGATTCATTTCCACGACCAAATTGAATACGATAATCATCTAAAGTGTAATGAAAATAAAGCCAAACACATAAAAATGATTTTAGAACTTTGCAATAAACATGCGGACCAGCCAGAGGCTCGGGACACACAAGCATAAAACTGAACAATGAATTGGAGTTTGAAACTTAAGGCCCAACTACATTCATTGAGTATAAATGCATAACCAGAAAGCCAGAACAACACAAAATTAGAAGTAGCATCATATATACAAGCTTATATATATATATATATATATATATATATATATATATATATATATATATATATATTACTTATCAAACATCATAGCTATTCTTTTGAATAGCACAGATTTTAAAATACCTCAAGTGGAAAGAAAACCCTTGTTTTAAATTGAGTAGAGGAATCCAAAGATCCAAGAAAATGAATGGATTAAGACTGAGCAATGGAACCCAGATTTATAAATATATACAAAAAATCCAAAGGAATCTCTGTTAAATAGCTTTCATAAACTCGAAGGGAAGGATTGTCATACATTAAGCCCGAAAACCTTACGATAGTACAAATTAAAGCGATTTCTTCTACTACATGATAAACTGGGGTCTACACCTAATGTGGGAAATTCCACCATTCACTAGAAAGTGGATGAAGAACCTTTCTAGAGATAGAGTACCTAGAAAAACAGATTTTTTATCCATTAGTAGAAGCCAAAAAGCCCAGTGCTCATCAAGGAAGAAGGTTTACGATGTCGTTCAAAAGGAAACACACCTGTAGAGAAGAAAAAACAACAAGCCATAGAACTGGTGAGTAATGGCATAGTGAAATAACAAATTAAGGCAACTTAAAATCTAATGGGTATCAAAGAAAAATGTAAACCGGATTTCATATTACCTACAAATGCTAAACTAGCCACAGTTTCACAGAATATTGATATGTAAGGAATGGAAAACCGACAACAGGAATGAGAGAAGTAGAGCGATTTCATATTCTAACTGCAAAGTAATAAATGATGGAACGAATACATAAATGACGAGAGTTCAACTAGGAAAAATTTTCTACCTGTGTGGCGAGAACCTTCCTAAACCCTGTGAATTGAAACTAACGTAGTTGATTCCAAATTGTGTTTAACCATAGAGAACTATCCATCTCCAGATCGAACCCATGGGAAAAAATCGGTTCACCTCTGTTCCTTTGTAAACACCAGAGGCATCAAGATGGTGGCCTGCAAACCCTTAATCAGTTGCAGTCTAAGACCAGTGCCAGAACAAAGAAAATGAGGAATTGCGGATGGGTAAGTAGGTTTTACCCAAACATGTTTCTCGCCGAGAAATTCCACCATTGATCGCAAGTGATCGTACGACGTGTGGAGGGGCAGGTGGCCCATAAAAACTTGGATCCAATCCCAAACAAATCCCACAACTGGAGCCACATTGATATGCCAGTGCATGACAACTTCAGTCCGATACAACAAAAAATCGAGGCATTTAATATAATTGAAAAGAGTGAAACCATAGTTGACTTGATAATTGGAGTTTGGTAGTAAACGAACATATAAGTTTATGAAGTGTTGATTTATTATGTAAACCAATAACCTTATACCTATGGTTAACGAATTTGCAATTGGAGAAATCATCTAAGGTAACGTAATAGTTAATGTAATGTGTATTTTTTTTTTTAATTCTGTATGTTATATGATTTATGTTTTTAGACTATGTATTCTGAAATAGATGACGAATTATAATTATAGAATTTAAAGTTATTGATTTATGATTTTAGGCTATAAATTTTGAAATATATATATATATATATACTATGACTTCAATTTTATGCTAAGTCACATTTCCATTGATTCAAAATTGTAGAATGTTTTTTTTTAATTGAAGAAATCACATTTGAAGTAGCTCTCAGATATATATAGTATTTTTTTTTAGTGGTCCATAAAACCTCTTAGTACCAAAACTTCCCAACTAAAATAATAGTGGATGGCTTCAAAATTTGGGAAATAAAATAGATTTAGAATTATAGATTACTCATGGATCGGATGCTCAAGAAATGATAGGTTTTCATAAACTTTAAAGAATGGATTAAATAATTTTATCATCTATCATTTATTTAATTCCTTGGTTTTGACTCCTAGATTATGAATGTATATGTCATGATTAAATGGCTATAAGCCTAAACATATACGATCTAAGTAAAATATAACCTATGGTATGTAAATATGTAGTTTTCAATTATAATCTAAATACCACTAATGATTGCAAATGAAGAAGCGAAACGAAGAGGCCGCTTAGCATTCTAAAAGTAAATGATACTGTTTTATTGTGTTCCAACCTTTAATTCTAAGTTGTCAATGTTGAAATGTGTAATTCCTACTTGTCTAGTTGTGACTCTCTATGAATAGAGTCTGTTCCTATTTCCTAGGTTAGCTAAAAACTAGTTTCCTTATTTGGTGTGAGGTTGAGATATTCCCTCAACCAACTTATTGTACGTCCAAGATAGATTTCCTATCTTGAGACTAATTCATGTATAAATGTGTGTAATCTATTTAATTAATAAGATAGTTTGCAGATTGAAATTTTGTCTTGGTATCGGAGCATTAGGGTAGACCTCGGCCCTCCTAGGCTAAGGGAAACAAGACTATATATTTCATTTGTTTTTTTTGATTGGTTTGGGCGGACTGGTGCGGTGAGCGTGACAGAACCCTGTACTTAGCGAAAGCGTAGTTGAGGTTTTCTGAACGGATCGGTTGCAAAAATCGATTCTGACCTGTGTTAGAATCTCCTGACTAGAAATTGACTGAATTAACAATGTTGATTCGTTGAAACCATATTGAATTTATCACTGCAGCATTTTCTCAATGGAGACCGAGAGTTCGATTCTGTTTCACGATGGAGGAAGAGCGGTTCTGATTGTATTCGATCCATGCTACCACATGAAGGAATGCTACCACATGAAGGAAAGACAGTGTTTGCAGGAGCGACCGTGTTGAATTGAGGGACAACGTTTGCAGGAGCCGATTCAACGTAAAAACAACGAAAGTTCTAAATCGAATTGCAGTTTGGGATCAGCGGTCGTAGATCTAAGTCGTACAGTCCGTGAGTTGATAGTCATGATGCCCAATTGTTGAGGGATGATCGCCCGTGGCTAAGCATTGGTGCTGGAGGTGAGGTTATATCTGCCTCACACAAAAAGACGGTTACCTGAGAGACGGAAAGATGATTGATTGATTCGATCTGTTGGGATCCATGGGTAATCGGGTCTGTGTGATCGAGTCTCATGTTTTAATTACAGAAGGAGTTGTTGCTTGTTCCACCAGTGCGCTGTGGTGGATAGTTGTGGATCGAGAATCATGTTCTGGATCGTGGTGCATGAACTGTGTTTTTTTGTTGTAACGTTGTGTAAGCACAACAATGTGCAAAGGGAGGAGCACTGGCCTTTGGAAGTTGACAGACAATGTTGACATTTGCGTGCTCTTATTCCGTGTGTCCGTGTATGACTAGCAGTTAAGGGTTGCACCATATCCATTCATCTTGGAAGTAATTTGCTGGAGGTCGCAAAGGAGCACCTACGTTTTTTTTTTCCGCCGAGAAGAATTGAGCGATTAGAGAGACGATAAAATCTAATACTCAATTAATTAACTCTGCAGGTGTGTTACTTGGAGATTGCCTTTATTGATACCGAAAGACTCATTGAGGAGGCTGCCAAAAATTGGGCGGCTATGAACCCCAATAGGACAGTTTTTTATGTGAAACGATTGATTGGAAGGATGTTTGAGAACAAGGAGGTCCAAAGAGACCGTGTGTTTCATCTTTTGAATCTGGAATCTGAGAATGCGCCCCCATGTTGCATTGAAGGTTGTGTGTTGTTTTCCTCATCGGCATTTCTATATTACAAATGTGTGAAAATCGCTCGTATGTATGGTAAGTATTTTTTGGATTATTCATAAACAAAATTATTGAGTTTAGCCAACTCAATGGGTAGTGATGTTGTTAGAATTGGCTACTCTAGCAAATCACACTTGTATGAATATGAAAATCCAATATAAATTATAATTGATGGACAATGACATTAAAGATGCCAAAAATAAGTGAGGTAATGAAGCAGCAACAATTACTATGATGGAGATCAATCTAGTTTGTGTGAATTTTTTATGAGTTTAGTGGAATAGACTCAATAGCATGTTGGATAATGAGTCACTCAGTTGCATGGTAAGCAAGTCTAGGATGGTTTTGTAGTGGTCATTTTATGTACCTGGTAATTCCAAGATATGGAGTATGTAAGCCTTATAAAGACATGTGTATCCCTGTAAAAGTTTGTGGTCATCTTAAAACCACTTTGTAACTACAGGTTCATCGTCAGCCAGAAACCATTTTGCAGTGTCAGTTTGTGGTCAGCTAGAAACCACGTATAATAGTGAAGCAGACTGGAAATAGTTTTGTGTCAGTGTTTTCCACTGAAGGAAGAGCATGGTTACGGGTCATCCAATAAAACCCCGATGAAAGAAGAGCATGGTTACGGGTCATCCGATAAAACCTCGATGAAGGAAGAGCATGGTTACGGGTCATCCGATAAAACCCACGTTGGAGGGGGATATGTGGATACAGGTATATGTATGCAGTGATAATGGTTGACAGAACCATGTATACGAAGGACATCCTACAAGACCAGCGGTTGCAGCGGTTGGTACCCATGCATTCCGGTGGATGGTTGCTCCTTTATATGGACATCGACATATCTTTTTGTTATGTTTGACCACAACTAAATTTTGCGAAGTGATATCGAGACAAGTAGTCATTAAGGGGGTGTGTTGAAATGTGTAATTCCTACTTGTCCAGTTGTGACTCTCTATGAATAGAGTCTGTTCCTATTTCCTAGGTTAGCTAAAAACTAGTTTCCTTATTTGGTGTGAGGTTGAGATATTCCCTCAACCAACTTATTTTACGTCCAAGATAGATTTCCTATCTTGAGACTAATTCATGTATAAATGTGTGTAATCTATTTAATTAATAAGATAGTTTGCAGATTGAAATTTTGTCTGTCAAACATTTGGATGTAATTATTGAATTATTCACTAATAGTGAGATGAGTTATATCACGAGAGAGATACAAGGGCTTCTTAAAGGCATGTGGTCTCTTCTTAACATGCAAAAAGTAACTTATGAATTTGGACATGCAAGCATCTCTCATTCATATTCACTTGGTTTTCTCCTCGATGCTTATGTTTCCATATCTTGTAACTAAGAATTATTATCATGAAAGTATAAAAATCTAAATATAGGCTATGGTGAATTAGTAAGAGAAAAAAAAAAGCAATTACATATAGACATCCCTTATTCATTCCATTAGATGTGTTTTTTGACTACAGGGAAGGGAGGAAGCTTGAGGGATTGCTAAGTAGATAAGGGGATCCCATTAATGGTATTATGTTGGTTGATGGGGGAGAGAGGATAGTTGAGTTGTATTTCTATAGCTATAAAGGTATAAAGGTTACTTCTTTATTTATGAAAGTTGGTGACTAGGTCAAGTGTGAGATATTAGAACTAAGCCATAAAATTTCTCCCTTTTGGATTCATAGTTGCAAAGCGAGGGTGGAATCTATGATATAATGCTTACGGTTGGGTGGAATGTTCTTTTTTTTAACGTAGATGGTGGTGAATTCAAAAAAAGCATGATATTCATACTGATATTTTCTATTAAGTTGTTTTATTAAGTCATTTGTTTGTAACGAATTCCAAGGAAAATGTCACACTCTAATCCTATTAAATTGCATTATGGGTTTTCTTGAAATTAAATGTGTGTATTGAAATTGAACTAAAAGTCAATACATTCAATTCGTGTCTTTTTGTATTAAATAGAAATCATGTTATTTTCATTGATCGTGCTTGAGTTGCCATTAGTGGTGTAATTGAATTATTATTGAGTACCCCATCTGTTTAACATTGATTTTGATGATTTTAGATACATTATAATTTAGAACTAATTGAATTATTATTGAGTACCCCATCTATTTAACATTGATATTGATGATTTTGGATACATTATAATTTAGAATATGTCACATTTAGATTTAGTACTCTTTAGTATCAAGGTTATAAATCTACCTTATAGTTGAAACCCCATGGGGGATATAGTAGAATAATGAACCAATTCACTTTCTCTTTCAATGTGAAGCATAGTGTTATAAAGCTAAAGGATGAAGGTGATTAATTAATATGGGTTAAGAATGAAGCATATGTGAAATATATAACAAAGTTGTATTATGAAGTTAGGATGAGGAAGGAGTAGGAGGAAGTAAATGGTGGTGGAAATGTTTATCAATGTTGAGTAGTTAATTGAATACATTTATTATTATCATTATTTATTATTTAATTTTATGGTTAACTTTATTAGATGAAATACCTTCTGGGACAACCTTAAAAAATGCATACCTTCTGGGACAACCTTAAAAATTTTCCTTAGGGATTGGACCACAAGGTCTGTTAATATCAAAATAAGTAACCATTAGATAACAAAAATAGTGCTCCAAAATTGTAGAATGTTCAACTTCAAGTGAATGTGTTGTTGATTTCTTCTTCCTTTTTTTTGGTTAACGATTTACATTAATTCTCAAGAAAAATATGCTATGCTTCGTCTACATATTTATCAATAATTGTGGATACTTATCAATAATTGTGGTGTGTTAGAAAATTTATGAAATGGCATTGAATTTTTTCTCTAAGAAGTTAGAGAGGATAAAAAATGGAAGCGCTTCAAAATAAATATATAAGGAAAACATATTTATAACATTTATTAGAAAAAAAAAAAACCTTGCAAACAATGGCGGACAGGGAAGTCAGATATTGGCTTAAGAGAAATTAGGAAAAAACTGGTTTGAACTTGAGATTCACTAAAATAGTTAGACAAGAAGATCAATGTGTTGTGGTGGTTGGTCTATAGCAGCTACATCCTTAGAGACCTTGAAAGAAGTGGTAGTACTAGGAATGCTGGGATGAGTTACAGTAACGATATACTCCCCAAAAAATCCAGAGAAGTTGAAGGTCCCTCTCTCATCAGTGAACCCACTGATACCCATGGTACTCCATTCTTCCATCAACTTGTGCACCACATCTCCTGTTGGAAGGTTGTTGAAATTATTGTCTGTGAGACACATCTTGTAACATCCATAGGGATGCAATGCAGACCACATAACGATACCATTCACAACAGGGTGAGGAAATGCTTCACGCAATACCTATTCCAAGTACTCTCCCTGTTACATTAAACTTTATCAGTTCAGGGTGGTTTTGAGTTTTAATCTATACAAAGTTATAGAAATTAGAAATCTGACTTATATGGGAATGAAACCAAAAAAAAAGTTAGGAATAATAGATGTTAGGGTTTATTTGGTTGAAATTGCTTAATTAGTAATTGTAGATTTGAGAATATTTTGGAATCTGACGATTAGAAGATAAAGAGATAAGTTAATTATTTGATTTTTCTTGAAAATATTCAAAATATTTCCAATTAACTGAACAATGCTAGTCAAAAATTTACAATCAACTGAACAATGAACAATGAACAATGCCATGTTGAAACCAAAAAACTATGAAGTAAAACAATTGACCTAACCATTATCCATCCAAATCGTCCATATTCTTGAAATCTACAATCAAGATCGACAAATTAGCCAAAAAACTTACCTATTTGGTTTGGTTCCCTTGATTTGTAATATCGACTTCTGTAAGCCAGATTGGTAAACCCATAGAACCGAACTTGTCCAATACAGAGCGCTTGAATGGTATATTGGGCTTTGAAAAATGGGATTCCAACCCTATTCCTTCCATGAGAAATGGTTGGTTTATGTTACTGAATTTCTTTAGATATGCATCAGGTATGGCCTTCAACTCATTGTAGGCCTCGATTGTATTGTAGTCGTTCATGAACATGGAGATGGATGGATCCAATTGTTGAGCGAGTTGGAAGAAATGAGTGGAGGCATTGGGTCCTAAAATTTATTCAAAGAATGAAAAATGAAGCATCTCGTTGCTCACATCCCATTGGATGAATTGGCCCTTATACCTTCCCACCACTGAACGAATCTGAGTCTCCACCGCTTCTTGGAGGTGTAGAATCTGAAATGGCCACTACTCTTTAAGTCAACTAATAAACCAGAATAATTATGACATAAAAACAACAATGAAAGCCAATAAAAAGAAACACACACAGATCATATCACTGCTCAACTTGTAAATCTCACATTGAATCATGTATGTTTATACATTATTATATAATAAACCTATTACTAATTCTATGATTTATAAACTACTAGTTATTCATTCTGACCACTGCCAATGATTCTGAGCATTGGCCATCCTAATAATTTGCTGCACTAATTTTTAAAAATAGAGAATCATAAAATCTGCTCGCTAATGTCAGCGATTACATGGAAATCTTTAAGCATTATTCTCAAAACTCCCCCTTAATGCTTAATGAGGGCTTACTAGCTTATCTCTTAGTATCAAAAACTGATCTTTTGCAACTGCTTTGGTGAAGATATCTGCTCGCTGATGCTTAGTATTTATGTACTTTAATTCAACATCATTATTCTGCACCAAATTCCAAATGAAGTGATCTTTCATGTCAAAATGCTTTGTCCTACTGTGATGAATTGGATTCTTTGCTAACTTGATGGAACTTACATTATCACAATAAATCACTATAGGCTTAGTTTGCTTCTCCCCAATTTCTTCCAAAATTTTTTTGAGCCAAAGAGCTTGCGTACCTGCTGAAGTAATTGCAACATACTCTGCTTCTATGGATGAGAGGGAAATAATGCTTTGTTTTCTTGAGCTCCAAGTAATCAAACCAGAACCAAAAGAGAAAAAATTTCTAGATGTGGACTTATGCTCATCCACACTACCTCCCCAATCTGAATCACTAAATCCAACAAGATTGAACTTTTCAACAAATTAGTAATGAATACCAAAATTTAGAGTGTCTTTCACATACCTTAAAATTCTCTTTGCTGCCTTCATATGTATTTCAGATGGATTTGTCATATACCTTGAAACAAGTGAAACTAAAAATGCAATATCAGGTCTTGTGTGGGTTAGAAACAAGAAGCTCCCAACAATACTTTTGTAAGTTGTCTCATCAACTAAATCAGCACCATCATCTCTACATAATACAACTCCATGAGCACTTGGAGTAGAGGATCCATTACAATCAATCATATCAAATTTCTTCAAAATATCATGTGCATATTTTGTCTGGAAAATGAAAATTTCATCCTTAGTTGATAAACCTCCATTCCTAGAAAATATTTCATCATATCTAGATCTTTCATCTCAAATTCATTTATCATAGAAACTTTGAACTCATGATTCATTTTGGAACTACTACCCATAAACAATAGATCATCAACAAACATAATTACGATCTAAATATCAATACCTTCTTGTTTATAGTAAAGGGTAGGATCATTCTTACTTCTTTGGAAACCTTTTTCCTGAAAGTATCCATCAATCCTAGTATACGATGCTCTTGGTGCTTTCTTGAGACCATACAAAGTCTTCCTCAACTTGTAGACATTATTCTCTTTTCCTTCCACTTCAAAACCTTGTGGTTGCTCCACATATACTTGCTCTTCTAAGTACCCATTCAAGAAGGCACTTTTCACGTCCATATGATGTATGCTCCACCTTTTCTGAGCTACTCATGAAATCGGCATTATAATGGTCTCCTGTCTTGCTACTGGTGCAAATGTCTCTCATAATAAATTCCATACTTTTGTGTGAATCCTTTGGCAACTAATCTTGCCTTGTGTCTTTCAACACTCCCATCAATGTTAAATTTGGTCTTGTAGACCCATTTGGTGCCAATATTTTTCTTTTCATGTGAAAGCTCTGTCAATTCCCAAGTGTCATTCTTGTGAATGGAATCCATCTCTTCTTGCATATCTTGCACCCAAACCTCATTAGTACATGCATCTTCAAAACATGATGGTTCAAAATCAGCCTTGGCTAATAAAGCAAAATTCATTGTCTCACCTTTTGGGTTTTCTTCATGTGCTTGATTTGCAGTCCTCTGATATATATCACTCAATCTCCTTACCTTCCTTGTAGAACTTGGAGAAGAAGTTGGACTTCAACTTGATGCTGAAGAAATTGATGAAGGGCTGCTTGGTGGAGTTAAACCACTAGATACAGAAGCATTAGTTGGCTACTCAATATTAGCAATTATATCATCATTCAAAACATATTTTGTCTTCTCAACATGGCCTTTTTGATGACCATAAACTCCCCCTTCATCAAAATTACATCTCTTGATACATTAAGCTTGTTAGTGAGGGGATTATACAATTTATAAGCCTTGCTTGTCTCACTATACCCAATGAAAATGCATAACTCACTCTTTGCATCTAACTTTTTTCTATTTTGATCAAGTACATGCACATAAGCCAAACAACCAAAAATTTGAAATGATTAACATTAGGCATTTTTGTATACCAAGCTTCATAAGGAGTCATCTTCTCTAGTGCACTTGTGGGGCTACGATTGAGGATGTACACTGTTGTAGCAACTGCATCTTCCCAATAAGAATTGCTCAATCCCTTAGTTTGTAACATGCACCTTGCAATTTCAACCACAATGTGATTCTTCCTTTCAACTACACCATTTTGTTGGGGTGTGTATGTTGTAGTATGTTTCCTCCGGATGCCATTCATATCACAAAAACTCTGGAAAGCTTTTGATAAAAATTCTCCTCCATGGTCAGTCCGCAAACATTTGATCTTGTAGCCTTTCTCATTTTCTACAAGTGCTTTGAACTTCTTGAATGTATCCAGGGCTTCACTTTTGGCCTTCAAAAAATATACCCAACAATTTCTTGAGTAATCATTAATAAAAATGATGAAATATGATGACTTACCTAAAATATTAGTCTACGTAGGACCAGATATGTTTGAAAGAACAAGCTGAAGTGGGTGATGAGTCCTCCATGCATTTCCCTTTGGGAACCTTTCGCTTGCATGCTTGCCTTTAGCACATCCTTCACAAACCTCCTTATGCTCCTCTACCTTGGGCAAACCAGAAACTAATGCATTTGAGGTTAGAAACTTCAAACTGTGAAAATTTAAATGCCCATACCTAAGATGCCATAGCCAACTTGAATCCTCATAAGCCATATTTGCAAGGTTGTTGCTATGTTCATCAAACCTCAACAGAAACATTCTATTTATTGTCATAGGCACAACAGTGATCACCCTATTTCCCTTATTCTTATCATAGATAGTACATGTCTTATTTTCAAAGACTACTTTATAGTTTTTCTCACATAGCTGCCTAACACTTAACAAATTGTGCTTGAATTTTGGAGTATAATAAATATCATGAATACCCTTTATACCTTATTTTGTTTGGATCTCCATAGACCCTTTGGCAGAAACCTCTAAAGATTTATCATCACCAAGCTTGACCTTGGATTTAAAACTTCCATCATTTGTTGAAAACAATTCATCATTCCCTATCATATGGTTAGAGCATCCAGAATCTATGTACCAAACATTTTTACTAGTATTTTCAGCTTTGGCATAAGATAAAAATAACTGATATGGAGGATACTCATTACTTTCTTGAGCATAGTTAGCATTTTTACCTTCTTTCAATCTGTATTCTCTTTCAAAGTGGCCATACTTTTACAATAGTAACATTGAACATTTCTGTTATCAAATCTACCTCTACCTCTTCCTCTAGTAGTACCTCTTCCTCTTGAGCCACCTCTACCTCTACCTCTAGAAAATTTTTGGTTTTGCCATTTACCTCAATCTTGATTGGTTTTGACACTATTGCTGCTTGCATGGGTAATTTGTAATTTAGAGGAAAAAGCTTTCTCTACAATTTCAAAAGTGTCTTTCAATATTTCTTCACGAGACATGAGAGATCCAACCAATTGATCAAACTTTAATTGTGTCAAATCTTTGTGTTCTTCTAATATTATGGCAACATTATTCCATCTAGGTGTTAAAGATCTCAATACCTTTTTTATTAAAACTTCATTACTTACCGTTTCCCCAAGTGTAGCCATTTTAATAACCACATATTTGACTCTCACATAGTAGTCATTTATACTTTCAGCTTCTTGCATCTTCAGATTCTAGAACTCTTTCTTCAATGTCTGAAGCTTGACCACCTTAACTTGATCACTACCTTGGTAAGCTTCTTGTAGAGTCTTCCAGGCATCTTTGGCAGTTTTTTCTCCTGATATTCATGGAAATAAGTTCTTAGCAAGAGCTATCTGAATGTGAAACAAAGCTTGAACATTCTCCTTCCTTGCTTCTTTTCTTGCTGTTTTTTTATTGGTTGTAAGAGCATTCCAATCATCTGGCTCATCATAACCCGATTCAACAATCTCCCACAAATCTTTTCTAATAAAAAAACTGAGCATCTTAATGCACCAATAATCATTATCGTTTCCATCAAATTTTAGAACAGGCATGTTAGAATTCGACATTTTAACTTTGGCAAAATTCCAACAATAAAAATTTAATCCAAAACAATTTTACCAACTCTAATTCCAATTGTAGAATCTAAAATGGCCACTGCTCTTTAAGCCAACTAATAAACCAGAATAATTATGACATAAAAACAGACAATAAAAAAGAAACACACATATCAGATCACCCCTCAACTTATAAATCTCACATTGAATCATGTATGTTTATACATTCTTATATAATAAACCCATTATTAATTTTATGATTTATCAACTATTAATTATTCATTCTGACCACTGCCAATGATTCTAAGCACTAGCCATCCTAATCATTTGCTGCACTAATTTTTAATAACAGATAATAATAAAATCTGCTAATTAATGTCAACAATTACATAAAAATCTTTAAGCATTATTTTCAACAGAAGGTGCTAGGCATACTACAGATCTTCCTAGAATATGTTGTGACCACGGATTGATATGTTGTTTGTTTTTTTTTTGTTTGTCTGTATAATTCTCTCTTTCTTGCTGGGGCTCTCTGCTGTACCATTTCACTCTGCTGTACCATTTCAGCTCGTTCTCGAACGTTGCTACGTTGAAACGTTCCACGAACCATTTCTACAATTGAAAAAATCCACATCAGGGTTAGACCCTATTCTATTTTTACAATTGAAAAACTCCCCATCATGATTAGATTCTAAGTCGCTTGCAAGGTGCAAGGTGTGTATATAGTCGGTAGATTTTAGGAATATTTCAAAAATAAAATAGTTAAATAATTAGGAGTTGTTTTTAGTGCGACTTTTTGAAGTTTCAGGTGTCAAAATCCGGTGAAAATTTTTGAGGTAAAATCTTGGTTTTTGTTATTCCTACGCGCAGGTTGAGGCCAAGTATAAATATTTTAATGTAGCCTGTCCTGCATTTATAAATAGAAAATAGAAAGGCACTACCTAACTTACAAAAAAAAAATTATATATATATATATATATATATATATATATATATATATATAAAATATTTGATTTTAACAAAAAGAAAATTATATATATAGAGTTGATATCAACATAAATTAGTTGATATATTATATACTCAAATAATTTATTTAAATCTCTTTTTGAAATTATTTTGAAAAATATAAGGTTTAAACATTTTATAATTTTTTTTAACTTGTAATTAGTTTACATCATATTCATTTGTATTTTTAATAGCCCACATTATTTTTCTATTTAAATTTTTTTTTAAAAGAAGGCACATGTCAATTAGACGCACTGATATACATATTTACACATCCTCTCATAGTGAGCTGTAGAATGAGCTTCTCAGCTTAAATTATTGATATTGTATTCAGACTAAATTGAATTTAATACATAATTTTATTAGTTACTAATAAATATGATTAATATAATAAATTTAAGTCATTAAAAATGATATACACAATTAATTTGATTGTATATTCTAAAAATATTTCACTACTGAAAAAAATATTCAAAAATATTTCCGAATCTAATCAAAGTGAAATGAATTGTTTGAACTCGCTTACTATATCAGATTTTGTATTCCAACTCACTCATCTGTATCTGATTCCATAATATTCCTAAAACTTACCATTAAAAAAATAGTTAGTGACACCTCACTCCTTGTGCCTACGGTGGCCTTAACAACTGCACTCGAAGTATTTCCTCCGCCACTCGAAGTATTTCCTCCGCCGATCTGTACCCACGCTGATCAAATATCCAACTTCGCTAGTTAGCTCGCCTCATTTACAAAGCATAGAGTAAAACTGAAGAGTAATATGAAGGCTACAATACTGGTCAATTTGCAATAAGCTATAATTTTGTATAGTTAAACACTTTTGCTGGATTGTATAGTGTGACCCTGGATGCTCTATTTTCTTAACGTAGAGCTATTAATATACATAATTTTAAGTTAGATAGTAATATTATAATTTTAAAAATTATAATTAAGTTAATATTAATATGATAACTTTTGTTTGGGGGAGAAAAGATACTTTAATATAATGTGTGAGAATTATAGTTTATAAAACATATTTACATATTCTACTCTCTCTTCTCTTTGAAGTGTTAAATTTCTTATCTTTTAAATATATATAGTTATCATATTATTATTTATAAAAATATTTTACATATATATTTATTATAATAAAAAATATTTATAAAAAAAATGATTTAGATTAAAAAAAAATATTAATAATATTTTTTAAATTCAATTAGTAATATACTTAAAAATTAAAAATATTTATAATAGAAAAAATTAAATTTAATAAAAATAATAATAATATTTTTTAAATTCAATTAGTAATATACCCACGAAGATCCGATCCAATCCATCCAAGAAGTAAGGTTGTTCAGGTGGCTAAAAAAGTTCAGACAACTGGTCATAGTGCAAATGACAAAGTATATCTATATATATCAAAGGAAAATATCCTGAAGCTGCCCAAGGCGACAGTGATGTACAACAATTTCACAATATATATAATAGATTTTAAAATAAAATATTATAAATTTAATTATAAAAAATATGAAAATTATTTATTTTCATGAAAAATATACATCTCAAAAATTATTATAATATATATATATATATATATATTAAAAAAAAAAATTATATGGATTTGTTAAAGCTTACAGTATAAATTTAATTTAATATAAAAATATATTTTTAAGATATTCATCAATAAATTTTATAATTAATATTAAAAAATAAAATTACGATAATTAAATTCAAATAAGATTATTTATGATATTTTCATAATGATAAGTTTGAGTTAAGTGTTTTCATGTAAACATTTTTTAATAATATTTATTACAAAATTCAAAAAAAAAATGTTGGAGCTATACTATTGAGAAAATAAGATAAATGAAAGGTGGAATACATATTATGGATTTAAAAACAATTGTAAATTAATGGAATTTTGGATTGGGGTAAGAAAAACCTCAACTTTTGACACTTTCGTTACTTCAGTAATTTTATATAGATGTAAAGTTTGGAGATACAGTATCTCTAAAAATTTAAGAATACAATATTTATAAAAAGTTGTGAAGAAAGAACACATCCAAAAAAAATTATAACATATAATCTAAAAATTAAAAAAAAATACATCATATACTATCTATTTTATATAAGTAAATCTATCTACATAAAATCATAATTATATCTACATACTTTATAGAAATTAGTTAAAAACAAGAAAGATAAAAAAACTTCCTTAACTACTTTAAATTGAACCCAAAACTAACTTCAACTTAAGTGGCAATGCATAAGAATATCTAGTATTAACTAAACCATTAGATTATCAAAACCGACTAGTTTACAAAATAATATTAATATAAATTAAAATTTTAAAAAATTGTGATATAATCACAATTAAAATAAAAAATAAAAAAAATACCAACCATAAGTATAAAACTAACATTTTTTTTCTTATTTTCCCATTAATATTTTATATATAACAAATTTTCAAAAAAAAACAAAATACAAAAATTAAAATAATAAAATAAATCAAATTAATTCTTTATCTTCATCTAAGTACATGATATAATTAATAATTAATATATTATCGTCATTATAAAAATCATAAAGTTATTCCAATAGTTCAACCATTGGCTGATTGTACCATGTAAGCCAGTGGCCGGGCTTGTACTGATTTTAGGTGAAAGCGAATACATCATTCCTGCGAGGGCGAATCATAGCTGTTTTGTCTTCCACGGGCAACCAAACACTCTTTCCCATCCTCGTCCGATCGAATTTCCAACATACTGCTTCCAAAAGGACTCCACCCATCCAGACCACTGTTGAATTCCGGATTCGCAACAATCCCTCCGCCGTATGTAGATGGTGGTGGCTGTTTCTGGCACTGTAACACCCAACATATATCAAACTAATTAAATACCATGAATACCCCTCATCACATGCTTAAATATAAATATGAGCGAATAGCTTTTGGTTCTCACAGTTATTTTCCTTCCTTCATTATAAACTGCTGCTCTCACCTCTGTTGTAGCGAAAGAATCGTACAGGGGGCAGTACTGTTGTCTGAAACGAGAAGAAAAGCGAGATGTTATAAGTTTTTTTTTTTCTAAATATTGAATATGGTCAGGTTAGGAAGCATTATGTAAATTTTAATATACAATGTTTAAATTTTATTAAGTTCATTGAATCCCATGTTAAAAATATTATGTAAACCATGTTATGAAACATAAAGTTTATGTGGTGTTAAATCTTACGATTAAAAAAAAAAAACATTAGGTAAATTATAAGATTTAAGATTAAAAAAATAGTACTTATTTAAGATTCAAGGTTAAAATGTCTATAAAGTAATGTCTATAAAGTGAGTCTCAATAAAATATAGATAAAAAACACACTGAATTGAAAAACAAGGAGTTGCAGCTCACAGATGAGTATTGCACCTAGAGACTGTCAAACGGAGAGATCACTCTACATCCATTAATCAGAAAGATACATCTTTAAGTATATAGCAAATAAGTAGGAGGTTGTAACCAGACTCCTATATTCTAGGAACTAATTCTAAACTAAGGAAGTACGTTACAACAATGTAACCATTTCTCCATTAATATATAAATAATATTAATTATTTCCAACTCTCCCCCTTAATGAAGAAAGGATTACCCTAAACTCCTAGCATCCTTCTAAACAATTCAAACTGTATACGCCCAAGAGGCTTAGTAAAAGTGTCAACTATATTGTCACAAGTTTTACAATATTCAACAAATATTTCCTTTGACTGAAGTTTCTCTCGAACAAAATGGAACTGAGTATCGATCTGTTTGGTATTTTTATGAAATACTGGATTGTATGCTAGCTTGATGGTACTCTGGTTGTCACTTTTAATGGTAGTTGATTATTTCTGTTCTTCTCCTGCATCATTGAGAAGTCTTCTCAACCAGATAGCTTCACATGTGGCTGCACACAATGCTTGGTACTTAGCTTCACATGAAAATAAAGCTACAGTGATTTTCTTTTTGTTGCTCCAAGCTATGACCCCAGATCCAATGTTGAATGCGTAACTTGTGATAGACCTTCGATCATCCAAGTTACTTGCCCAATCTGAATCTGAAAACCTACTAGATTAACATCAGATGTGTCAGTGTATAAAATACCATAATTACTAGTACCACTAAGATAACTCAACACGCTTTTTGCTGCGACCCAGTGACTTTCAAGTGGTTTAGACATAAACTGGCTCAACATACTAACAGAGTATGCAAAGTCTGGTCTAGTTGTAGTAAGATATATCAGACTCCCAACTAGCTGTCCATACATAGTGGCATCTACCACTTTAGTGCCATCATAACTGCACAACTTTAGATTCTGCTGCAATGGTGTTGTTGCTAATCTACACTGCTCCGTTCTAAACTTTTCTAGTAGACTTATGGCATACTTCCCTTGAGTAAGAAAAGTCTGTCCAGAATCTCCCCATACTTCCAATCCCAAAAAATAATGGTGAATTTCGAGATCTTTCATTTCAAACACTTGTGACATCTGTCGTTTGATTTCATTGATCAGATTATTAGCATTCCCTGTTATAATCATATCATCCACATACAAAGAAATCAAAATAATTTTCCTCTGTTTATTATACTTGATATACAGATTTGGATCATTCATGCTCCTATGAAAACCTTGTTGTACAAAGAATGAATCGATCTTCTCATACCACGACCTGGGTGCTATTTTTAAACCATATAATGCCTTTTTCAATATACAAACAAGATGTTCCTACCCCTTTTTAACAAACCCTTCAGGCTGAACTAAATAAATTTATTCTTTCAACTCACCATTCAGAAATGCAGACTTAACATCTAGCTGGTGTAGCTCCCACTTATGTTTTGTTGCTAAAGAAATTAGCATTCTAATAGTATTTAATTTTGCTATAGGAACAAAGGTGTCATCGAAATCTATTCCCTCTTGCTGTGAGTAACCCTTTGCTACTAGTCTAGCTTTAAGCTTTTATATACTCACATCTGCATTTATTTTGGGTTTATACAACCATTTGCATTCTATGGGTGTTTTACCTTCAGGCAGTTCAACTAAATGTCAAGTATGGTTTCTAATAATTGATTCAATTTCTTCATTCATTGCATCCCTCCATGCATCAAATTCACTTGCTTATTTATAATTTGTGGGTTCTACAATGTTTAAAATATTTGTCATTAAAGCATAGTCTTTCAATCTGGATGGTACTCGAGTCTTCCTATCTGATCTCCTTGGTAGGGAACTTACCTCAAATCTGTCTTCTTCAGACTTATACAGGCTCGCATCATTGACTACATCACTTGTTTCTTCTTCTTCTTTCTGCTCCTGCTCTTGATCGTCCTTGTTGTTTTCTTCCATTAATAATGGAATGTGCCAATCATTATTACTGTCATTCTTTCCTTCCTCAACCTGTTCATGAAATACCACATCTCGGCTTGCAAATATTTTATGAGTCACAGAATTAAATAACTTATATGCTTTAAACTCGGTGCCATATCCAACAAAGATACATTTCATGGCTTTAGGATCTAACTTCTTTCTATCCACCTTGGGTATATGGGCAAAATATTTTGACCCAAACACTCTTAAATGACTCACTGCTGGTTTGAATCCAAATAATGCTTCAAAAGGGGTTTTGAAGCCAAGACATTTAGTAAGACTCCTATTCTTTAAATAGACAACAATGTTAATTGCTTCCACAAGAGTTCTGTTCTTTCGTTCTGCCACTCCATTCTGCTGTGGTGTGTGAGGCACTGTAAACTGTTGAACAATCCCATGATATCTGCAGAAATTCATGAACTCTCCCAACCTATATTCTCCCCCTTGATCTGAGCGGAGAATTTTTATGCATTTTCCTATCTGCTTTTCTACCATCGATTTAAACTCTTTAAAATACTAAAAGGTCTCACTCTTTTCAATCAAAAAATATATCCAAGAGAATCTAGTGCAATCATCAGTAAACAAAAGGAAATAATATGCACCACCTAGTGACCTGGTATGCATAGGTCTGCATATGTCTGTATGCACCAACTCTAGGATATCTCTTTCCTTTCTATTAACATGCAAAGGAAATTTTTCTCTATGCATTTTCCCTAATGCACATCCATCACAATCCAACTGAACACTATGGAAAACAAGGAGTTCATCGGCCATACCGTTTCTCTGAAGTAGAATGAGGTCTTTCAGATTAAGATGACCGAATCTCTACTGCCAGAGGTTTTCGGCTGTCGATCCTATTGCAACCATGGCTTGTTGTGGCATGATTTTCACATCTAGTCTGTACAGGCTCGCCACACGCACTCCTGTTGCAACAGTTTCCATCTTTCTATCCTTTATGACACAATGAGTCTTGAAGAATTGAACTTGCATGTCCTGATCAGTTATCATAGATACAGAGATCAAGTTTTTCTTAATTCCGGGCACATACAATACACTCTTAAGATGTCTAATGTCACCACTAGGTAACTTTACCAGAATATCACCATACCCTTTGATCTCATATCTGCTATCATCTCCTAGATAAATTTCGACCCACATGAAGTTTCTGCAAGAAATTCAAACCATTCCTTCTTACATGTCATATGTGAGGATGCACTAGAATCGACATACCATATGTCGTCCTCATCTCCCTTAGAAGATGAAAGGGCACAATCTGCTATAAATAGTCGAAGTTCGTGGCTATGGTCTTCATCTTCCTCAACAAAGTAACCTTTGTTCTTTCTCTGTTTATTCCTCGCTTCATCTGTCTGCCTCTTATAACAATCTTTAATCTGATAGCCAATTTTTCCACAGTAAAAACATCTCTTACTGGGAAAATTGTTAGTAGACATACCTTTAAACGGTCTCTTTTGAAACGTGTTGGCTCGTCTCTACTGTTGTTTCTGTGGTTGTTGTTACTGCTGTGGCTGATTCCCTCTATACTGTCACCTTTTCACCATCGGAGCAATATCATTTCTCTATGATTTCAAATTCTGCCACCGCTCTTCTTCTTGTAGCAAAATCCCTATCAACTCTTCAAATGCAGGGGCTTTCTCCTTTGCTGCCAATCCTGTGATGAACATATGATATTCATATTTCATTCCATTCAACGTGATCGTGATTAGATCGGAATCAAACACTTTATTTCCGATATCTCCCAATCTATCCTTCAGGTCTTTAACTCTAGCAATGAATCCAGTAGCGGACTCATTTTCCTCCATCTTCATCGCAAACAGCTTGCCTTTGAGTGACAAGACACGATTTGTATTCTGTGTCTGGTATAGATTCTTGATCGTCGTCCAAATCTCAGTGGACGATTTTCCATCTCTGATATGTGGGATAATATTGTCCTTGACAGACATCTTCAGTATGACTTTTTCTTTGTTCTCCATTTTATCCTAGTCTTATTTTTGTGTAGATGTTCCTGTTACCAAATTTGGTCTCTGCTCATTTCCTATGACAATAAACCACGCATTTGCGCTTTCAAGTAATGTATATATCTTGAATTTCCAATTGGTGAAATTAGATCCATCGAGTTTTCCAGATTCGTAGAGATACGATTCCATACTATTATTCATACTGGACTGATAAAATTTCAGATCTTTCGATGAATAATTCTACCCAACTGAATAATTACATGATACACTAAAAAAAATTAATACATACCAGATTCTGGCCACTAATCTACCAACAATCCTGGAAAATCCGTAAATTCAATGTGTCACCATCGGGCAAGTCCGATCTACCACCACCGGGCAATTCCGAAACTTCAATGCGCCACCACCGAGCAAGTCCAATCTGCCACCATCGGGCAAATCCGGAACTTCAATGCACCACCACCAGGCAAGTCCAATCTGCCACCACCAAGAAAATTCAAAACTTTAATGTGCCACCACCGGGCAAGTCCGATCTGCCACCACTGGGAAAATCCAGAACTTCAATGTGCCACCACTAGGCAAGTCTGATCTGCCACCACCAGGCAAGTCCGATCTGCAAAAGTTGTAGATATTTCCAAAGAGAAAGAGGTTGGTGCTTTTCCGAGGCTAAAAATCCACGCCCAAATAAAAAATGATGTATCTCCCGAAACTAGTGCGGGTATGGCCTGCACATACATGCCAATGGCGTATTTCGGCGCGTTGGTGTGGGTATGGCCCTTACAGTCACGCCAATTGCGCTTCTCGGCGCGACTGAAAGCGACAAAAACGTGCCAACCCTCTCTTCTACTCAGAGATGATCAGTCATATGAGACCTATGAGTCAGGCGTTGCTGCAATCCACTTGCTCCTATGAACACAAAGCTCCTGTGAGCACAAAGCTTCTGTGTACACCTCAGCCACTAAGGCTCTATAGTCAATAAAGCTCTAAAAAAAAAAATCAGGCTCCCCCTACTCTATGCTCTGATACCAAGATAAAAAACACACTGAATTGAAAAAGAAGGAGTTGCAGCTCACAGGTGAATACTGCACCTGGAGACTGCAGTCAAACGGAGATATCACTCTACATCCATTAATTAGAAAAATACATCTTTAAGTACATAGCAAATAAGTAGGAGGTTGTAACCAGACTCCTATATTCTAGGAACTAATCCTAAACTAAGGAGGTACGTTACAACAATGTAACCATTTCTCCATTAATATATAAATAATATTAATTATTTCCAACTAATATCAATCATAAATTCTAACATTTAAGAAAGTATCATATTTTAAATATAAGTAAGTGTTATAGAATTTAATTCCAACTAAGTGCTAGGTGTCAAAACCGTCAGTCCAAAGGTCTCAGTTTAGTTTGAGTCAGATTCAGTGTAATTTTGTGGAGTTACACTCTAGTGATTTATTGCCAATGTTTCCAATGTAGCCTTATTTAAGTAATTTGTAATCTTGAGAAGAGCAATCCTCTGCTCCACTACTTTTTAGTTTTCAATTCTTGTCATGGTATTAGAGCTAGTTTGCATAAGACTCTGGAGAGAACAGCAATAGAGCCAAATTGAAGCAGTAGAGAAAAGAGGCGAGTGAGCCTACATAAGGCCTTTTAACAAAGCAGCAGAAGTTTGAAAAAGACGCCTCCTTCAAAGAAGCAAAACAAGAACAAAAAAAAATAAGAGAAAACCAATGTAGAAGGCACCAGCGAAATGAAATGAGGAAAAGTTAGCTCAAAATCTTTGTTTTATTAAAAAAAAAATTGGCACAACATACTCGATGCAATGCAACCATAGCATTACTAATGTTGAAGTCAAAAGAAACTAGCTGCATTATTTTCAAGTACTTAGGAAATTGGACTGGTTTATGAAGGTACAAAGCATTCACACGATTCAAAGTATTAATTATTCAAATCACTTCATGTTTACCAAAAAAAAAAGGGGCATTCGAAGGTTTCAAGTTGATTTTAAAAAGCTTTATATGAAGGCTTTTAAAAGGTAAGGAAGGTCATAGAATTTTTTTTTTTTTATTAATGTTAAAAAAAAAAAAAAAAATTGGTAAAGGTTTTATAAAAGAAGGGTCTCGTAAAAGAAACAGATTTTAATTTTTTATGACATAATTTTATTTTAGAGTTAAAAAATAAATAAATAAATAAATAATTTAAAATTAAGTGAATTTGTAGAAAAAGATTTTTTTGAGAAAAATAAATTATTTTTAGAAGATGTTTTATGCATATTTAGATTCTCTGTTTGTGGAAGCCAAAAGAAATTATTTTTAGAAGTAAGATATTTTATGCATATATAGATTCTCTGTTTGTGGAAGCCAAGCCAAGAGGATAAAACAAAAACAAAAGATGTTTGAAATATTTTTAGATATGGAAATAAAGAGGCAAAAAGATGCATATGCATTAAAATGCATAAAATAATTTTTCGATGTCAGCATTATCCCTCTAATTTCAAATCCCAAGACAGCCAAGGAGGCAGGGGATACCCTTGAGAAGTGTTTTGGTGCAAGGGGGAGCATTGAAGTTGAAGATGAAAGTGGATCTATTGCAGCAGATCTGCAACGAGATGAAAAGACTCAACCAAAAGTGGATGATATCTGCGAAGAATGTGCGGAAGCAACAGATAAGCAGCATGAAGATGCTCATGAACCCCACTGTACAAAGCTACAAGTGGACGAAGATATGATGAACCCAACAACAGAGCTTGCTGACGAAAATTTGATGATTCCAACAACAGGACGTGGTGACGAAGAATTGATGATTCCAACAATAGAGTTTGCTGATGATGACTTTTTGATACCAACAACACAACATGTTGATGATGATTTGGCGATTTCAGCAACGGAGCTTGCTGATGAAGATTTGGTGAATCCAACAACACAACTTGCTGATGATAATTTGGTGATTCCAGCGGCAGAGCTTGCTAATGAGGATATGGTGAATCCAGCAACACAACTTGCTAATGAGGATATGGTGAATCCAGCAACACAACTTGCTAATGATTTGTTGATTCCAACAATCGAGCTTGTTGATGAAGATTTGGTGAATCCAGCAACACAACTTGCTGATGAGAGTGAAATTGCTATTGAAGCAGTCATTTCCATGATAAAGCCAGAGACTAATATTGTTGATGTAAATTTTGACAAAGATTTTTTGGCTAATGATGACTGGTTGCAGATGATGCAACAAAAACAAGATACCAACATAATGCTATTTGGTGAGATAATCCCACTTGTGTCAATGGAAGACAACCCGATTGCAGCAACACAGGTTAGTGAAGAAGAAACAAATATAGAGATAGAAACAGAGATAAAGATAGATGCAAAGAAAGAAACCTGCAAAGAGAAAGCAGAAACAAAGATACAAGCAGAAGCAGAGAAAGAAGAGGTAAAACCAGAAAAGGAAGCGCAATGGGAGAAAACTCTCATTGCAGTGCAGAAGGAGAAAAACCAATGTGGTTTTGAAGATGTTTTTACACTTACCATTGATTTTAAATGTGCAGATAAATAGACATATTATGAAGAAGAGTTCAAGTTTATTGAAACATGGCTTGCAACACCATGTCTAGATGAGGTCTACACAGAAGCTGTAGATATGAATGTTGAAGACAACATGCATAATGAACACGTCAATGAAATTTTTAGGTATTGGAGTTATGAAGAAATAAAATATTATTCTGATCTTATGTTGTAGCAGATTGACGATGAAAATTGCACTATAGAAAACAATATGTGGCAGCAACCCACATAGAAGTCATTTTTTGAAGAAGTCCAGGACATGCTTATACATACTGGAATGATAGAAGACTAGCATGAGCAAATGAAGCAACTGAGGTTTGAAGGATACAACAAAGAGAAAAATCTGAAACGATTTAGAGGCTGTAGAATCTGGAAAAAGAAAAGAAGAAAACTAAATCTAGTTAAAAATTTTTTTTTTTTAAATTGTAAGCCTCGCTGAGACATAGACTAGCAAGTATCTTAAATTAAATTTTTATGTGGTTATATTTAAGGGAGAGTGTTGGAGAATCTAATTCCAACCACCTGCTAGGTGTCGAAACATTTGTCCAAGTGTCCCAGTTCAATTTGAGTTAGTCCAATTTAGTCAAGTTACACTGCAGTCATTTATTACCAATGTTTCCAATGTAATCTTATTTAAGTAATTTGTAATCTTGAGAATAGCACTCCTTTGCTCCACTTCTTTTCAGTTTTGAATTATTGATTTCCAGCCAAAAAAATACCAAAATTAAACCATAAAATTCAAAAAAGTATCATTTAAACTAAAAAATTCAAAATTCAAATACAAAAAAAAAACCAATATATATATTCCATATCATCTCCCTGTCCGAACACTAGAACTATTTTGAAACACACTAGTAGAGCATTAAGATAGCAAGTATCCATAGCAAATATACTTGATAAAAAGCTGGGAATTCAATAAACGAATATTATACATGTAGAGTGATAGGTATATATGTGTAGAGGTTTGTCGTTACACCAAAACTCGCAAGTGTTAGTAAACTTCCAAACCGGTAAACTAGGATCCCCAGGGTGGAAATTATGGATTCCATAGAGGTGTGGTGATTACTCCAACACCCCCCCCTCAAACGCAGCTTGGGGAATCAATAGCCCCCCTCAAACGCAGCTCGAGAGAATCGAACCTAGGTCCAAGCTTTGATACCATGTAGAAGTTTTCCGTTACACCAAAAATCGCAAGTGTTGGTAAACTTCCAAACGGATAAACTAAAATCCCCATGGTTGAAATTATGGATTCCATAAAAATATAGTGATTACTCCAACAATATGAATCGATAATACATCTCACTTTTTGCAAGAAAAACAGAACAAGCTTGGCTACAGTTCTATAGCCTTCACTGGAATTTTAGTTTATTTGACGTTGATCATATCCCGCATGGCTTTATATATACATCCACACACGAATAAAAGAACATGATTAAAAAAAAAACAAAACAGTAAGTGGCAGTGCGTGTAACCCACGGTTTGCTAAAACCATAAAAAGACATTTAGCACATTCGAGATGACATATATACATAAAATGAGTGGCAATCCAGGGTTTGTAGAAAACTAGTAAAAAACATTCTCTCTTTTGTAGTAGCCCAGCACTAAGGAATAATATTGAGCACTGGGGGCCAATAATAATAGGAGGGGCCACTAGAGAGATTGATGAATAGAAGCATGCGTCCGGAATGGAGGAGAATATTGTTTGGATCATCATCATGCTTATCTTTGTTCACATTAAAATGCTATTCTATATTTCTGCCACTTTCTCGTCCCCTCATACATGTTTGTTTTGTGGGTTGAGAATACATGATGCAGCAGCTTCCCATTTGCATCCCATTTGCAGGAATTGGTTACTTGGAAGAGACCCTCTACCTTGTTGTTGCCCCATGGTTGTATTTTTGAAAATTTTGTAGATTAATTATTTATTTAAAATAATATTAATAGTCTGGACGTTTACTGATATAATGACAAATCCTAACAATTATTTTATATATTTTTACAACTAATTCTGTTAAATGCACGTGATGTAGCTTTCCATTTCTACCAATTGAATATAAAGTTAAAAAAGTCCCTCTATCTTATCTTAAAAAGAAGTCCTTCAGTCTTATTTTTATATTTTTTAAAATAATTATTTATTTCAAATAATGTTATTATCTTTATATTTTTAAAAAAATTTAAATTAATTGTTTATTTAAAATAATGTTATTGATTTAAAAGTTTAATATAATGACAAATCTTTATACATTTTACAATTAATGTTGTTGATATAAAACTAACGATCTCACTCAATTAACAATAAACATGAAGAATATAAAACAATATTTGTGTCATGGAATAATGACAAGTCCACATTGACATTCATTTGATATCATAAGGTAAGGGTAAGAATATTTAATATCATTAAGATTCATATGATATCATTCTTCCTTGAATTTAATAAATTTTGTTAATATATGGTTTATTATTTTTTTGTAAATCAAGTTTTTATTCATTTTTCCAAAAAGAAGTATATTTGTAGAAAAATATAGTACTCTCACCCCGATGAGGTTTGTTCACTATAATTATCAGCATATGACAATGAAACATAAAAACAACAAGAGAGATAGTCCACAACTTGAGAGGCCATAAGCACTAGTAAACACACAAAATAAATAAATCACGTGTAACCATGCTAATCGTCGGAGGTGATGGATGTTGGGTTTTCCGGAGTTGTTCCAGTAGGACAAGGAGGACGGAAGGAGCAATAAACATGCTCCTCAAAATGGGAGATCCAGGCCTCCAACTTCTCTACTTTCTCGAATAACAATTTTTGGCCTCGCCAAACCACCACCACACGCTCTGAGACATGGAATTGGAAGCAGTGCATTTTGTTCAGAGTAGAAATTAGCTCAACATATTCCTCCTGCCTTACTCGCTCTAAGGTTTCCAAGAATTCAAGAACAAATTGTATCAAATCTCGACACTACTCCACAAAAAAGCTTTGTCACTGCCCTCGAACCCCATGATGTGCCATGCCCCGTCACCCTAAACCACCACGACGAACCAAACAATCACTTTGCTAACTTGGAGGGGTGTGGCTTCGATGACTCGTCGTTGCACCACCTTGCCTTCCACCTCGAGCTCCAGACCCTGCACGACCAGAACACCCTACCTTGCTACCACCTCGACCACCCGTGACCACCTAACTTGAGCAACCGCCGCTACTTCCGCCCTGCCCTGACCTGATGATGTTGGTCGCCATTTGTAACTAAGAGAGAGACGTGTCACCCCTTGAACTACCAGAGTTAGGCTTAGTTTGAGAGGAGGAGCGGCCCAAGCGAGGAACTGGACGCATAGTTATTTACGCAATACCGCAGAGACAGACAGAGGCAAACCCACCAGAAACTTCCTAAGTTGTCACTGCTCGCAGGGAGAAACACACCACCCACATCGGCATGACCACCACCAACCAGCCCAGAATGAACGCAAAGTACCGAAATTTAACAACCGCCATAATCAAAATGTCATCCCACTTCATGAGATGAACCCGCACTAGTCAAACCACCCAGAATCCAATACACTGACTCCCAAAACACCACCAAGCATTTGAGGAGCTCATAAAGGGGCCGAAGAAGGCTGAAAGTATGCCCTCTTTCCAGATCAAAAGGGTTACCACTCGACCCGCAAAGGACCAACGAAGCACACGCAGAATCAGAAGGCCGTAAATTTTCGTATATGCAAAAAACCTGACTCAAAGACAAAATAGGAAATTGACAATAATGCCCACTTGAAAGTAGAAGAGGAAATGTCGGCGGCAAGGCCACCACCTCTGCCATATGGGGTACCCACTATAGAAAGTTCATCTCCGGATAGGGCTCACACTACATACTCCATAACTCATCCAAACACAAAATGACCAGCAGCAACCCTTGCCACCCTCCATAAAACTCCAACGAATGTCGCCACCCGCGAGAACCAAAGAAAAATGAAATTTCACATAATTTACATTAATCACTCCCATACACATAGTATGTTGAGAGGATTGGGAAGTCAACCCCCCACTTGCGACCACGTATTCACCATGAGTGCCACACATTCCCTCAAAAACACCATCAACCTATTAATCACCCCATTGAGGAATATATAGTTCATAATTTCATATTCATAAAGATTTTGAGTTTCATTAATAATATAACAATGCTCTTAGAAATTAAACTTTGAGCTCTCTCTTTGTTCGAAAAAACTATCTTTCATTGGTTTAATGTTGCCATGAACCCTAAAAAGAAGAAAAGACACGGTATGTTCCTTTGTCCATATAAAAGAAATGTAAATAAAATTGTGCAATCTAGCTTGTAAGATAATAGTGAAATTTTAAATTATATTTAATGAAAAGAATTTTTATTTTTAATGGTAAATTTCAAAAATATTTTTAAAAAATCTTTATTTTTATCTTGATTATAAATTTCAAAAATATCTTAAAATTCCATGGACCAGACACTTCCCTCTTATACATCAGATTCTGTTTCCAAATCTACAATCTAATTAAGTTCAGATTCTATTTCCCAATCTACGATCTAATTAAGTTAAAAGTTGGAAAACACAATTCTTCAAAAAAATTCCACCACACCTTCATTTAGCAGAGCAGAGTCATTGAAAATGCATAAATAAACATTTTAAAATGTATTTGAATGATTTAAAATTTGACATAGTTGCATTCAGGAATACCTGGCCATCATTCTCAACGTTCAACGCGGCGAAAATCATGGTGATTCGACACCCATATCCGTTTCAGGAGTAATGTTGTAGCGTTAGAAATTAAGAATTCAATTTATTTAAAATGCTCTGTAGATTGAATCAATCATTATGATGGGTTTGGGACGTAGAATCTTTGTTTGTTTTAAATGTTTTCAATGGTGTAGATTTACTTCGTGAATGTGCAGCAATAAATGATTAAATAATTGTTTAATGAATGTATTTAGTTTAACTAGTGTTTTGATTTTCTATATATATATATATATATATATATATTTATTTATTTATTTGTAAATAAGGTTTTGTTATAATACTATTAATAATTTTATATATAAGTATAGATATTTATTTTTATTTTACTATAAATTAATTTTAAACTGTAAATAGACTTTGGTTATAATATTACTAGTAATAGTAATATAATGGTTTATTATATACCCAAAAAATTATGATTTATTCATAGTAATTTTATTTTAATTAATAAACTTAATTAAAATGTATAAAAAGACATCATTAATTTTAAGATATATTTCATTCTTTGATATGTGATTATTATTATAGAATATTTTATGAAAGTTATATCTATACCATCCAAATAAGAGTTATTGATAATTAAATTAAAATTTTGGAAGCCTTGTTCCAAAATAGACATGTCTTGTTTATGGATGTAATTAATTCTTTTAATAATTTTTTAAAAGTAAATTACTACATCTTATATTCATAGTCAAAAGAAGTTTACATCAATTTCCAGAGTTCACATAAAATTCCACTAACCAAATCCAATAATAGGAAAGCAAAATTGCTCATGACCAGACTAGCTAACCCAAACAAACAAATTCAGAGAAAAGTCCCAAGACCCCACAATAACCAGCTGATCTACAAAAGAAAATACAACATTGTCACAGAACTTATAGTGAAATACATCATATAATGGGCACATCGATTGATCTCTATATGAAAACTTGAGAGTTTATGGTGCAAATTGTAAGTCAAATGTTTAGGGTTTTCACCAATTATGTCAATTTCATTAACACATTAACATGCTTTTAAACTCAGTTTGCAAAAAATAAAGAAAACATCAGTACCATAACAATATACACAAGACAACAAATGATGACAGAGTTCACCCCTCTTGGGCTACATCTCCTAGTCCAGTTTCGAACGTTGGGTCTCTTTCATTATGATAAAAAATGTATGTTTACATCAAGTGAGAGTGCTCATAATGCTAAAAAAATGTCTCCAATGGCCCCATAACAGTAAAAAACCCCTATCTCTTCTCTTTCTGCACTCAAAAAAGTCAAAAATTGACTGAGTTATGCTCCATAGAAGTTTTTATGTTAACTGTCCTTCAATTCGCACCCACTTGCAAACTGTTCTACAAATTTTTCCTTTTGCAGCCATGTGGAGTGACAAATTTTCTCTACACTGATGAGATTCCCGCTGCACCAAGTGCAAATTTTCGAGCACTTAAATGCACTCAGTCAGCCCTAAACCTAATAAAAAGACACCAAGCGGAACATTCTCCACCGACAGATTCCTAGTTTGTTTTGCAAATCCTGTCGATTGTTTGAACTATGGTTGGTGTTGGTTGGGTTACCTCCACCATAGTTAATTTTGGTGGAACCTTGACCAAACCAGGTTCTTCTCCCATCCGTTGGCTCTAACCATAGTAGCAAACCTTTACATTAACTGCCGCATATGACTGATGCATACCCTAATCGCCAGAGGTTTATTCTTGTTGAACTCGCTCCAAAATTTGGGTTAAAACCATAACATATCGTTTATGTATTCACATTCACCGTCGGTTGTGCATAAGGTTTAAAACTTTGGTTATACATTTAAAATATGGTCCATGTCGCAAATATATATATATATAGAGGGGTCAGGGTAAACCCCAAACCCCGTCTATCTTCCACGTAGTGTGGTTGGGTGGACCGGGGTCTAGGGTTAACCCCAATCCCAACCCTCGTCGACTCCATCGAGAAACTTTATATAGGAGTTATGACACACAGAGTTTAAGAACTAACACAGGCAGGTCAGTGGAGGGATTTTTTTGGCAAGTAGTAGGTCTCATGTTCGAACCTCGCAGAGGCAATTCAACCTCAAACCATAATTTTGCACCACAATTAGGAGGCCACATGGTAGTCAGGGATTGAACCACGTGGATCTTCCTAATTGGGACACCCAAAAACAACATGAACTAATAGAAACTCTCTAGTTCGACCTAATCAACAAATTACACTTTTCCTCATCCCAGTGGTTGATGAGAGACAATGTCACACTTCCTCATCATTGCTCAGTTAGTGTACAGAGTGTTGATTGGGCATCCCTGCAAAGTTATTTTAAATTTTTTTAGTTGTTTACCAAATTGATCAGAACACGATGTTGAGAGCATCCGATGTCGGTTTTGAATGAAATCGCCACTATCTTCCATTGGAAAAAAGAGGATATGGAAATAAATACAAAGCAACAACAATTCTTCACTGTTTCCCAACAACATCCCAACTGTTGTGGGTCCAGTTCTCAATTTCTCTCCTCTTTTTTAGCTTTTTTTTTCCCCCTCAATCAAGTTTTTCCATTTGTAAGTGCGTTTAGAAACCATTTTACAGTTCAGTATGGGAGGATGCATAACTATTCCCCTTCCCATCAAAATGATGTGGGCTTATTACTCAATGAGGTCTAACTTTTTCCTTATTAGTTTTTTCTCTCTTGGTCAAAGTTTAAATTTTGTTATTTGTTTTGAGAAGTGTATTATACATGTTATGTTTTCTTGGGCTTCTGTTTCTTATCATTTTAAAACTTTCTAGGGATTTTCCTTCTAGCAAATATAGATTTATATTTTTATTATATTTTAAATTTTTGAAAATAAATCTTAAAACAATAGTGTATTTTTTTTAGTAATTTCAAACTAGTTTTTAAAAAATATAACATTAAGAATTAAAAAATAATGTAAAAAGATTTTTTGAATCAATGTAAAAAGGTTTTTTTATTTTTATTTTATATAGTTTTTAAATTAAAAAAATAAAGTCAAGCTTTATTAGCATAATCGTTGAGGATGGGTCTTGTCAGAAAAATGACCCAAGATCAAACTTCATCGAGGTTGTTGTGTTCGTGCTAGGATAGCATACAAGTTAAAACGAGTTATCTTCGTGTTGATGTGGCTCAGGTTGGGTGTGATCCCCAAAATTTTCTCCTATCAAGATGTCTTGAAAAGCAAACATGTATTCTCCACCCTCCACCCTCCACCCTCCTCGATATTGTTATGATGTTTTCAGTCTTATTTTTTAACTTTTAATTGACAACTGAATAACTATATAATAATGTATTTTTCTGAAAGTCTTTGTACCCATTTAGTAATCATGTTTAGCCTTAAATACTAGATCTATAATGGACTCAATAGTATGTTTGTATTACAAACGCTACTGCTTATAGTTTATTACTATATCTTTGAGACTAAAAACCTTTTCATTAACAACGGGTTTCGATAATAAACCAGATTAGAAAAATAATAAATATATCAAATTATTTTATTAATCAAAGACTCTATATTTTAATAAAAAATCAAATTTAAAAAAATAATTTAATATATATATATATATATATATATATATATATATATATATATTTCTATTTTATAAAGATTTGAAGTTGGGTAGTAATTTCGTTTTGAGTATATATAACTCTATAATTTTATTTTTTATTTATCTTTTCCTTCCGCTCCATCGTTACATTTTCTATTTTCTTTTATTTGAAAATAATTTTCTTCTGAACTTTTATTTGTTTATAAAAAGCTTTATAATCTTTCTAATAATAATAAGGGTAATGGTTTGATATATCATTTTATATGTGTGACCTTTTTCAATATGCTGGTATCTTTTTTCTAGTCAATATGTATAGTTATAATTTTAAGGTTATAATTAAGTTAGATATTCGTATGATAAATTTTGTTTGTGAGAGAAAAGATCTACCTTGCGTAATTTGCGTAATAGCTGTAATTTATAAAAGCATATTTATATACTCTATTCTTTTTGAACCTTTGAATTTCTTATATTTTACCATCTGCCAACCCTTCCAAAGACCCTTGAAGTAATGTTGCCCCGGTGTAGCAGACAGTGATGGCGGGGGAGGCAATAATGGGGATAAATAGGAAGGCACTATTATATTATTATTTGTGAAAAACATTATATATATATATATATTCATTATAATAAAAAATATTTATTAGGAAAAGAATTAGATTTATTAATAATAATAATTTTCTTAATTTCAGTAAATAATATATATAAAATTATTATATTTTTTTTCAAAGAAAATTTCCATTTGTCATACCAAGGCCACTGTGAGGTCAATACAACACTTTCACATTTTTAATATATAAAAACTAATTTTTGAAACAAAATAGGATAAATACACTAAATTAGAAGTTGCCCTTAAAGGTGCAAAGATACACTGAAGGTAGTTCTTAGAAAATGAGAAAGGAAAAGTAAAAATATAGAAAAGAAAATGAAAAATCATAATGGAATAAGAAAGTTTACCATTTTCTAATTTCATTTTTATTTCCAAATAATTAAAAAACTTAGAAAATGGGAAAGGGGAAGTAAAAAAATAGAAAATAAAATGAAAAATGGTATTGGAATAAGAAAGTTTCCCATTTTCTAATTTCATTTTTCCTTTCAAAGACTTGAAAAAGTTAGAAAATGGGAAAGAGAAAGTAAGATGCAAAAACCACAGAAACCATTTTAGTGCAAGAGGTTACCTATGTGAATGTATATGCATTTGGTTATGGCAATGGAAAAATCTCTGGCTGCCAGGCTCTTCCCTTGAGTAGAAACAAAACAAGAATTTGCACTGCACTAACAACTGGGAAATGTTCTTTAAATGTTCTTTAATTCATATATTAAAAATAAGCAGAACCCAAAGGCCATGCCAGGAGAAAATGATATTGAAAACACAATTGAGAGATCATATGCAGATAACAAAGCTGAGACTCTGGAAAGTAGGACAACATTGAGAGAGAAAACCTTTTATGTTCCAAAAATAGCTCCATGACAGCTTTAGAACCATTAATATTCAAACCAGTGGTGTTCGCATTCAACTTTGTGCCCTCATTGTAGCAGCTTGCATTAACGGTTGACCTTCTACATCTTTTCAAGATGCTCATGTAGTTTTGAGACTGTTTTGGGCTTCACTGATACCCCACCACAGAAAGGAGGTGGAGAAATGCACAGGAAAGTTATGATTATAGACAACAATGAGAGAACGGAAGTTTGATTCCATGAATTGCAGGTGAATGTGTTGCACATTAGGTATCAATGCGCATATGCGAACATTTGCATGCAAACTATCAGTTTGCAACATTAAGTTTAAATTTTGAATTGGCAATTTAGGGAATGATATACATCTTGAATAATTAAAATTTGCCAATTTAATCTTTTAACATTAAGCATTTTTTCTATTGCCTAAATTTCCCTTAAATTTTTCACTGGCGGAAAGTAGATAACTTATTTTCTAGACAAATGTCAATATCCCAAATTATTTAAGAAATGTGTTTTCAATTTCAACATAAGCAGTATGTTTTTCTTAAAGTACCCCGTGAGGTATAATATCATTTAGTTTCAGAAAATAAATTCAATTTATTTATGGGAAGGGAAACAAAGCTATAAACTAACTTATCTCAACTGTAACTTCTAAAACAAAGTGACCATAGAGAAATTATCTAAGTTCGTGCCAAATGCCCCGTAATTAGGCATGCTTGAATGAATGATGGCCCATATTCCACAAAATATCTAGGCCCGTACAATGGTTGATTTAGATTCTATGACATATACTATCTATATTGCATAGAGTATGCTTTCAAAGCAATCTTTCATCAAAATCTGGTTTGATAGCTAAGTCAAACAAATTTGATTTGCTTTCTACTAAGTTCAGATAATAATCAATTTCCATCAATATGTAACATCAAAATATTGTTATGCATATAGACAATGTTGTTATATTGTTATGCATATAGACAATGTTGTTGTATGATAAGATGAAGTTACGTAGATCTAGGCTAGAGAAGTTATGACTAGAGAACTCCTTTTAATGTGCGTACATTGATGTAGGATATGTTTGCAGGATGTGTTATATTTTGGTATTTACTGCTTTACAGAACGTATAATAAAATTTTGATTCTGAATATTTCAGACTTATATTTGAAGGAATAAAAGTAGTTACCTGTATCTGTTGAGTCATTTTAGAATGACATGGTTTGATGAGTTCACTTGTTGATAAATCCCAGGTATATGTAAAGAGTTGGAAGAGATATCTTAGCCTGTAAAACTGTTGATGTATATGCCAAATGACATATTTTTCAAGTTGAACTGAGCATCCTTCCATCACAAGCCTGAAATATTATGAAGATATACTTTGCTTGGTTCAAACCTGCGATAGACAGGAATCAATGTCCACATATAGCATTTAGTTCGTACTCTAATCACATTGTGTTTCAAGAAAGAGAATAGTCTTTGCATTCAGATCAAAGTTATCATATTTTCTAGAATTTAATGCACTCTATGAATAAAAGTTAAAACGATACCAGCTACTGCAATAAATACACAGAGAAATGGGCAGGAAAATTCTCACTGTGCTTTGCACAAATTACCCAATATACTACATAGGATGTTCAACATCATATCTTATCAGAACAAGTATACTGCATGATCTAGCTAATAGCATATCTCATGCACTGATTCGTCTAAGTGCACTTAGACCTGTGGTTTTAGTCATACCTTAGTTACCGTAATTTTTTTTTGCGTCTGCTTCAGTACAAGATCTTCGCACTTCTCTCGTGAACTAAATCAAGGTTTGCACATAACTCTAGGCTGTGTATTAACCGGTCTCAACGCCTAAAGCCCTCGCTCCACCTTCTGCGAGTGCTCCACACCTTCTTACACTTACAAAGTATTTGCAGTCTGCATTTCATTGATTTTCCTGGATATTGCAAATTAAGCTTTCAAAAATTGTGTATGCTTCTTCTGTAACTATAATTAATGGAAGACAGAATTACATATATCACCATCCCCTCTTCATACATTAAAGATTGTGTTCACAAAGGCCAGAAATGTAGATATACAACGAATGAATGCATATTTCCACGCCAATGATGCTATCCTACGTGAATTTTTGTTTATATACACTTTCCAATTGACACATTGTAAGCGAAACTGCAAAAAAAGCCCATCTTAAATTTTCTATCCTACGTGGATTTTTGTTTATATATGCTTTCCACTTTTTCTCGAAGAGAAAAAGGCACTATAAGTAAAAATGCAAAAAAATCCAATGGCAATTGACACTTACATTCTCACTGATTACGAGGACCTGTGAATAAAGCCAACTTAACAGAGAATAATTGCCTGAATAATTATAATTAAGGTACTGACTCATCATTATTTTCCAAATTACATTTAGAGTTCTAATAAATATTGAGTCAGAAAGTATAGTTTAGAATATTGAGTGAGAAATTATAGTTTATGAATATGAATGTGAATCTGTTTACTATAATTGTTATCAACGATACCCTTTACTATTGTTCCTCGAACATTAGAGTGGGAGGTAAAACCAGAATCCCTCCATCAATTTTTCTCTAGAGAAAGAACAGAAAGAAATGCAGAATGCCAAAGTTCCTCCAATTTTCCAGCATGTCACTATGAGCGGTCTATAATATTAGCATTATCAAGTATCGTCTCACATAAAAACACATTTCTTTATGAACATAAAGAAGAACCAAACTCATTATCAAATATCGTCTCACAGTACAAAAAAAGGACAATCACGGATTTATTTATGAACATAAACAGTAACCAAGCTCACAAAATGACAAAACCCCTTCATCTTAGGCTCTGACCTAGAAATTAAAAAATACAATCCAAACCTCACAAAATGGCAAGCCCCTTCATCTTCGGTTTTGACCTGTAAATAGAAAAAAATAGTCCAATCCTCTTTCCTTTCGCTTGGTTATATTTATTTACAGAGGAAAATGTACAATAATTTAACCAATCAGTAGTAATCATCTTGTTCCTACTGCGCGACTACCCGCCTTCGAGCCTCTACAAGGCTTCCATAGAATTCTTTGGTTTTACGCTGTGCATCACCAAATCCTTAAAATTACTCACCTTCTTCTCCTTTGGCGGCTCCATCTTCACCACCCTACCTGTTGCTATTCTTTTCTGGTTGGGCGCAGGTGAAGCAGTAGCAATCTTTGAAGAAGATCCACCTCCACCCCTATTATCATACTTCCAGCTTGAAGAAGACATTGAGAGTCCCTCTCACAGACTTATTCCCTCGACCTATCTACCTACAGCAGGCATATGAATGGAGTCATATATAAAGATTTAGTAAGCAACATACCAAAAAAACTAAAAAAAACGACTATTGAAATATAGAAAAGCATTGGAACCAGGAATAACTGCAAAATCTTGATTCATATAACTAGAAAAATTATTCTACTATTGCCCTACCTACTAGACCAGGATCACAACCAGGTCGATCCAGAAAATGCCCGAAAATGGTCCAAAAGTTCACTAATCAAGACCACAGCCACACAGCCATAGCAGCCAACCACAGCAGCCACGAAAATGCGGATAGAATAAAAGAATACATACAGGGCGAGGAAAATGTGGATGGAAAGAAAAAGGAATGCAAAGTTATCGGAAAGAAATAAACCACTTGCAGATCTGCAGAAATTGCAATGCGTTGGCGTCATGGTGCGCTATGAAGAATAGAACCACTTGCAGATCTGCGAAAACTACAATGCGTCGGCGTCATGGTGCGCTATGAAGAATAGAAACAGAATCCTGGAACTTTGGCTTCGGCGTAAAAGAATTCAAACGGAATCCTGGAACTTCAGCGTAAATATTTAGCAAGGCTGCCTAAAAATCTATGAATGATGCCCAAAACGAACGATAGAAAACAATGACAACTGTGCCCAGAACGAACGACAGAAAATGAAAATGTTGACGATGGTCGGTGCAGAATTCTTCCAATATAACACCTTTGGTGTAATTAACAAATATATATCATGAAAAATATTTATCTTAAAAATTATTATTATTATTAAAATAAAATTATATAATTTTATATTTAAAAAATATAATAAAATTATATCGATGAATAAACACTTAAGCTATAGATTTTTAATTCAATATATAAAAAAAATTAAATAATTTAGTAAAAAATATATATAAATCAAAATTATAAATATACATGTTTATATTTGTTAATAGATTAACTTATTGAAATTATTAAAAAAAATCAATACAATATCATAACTAGATAATTAATATAAACTAATGTTTTTCATGTGTTTGTGATATGTGCTTAAATACTTCTGGTATTCTGTTAAATTTGACGATTCGTTGGTTTACTAACATTTTCAGATTTTAGTGTATCGACAATCATGATTCCAACAAGTGGTATCAGAGCTAAAGGTCTCGAACTCGAATCACATCTAGATCTCGTTAGGGGGGTATTGTTGGACATTGGATAAACCAACACTCCCTATGTGGTTCGTGACATGTGCTTAATCGCCTGTAGTGGATCCGTTAACTCTGGGGATGTGTCTGTTTACTAACTCCTGCGGGTTTTGGTGTAACTACAATCATGATTCCAAAAAGATATTCCCAATACCTTCTAGCACATTATGATGTCAGAAATGTAATGGGAGATTATGCACTCTAACCCAAATAGACATTCTTGAAACTACCATTGTATTTGTGTCAAAATATGGAAACTATGGGATAACAAACAAAAACCATAAACCTTCTTGTAAAATATAATCTAGTATCTTAGAAGATGTAAACTTTACAATGAAAAATCCTTTGGAGTAGAGGTGGATCTCACAATTTATTTATCAATTTGAGAATATCCAGTCCAAAATCTCTAATTGCTTTGGCCAAAAACTGTTAAACCTACATATAACAACTTCTCCTTCATATGTGAAGCATCATCATTGGTTTATGATTTATCTATAGTTAATATTGGAACATAATTGAGCTGTTCCACTATGCAGGAGCTGGGAATATTGTGTGAATGTCCTAGAGATGGGGAGACCGTTTGTATTCCATTTAGAATATATTTGGGGAGATTTGATGCAGGAATACGCAACACTCCTTTGTTTGCGCGGATCGGAAGATCCTCTACGAAGTCGTGAATTTAAAATTAGGGAGGAGGACGGGGTGACATTATAACCCTGAAGTTTCAAATCGTCCTGTATCGATTTACCTCTGCATATAAAACTTTGAAACTAAATGGGATACCCAGTGTTTGTAGGATGCTTTGCTTCAGATCTTTTACCCTTTTAGAGGCCTCCACCCAATGGAAAATGGATTTCCAGGTTGTGGGTTTATGTAAGTGGAAAATGCTCATTTATTTTATTTTTTCTGAAATAATTCAGATTTATTGTGAAAGCTGAGAACAACTTTTGAAAGTTAACAAAAATGTAAATAAATATTGTAAGAGAATAAACGTTCTATTTTTTGAATTTTTGAATTATTACTATAATTTATTATTTGACTATGTAAATGTTAGTGAAAACATAATTTTCAACTATTCAATTTGCATTTTAGAATATATAGATAGACTTAATGCCTTGATTTTATTTTTTGGCAATGCTATTATGCAGTTTCATTAATTGATTTGAATGGTGTAGTAATGATAGTGTAAGATTTTGGGCTAACAGTATAGAAAAACAGAATTGAAAAAGGGTAAAAAAATTTCAATTTTAAGATTACAAATTATATATATATATATATATATATATATATATATATATATATATATATATCCACCATTTTAGTATGGGATTGTTATTGAAAATGGAAATTTTCATTCTTCAAAATGCACTTTTGAATGCATAGCAAGATTCAAGATTTAAAAACCAAAAATACTAGTAGGAAACTATGTTTACTCAATTTCAACAACTCATATCTGCAAATTGAATGATTTTTCTAAATTTTAGGCTAGATTTTGGAGAAATGGTTGGAAAATGTGAAAAATAAATTTTAAAATGTTGAATGTTTAGACTATCCTAATAAGGAATTGACCAACTCTAAGCATTATATTTTTTTAATTTTGGGAAACTATGTGATTGTTGGAGAAAACGTTTCATAGAGTGAAACAAGGTCATCGTCTAATAAGGGAAGGGGCCATTTCTCATCCAAATTCACTTCCTAGATGTAACAACCCAAATATTTCTAAAAGGAAATCCACCTTATTACCACTTAGTTGAGTATGCTGGAAAATAACATACTCCAAGCTATTAAGCAATCCTTTTATGTTCTCCACAACCCGTTCGAGGCTCCAAATCTGAATACTTTTTCTTGGAGGTTGTTTGTTTAAAAACTTTTGAGCATATCATACGACAATCAAAGAATCCCACTTTATCTAAAGTAATTTAAAACCTTCCCTAATAGCTTTTTGGTTGCCTTTCTTCAATGTCTCGCAACCCCACAAATATGCCGGAGGATCCATGCATGAGAGCATCGATAATCCCGAAATAACCCTCCAAATCTTGAAACTCCCGGATTAACTTTAGATGTTCTATCAAAATTCATTTTAATGAAATTATATATATTTTGAATGATTTAATAGTTTAAAATATGATTTTTTTTTTTTTTTTTTAGAGTTATAGATTTGAAATTAGAGAAATATAATTTATAATTAATATTGATTCAGTGTGATAAGCTTGAGAAATCTAAACTTTGCCATCACAAATTCCAACTAACATGTTATTTCAGATTTTTATTATATATATATATATGTTATGGAACTTGAACTTGGATGTTAGATGTTTGTCAATTACAAAATTCTAAGTGTAAATCCTGAGATGACCAATGGATTGAATGACTGGATTCCTTCTAGAAGCTCTTGGAATTATACTCCCAACCACCGCCATAAATGAGAAGCGACAACAGCCCACACTTCATCAATTTTGTGCAGAGAAGAACAAACAAGGATCCAAGAGCCCAAAGGCGTTTTCATGCAACCACAACAAACAGAATACCCGAGCCATCCTCTGCGTTTATTTCCTTACCTACCAATTTGATTTACCTTTTGCCCGCAGCACGCAATCGCAATGTTTTTGTTTTAACCTTAAGCCATTCACCATATGTTATTCTACCGTCGATGCGATATCCGACAGGACCCACCTTATACCTTACTACATTGCAAAATTGTGAAATTCCTTTGTATTCCGCATATTTCCTTCACTGCACTTACCAACAGTTAGCCACACCATAGAGCGCACTTCGCAATGTTTACCACTTACCTTTCTGCCATCCATAAGTTATGTTATTTGTCATGTGATGCTATTGTGCTATCGCACATCGCATTTGCAACCATTTGAGTTTACTGCTTAGCGCCAGCAAGTTAAGTTGTTTGATTCGCGACGCGATCATGCCATCGCACATCGCCCTTGCAAGGATTTATGTTTACCCGTGTTCATGCTAGTTAAGAGTTAAGATTGTTGATCTGCGATCTGTGATGAGGACTCAGAGCTAGAATACATAAATTCTGAAGTCCCCCCTTTTAAGTTTTGAGTGTGTCTTTACGTGTTTCTATGTATAAGCCAAAATACGGCTTGTTTGCCAATTTAATGAAGATATGGGCCTTTTGACGGCCTAAGGACGATAAGTTGTTGAACGTCTATTCAGCAATGAATCGCATTGATTAGAATTAGGTTTTTTAGACTTCGGCCATTTGTATTAAAAAAATGTAATTTCATTTTGTTCATGTGATGGAATAGAAACAAAAGTTTGTTCCTCTCCTATGTATTATGTTGTCTGTGTATTGACTGTTATTTTTCTGCAATTTGTTGTATTCTCTGTGCTGTGGGGAAACACATTTCCTTTGTTTGTTGTATTTAGAAATTTCAACATGGTATTAGAGTAGGTCTAGGCTCTCAGTCAAAGAAGCACGAGCTCGCTCTCTTTGTTGTAGAAGCTGTAAGATTGGTTTGAAGAAGCGGATTTCTCCAACAGTGAGAAAGCTTATGTTTTATACAGTCAAGAAGATTGTTTGTTTAACACAGTCACGATGGTAGCAGCAGGCACAAGCTTGAAAAATCCACAATTACCACAGTTCAATGGTATAAACTATGATTATTGGGCCATTATAATGAGGGCCTTGTTTGCTTCACAATATATATGGGAGCTGGTGGAAAATGGCTTTCCAGAACCAGCATATGCAGCAGCGCTTACTGCTTTGACAACAACAGAAAGAGACTTGTTGAAATATAATAGGAAGAAGGACTCCAAATCCCTTTTCTATCTCTTTCAGGAAATACACAAGAGTGTTTTCCCAAGGATTGCAGCAGTAACAAAGTCCAAGGAGGTATGAGATATTCTCAAGACAACCTATTAAGGCATGGAGAAAGTGAAGACAACAAAGCTACAAATGATGAGGAGAGATTTTGAAACTCTCTGTATGAAAGAGTCTGATAACATAAAATGATTGTTCACACATGTGATTGGGTTAGTTACTAAAATAAGGTCTCATGGAGAGACACTTGAGGAAAGAATAATAGTGGAGAAAATATTGAGAAGTCTACCATCAATATTTGATGCCATAGTAGTGGCCATAGAAGAGACAAAAGATCTCTTATAATTTTTAGTGGATGATCTTTGTGCATCCCTGATGTCTCATGAACATAGACTGAACAGAACAATGAAATCCTCATTCGAGCATGCTTTCAAGACACATATGTCTTTTGGTCGAGGTAAAGGACAAGGAAGATCAAAATATTGAGGAAGAGGAAGAAGCCCATAGAGAGCTGGAAGAAACAACCCTGCAAGCACAAGTGGAAGGGGCAACAACCAGAATCAAAGTGGAGGCTCGAGCCAACACCAAGCACAAGGAAAAATTTATGACAAATCCCAAGTCCAATGTCATTATTGTAAAAAGTATGGGCATTATGCCAATGAATGTAGAAAGAAACAAAATGACATGATTAATAGGAAAAATGTAAATTTTGCAAAAGAAAATCAGAACCAGAGTAATGTGCTTATAACATGTAATGTAGAACAAGAAAAGCATGAATATGTATGGTTCTTAGATTCAGGTTGTAGTAACCACATGATTGGAGACATAGCAATGTTTGCCAATCTGGATGAAAATGTGAAGTCTAAAGTGACAACGAGGACTAAAAGCAAAGTCTCTGTCATGGGAAAAGGAAGAGTCGGTATATTGACAAGGAAGTCTAAAAAGAAATTTGTGCCGGATGTCTATTATGTACCTGGCCTGGAATGTAACCTTCTGAGCATTGGATAGCTTGTGAACAAGGCCTCTAATGTATTTTTTTAAGAATAATGTGTGTATTATCATGGACATACCTCCAAGTAAAAGGGTAAATGTAGAAGTGCATATGAAAAAGAATAGGATGTTTCCTTTCAAGCTCAAAATAGACTTGAAGGAAGGAGGTGTGGTAGCAGCAGTCACACAAGAGGTATTTCAAGAAGAAGTGAAAGATAAAAACTGGTTGTGGCATTTAAGATGTGGACATCTCAATTTTGGAGGTTTGAACCTCTTGCCTAGAAAAGGGATGGTAAATGGATTACCACTCATAGAGAAACCAGACAGCTTATGTGAGGGTTGCATCTTGGGCAAACAATACAGAGAAGCATTTCCAACAGGGAAGCGTATAAGGGAAAAGACACCCTTATAAATAGTCCACTCAGATTTGTGTGGACCAATGAAAATGCCATCATTGGCTGACAGTCACTATGTCTTGACATTTATAGATGATTATACAAGAAAAACATGGGTTTATTTCTTGAAACAAAAGAATGAAGTGTTTGAATAGTTCTACCACTTCAAAGCTCTTGTTGAGAAGCAAAGTGGGCACTACATAAAAGTGCGAAGAACTGGTAGAGGAGGAGAATATATCTCCAAAAATTTCCTACGTTTCTGTAGGAAGAATGGAATACATAAGCATTTTACCACAAGATATACATCACAGCAAAATGGTGTTGCAGAAAGAAAGAATAGGACCATCATGGACACGGTCAGAAGTATGTTGAAAGAAAAACACTTGTCAAATGAGTATTGGGCAGAAGCTGTCAATTGTGCAGCGCATATTTTGAATAGATGCTCAACCAAAGTTGTTATGAACAGAGTTCTGGAAGAAGCATGGAGTGGAACAAACCAGTTTTTCACTCACATGAAAGTATTTGGATGTGTGGCATATGCACATGTCCCAGATCAATTAAGAAAGAAGTTGGATAGCAATGGGGAGAAGTGTATATTTGTTGGATACAGTGATGAATCCAAGGCATACAAACTCTATAATCCGTCAATGAAGAAGGTAATAATCAACAGAGATGTGCACTTCATTGAAGAAGAAGCTTGGGATGGAAGTTTAAAGAAAACAGTGAATGTGAAGACATGTATGTCTTATGAAGAGCAAGAGGAATGCACAGTAGAATGTAATTCCTTAATGGTGGCTCCTCCTCCACCTACACAAGCACAACAAACCACACCACAAGCAGGAAACAAAACATTCTTGTGAAATCAAGGAAGTGCTTCTCCAAGCACACCACAGGGATTAGAAACTCCCTCAAGTTCTAGTGAAACTCCATGCACACCAAGGAGACCAAGATTCAGAAATTTGAGTGAAATTTATGAGCAAGAAGATGATAATAATAATGGTCTGAATTCTTTATTTTCTTTGTTTTGTCATGTTGATGACCCAATCCATTTTGAAGAGGCAATAAAAGAAGAAAAATGGATTGAAGCAATGAATGAAGAGATTGGTGTAAATTGAATAGAAAAGAATGACACATGGGAGTTAGTGGACCTCCCACAAGGTAAAGAAGTCATTGGAGTAAATTGGGTCTATAAGACCAAGAGCAATGCCGAAGGCAAGATAGAAAGACATAAAGCAAGACTTGTTGTGATAGGCTACAAGCAGCATCAAGGAAGAGATTATAAAGAAACCTTTGCACCAGTTACAAGGATTGAAATAGTGTAGACAGTGTTGTCCATTGCATCACAACAAAAGTGGAAAGTCTACCAAATGGATGTGAAATCAGCATTTCTAAATGGAGTGTTGTAAGAGGAGGTATATGTTGAACAACCCCCTGGCTATGAAATTGAAGGCGAAGAGCACAAAGTGTGCAAGTTGAAGAAAAATCTTTATGGGCTGAAGCAAGAACCAAGAGCATGGTATAGCAAAATTGATGCTTACCTAACAAAAAATGGGTTTAAAAAATATGATGGTGAACCCATACTCTACATAAAAGAAAATGATGGTAAAATCCTTATTGTCATTTTATATGTAGATGATTTAATCTTTACTGGCAATTTTGTTTCTCTCATTGCAGATTTTAAAGCAGTCATGAAGAGTGAATTTGAAATGTCTGACTTGGGTTTATTGAGATACTTCTTGGGAATAGAAGTAAAGCAAAATGAACACGAAATTTTTATCTTCTAAGAAAAATATGTTGCAAAAGTGTTGAAGAGGTTTAACATGTATAACTGAAAAGTAGCAATAACTCTAAATGTCATGGGGTTAAAATTAAGCAAAGAATATTGTAGCAAGAATGTCGATCTGAAATTGTTCAAGAGCATAGTTGGCAATCTAATGTATTTGACTGCAACTAGGCCTAATATTATGTATGTTATAATTTTAATTTCCAGATTCATGGAGACACCAAAGGAGACACATTGGCAGGCAACCAAAATAATTTTGAGGTATGTTAATGGAACAAAGGAGTATGATGTTCTATACTCCTCAATTGATAATTTTAAATTGTTTGGTTACACTGACAGTGATTGGGCTAGAAGTGTATATGACAGAAAGAGCATATTTGGGTATGTGTTTCATTTGTGATTGGGAGCCATTTCATGGTCTTCCAAGAAGCAACCAATAGTTGCATTATCAATAGAAAAAGCAGAATATGTGGCAGCAATAGTAGCAGTCTATCAAGCTATTTGGATGAGAAGGATGTTGAGAGATTTGTGTCATGAGCAAGACAAAGGAACCACAATTTATTGTGATAATAGCTCAACAATAGAATTTTCAAAGGATTCTATTTTCCACAAGAGAACAAAGCACATAGATTAAAAATATCATTTTATAAGAGAATTGGTTAACAATGGTGAGATTGTTTTGCAGCATTGCACGATAGAGGAACAGTTCGTTGATATCCTCACAAAGCCATTAGGACATAAGAGTTTTGTTTATATCAAACAGTGTCTATAAATGACTGATGGCAGAATTTTTGATTAAGGGGGAGTGTTGAAATTATACTCCCAACCACCGTCTTGAATGAGAAGTGGCAGTAGACCACACTTCATCAATTTTGTGCAAAGAAGGACAAGCAAGGATCTAAGAGCTCGAAGGATTTTTCATGCAACCATAGCAAACAGAGTACCCGAGCCATCCTCTACGTCTATTTCGTTACCTACCAATTTGACTTACCTTTTTCTCGCAGTGCATAATCACAATGTTTTTGTTTTAATATTAAGCCATTCACCATATGTTATTCTATTGCTTATGTGATATCCGACGGGACCCACCTCATACCTTACTGCATTGCAAAACCGTGAAATTCCTTTCTATTCTACATATTTCCCTTACCACACTTACAAACACTTAGCCGCACCGTAGAGCGAACTTTGCAATGTTTACCACTTACCTTTCTGTCATCCATAAGTTATGTTATTTGTCGTGCGATGCCATTGTGCTATTTCATATTGCATTCGCAACCATTTTAGTTTACCTCTTAGCGCCAGCAGGTTAAGATGTTTTATTCGCGACGCGATCGTACCATCACACATCCCGCCCGCAAGGATTTATGTTTACCCATGTTCACGCCAGTTAAGAGTTAAGTTCGTCGATCTGCGATCTGTGATAAAGAGTCAGATGCGATGAGGACTCAGAGCCGGAATATATAAATTCTGAAGTCCGCCCTTTTAAGTTTTGAGCGTGTCTTTACGTGTTTCTGTGTATAAGCCAGAATATGGCCTACGTGCCGATTTAATTAAGATATGGTTCTTTTGATAGCCCAAGGACGAGAAGTTGTTGAACGTCTATTCAGCAATGAATCGCATTGATTAGAATTAGGTTTTTCAGGCTTCGACCATTTGTATTAAAAAAATTGTAATTTCATTTTGTTAATGTGATGGAATAGAAACAAAAGTTTGTTCCTCTCCTATGTATTATGTTGTCTGTGTATTGACTGTTCTTTTTCTGCAATTTGTTGTATTCTCTATGTTGTGGGGAAATGCATTTCCTATGTTTGTTGTATTCATAAATTCCAGCAGAAGCAACCAGTTAGAAATACGAGATCAGATGAGGGCGTGAATTAAGAATTAATATATGGTCTCTGACGGAATTAAAAACAACTATGATGCTCCCTCTCTCAGAACAACAACCTACTATAAGGGACTCGGCATATTCTTGTAGGTAACATTTAATGTTAAATTCAATGTTTTTAATATATATTTTTTTAAGTTTATTAATATATTTATATTTATTTATTTAAAAAGCAGGTTATAATATAAAATGTTCAATGACTTCAACTTGTGAAGGAAACCAGGTTTGTTGGCTACTGAACAACATTATAAGCCATCCAAAACATAAACAATTTAAGTTTCTCCATCTAGAATTTATAAGTCATCATGTCTGTTACCCATCTTTGGCACTTCACCCTCGCATTTTAATTTGATATAGACCTTGAAACTGACGTTCGATTCGACTATGGCAGACGTTTTGGTGGTGCAATAGTAGCCGTATGGACTGAATTTCTCGTTGAAGGCTTGGCTCGACCTGTGGATGACCCCTGATATGGCATTCACCATAAGACATTTCATTAACCAATATATATGGATTGACTGCTTAAATAGAGTGAGCTGTCCACAGGTATTCCTGGGATCAGAAACCAAGGGTGCCCAGTCCTCAACTGGAGGCTCTATTATTGCTGCTTGTGAATTTAATTCGGCCTCCCATGAAGAAATTGAAGCTTTCACCTGTGCCGAGGTTCCAACACTATATGCATGCAAGATACTTTTCATATTCTCCTCACCATTTTTCCTTCCTCTTCGGCGTTGCAACTTGCTATTCGAAGCCCTCTGTGCCTTGCCTTTTTTATCGAGTTGGTTGTTCTCACATCCATGCCCTCACTTCCCCGTGCCAGACTTTGCCTTCACCATTCCGTCTTCTATCGGGTCACCCAACAACTATGAAGCCTTATGTACCCACAAAATAGTGAAAACCAATAGTGTAGGGGTCGGAGAGGTTGACAGTTTAGGTAGACCTGAAAATATAATTCATACAAATTGAATTTTAAATTTTGTGAGCCATTTAAAAATGATTTCAACCATATTTTTCCTATTAGGGACGCACTCGGTCCCAGATTCTCTGCTCTGTATATCCGAGTCACAGAGTTTCCAATATCACTGAGCTTTGCCTTTGGAATGATAGGAGATCCATCTGGAGCTAACACCAAGAATTGATCAACAAAGTTTCTTGTGAAACCCAAACTTGCTATCCTACCCAAACCCGCCAAAGCAATGAACACATGGTTCTGGGCATGATGGTTTTATGTCCATAGAATTTTGTATATTTAGTAAAAGAAACTATGGTTATGTTCTAGTCCAAGTGATGGATCGAGATTTATAAATGCTTTGATATATATATATATATATATATATATATATTATAACATTGAAATCGAAATAAAAATGTGGTTGCATAATGTATGGCTCTAGCCCTTTAGTCCAGGCTAGCGAACACAGAGGGACAAGCATTAAAATCAAGGGAAAAGCAGTAAAAATATAAAACCATCATGAACTTATATAAAACATACATCGAGAAGCATTAAAAACAAGTAACGATCATCAAATTTCATTTTGACCAACAAAATAAATTTGAAATTCCAAACTAAATATAAAATCCAAATTGGGAATATCTAATGGTCGTACGTTAATGTTTTGGCAGGCCAAGCGCTGAATTGGGGTTGTACAATGACTATATGGCCATGTATTTCTTCGTTGCGGCTGAATTGGACCTCATGTATAACCATGTTTTTGCAAATTAAAGCTAAATTTGACCTATACTGTACTAGTCAAAATTGAGTGAAATTGTTGTGTACAAACCATACGTGGATGGTGTTGTATGGTCAAAATTGAGGCTAATATGACTTAATAATTGGTTGTGTACAATTACTAAATTACTGGCTGGTATGATTGTTAGCTTGATGGCAAGCTGGTTTGGATGGATCTGTATGGTTCAAATTGCATACGTGTGAGTTGTATGACGGCTCAATAAAACTTGTGTGGGCGTAATTCAATTCGCATAGCTGATCTAAGAGTTTGGAGCTAGCCTTCATGTAAGAAAATGACTGTCAATATGAAACCAATAGGCGTTCGATGCTATTAAAAAAAATTGCGAATATAAATTTCTTCGACTAATTTTATTGAATTTAATGTTTGATTTTATAATTTTATATGATAAAATAAACTCCAGATAATAAACAGAGACAAGCTCTGAAAATCCAACAAATTAAGATGTAAACACAATATACAAGATAAGTTGGTTGATCAAAAATTATAACTATGGTCATAAAGATACTAAATATATACTAAGAAACTAATTATTTAGCTTTATTTCTCATATTGATATTATTATAGTAGGAATGATAAAAAGAGAAAAGCTCTAAAAATCGAACAAATTAAGTTGTAAAAGCAATATAGAAGATAAGTTGGTTGATAAAAATTTACTACTATGCGGATAATGATATTAATTATTATTATTATTATTATTATTCATATTATATTATAATAGGAATAAAAGATAGAGAATCAAGATATATATATATATATATATATATATATATATATATATATATATTTTGATGTAATGAGTTATTTTGGAATATAGTTTTTATATCAATAATTATGAGATGAATGGAAAAAATATAATTTTTATAAAATATTTTAGAATAATTTTAATAGTAATCACAAATTAAAGGGCGAAATTTATTTAAAAATATTTACACATATTTCTCTTTATGAAATGATTCAAAAACAATTTATAACTTACAAAAGCAATTCATAACCTACAATCTCAAGGTCAAAGGAAATATTTCCTATTTTATCCTCCTGATCAAAGCTGAATTTTCCCCATTTAAATCTTTGCTATGTTTAGGTATATGATCTATAAGAAGAATCTTTACAACATGCAATCCAAGAGGCTTCCTAAAATTGCTTCTAACTTAGTCAAAATCGCCACCACCACTTTAAGAGTGGGTGGCATAAGGATGCCCAGTCTTGGCTCCACCACTAGGGATAAAGGAAGAGATCATCCTCGAAAGCAAGGATAATGTCAAATATATTATTACCTCGAAATTTAAGGATAAATTGTGGGATGATGAAGAGTTGGAGGGAAAAAGGAAGCTTAGATATTATAAGAACGTGATCATCCCCACCCTTGATAACTAAAATTATCTCTATGTTTTGACTAAGCACTAAGAAAAAAGTGAACATCCCTAGGATTAGAGCTAATTCTCATGAGTTTAGAAGTGAATGTTCCCAAAACTCCCCACGACTATAGAATCTGCGATACTAAGAGGGTGAAAGATGAAAAAAACTTCATCTTTGATTGTGCGACTCTTACTCACATCTTCTCTGATTTACCTAACATCTACCACACTTCCAATCTTATTCAATTTTTAAGTCAACCCAACTATAGTGATATTGGAACACTTTTTTCCCTTCTTTTAGATCATAGAAATAATATTTTTAAGAATCTCAATAAGATTTTTATTGTGGGGAAAACTCCATAGTTAAGAGCTTGAGCTAGAGGCGATCTCAGATGGGCGACCTCCCAGGAAGTCTTGGTTACCGGGTGCAAGCTTTGGAAGTGATCATTAAATCTATGTGATTCATTTCACTAATTTCAATCCCACTTCTTCACCCCTATGAGCATCATTTGATGCAATGAGTCTTAAGAGAAATATTTAACAGCCTTGAGAAATTAGTTAGTTATGACTACCTCTCATGGAAATGGTCATAGATGAATGACTTAATTAATGCAGTTGAATCCCAAAAAATGATATATAATATAATACACTGTGAAAACCCCTTAATACTTAAATATAAAGAGTGAATGTAGCTCTTCTTGAATGGTTCATGAGGCACAATACTTTCTAATGTTTTGCAAATGGGGTAGCAAGCTAAGTGGGCTTGATTGTGGGGACAACTCCATAGTTAAGCATGCTTGAGCCAGAGTCCATCTGGGTTGGGTGACCTCCCAGGAAGTCCTGGTTACCGGGTGTGATTCAATATTTCACTAGTTTAAGTAGTCTAAAAATTCAAAACTTTTCTCAAAATGTACACTTTGAATGTGTGAATTATAATGATAGGATTTAAAGTTTTAATTTATGTTTTTAGGCTATGTATTCTAAAATAGAGGACCAATTATAATTATAGGATTTAAATTACGAATTATAATGATATGAATTAAAATTATTGATTTATGTTTTTAGGCTATTGTTGTGGAGGTAAATCCCCTCTGTGGACAGAGGCGATCCCTACTAGCCCAGACCAGGTCTAGCAACAATCGTTCATGCTATAGTGCAGGTTCCTAATTGAAAATAAACCAACTAGCGATGAAGGCTTACCCAGAATCCAACGCTGTCGCTTGTAGAGAAAGTAGCGCTCCCGTTCCTTAGCTCCGTCAGATCACAATCCTCACGATCTTCGTGATCGGACACCTGCACACACAAGAAACAAAACAAACGCAAGCGTAAAATCCAGTATATGCAACTATATGTCAGTTAGGGAAGACATAACTCATCATCATAATCAACAACAAGAGTGGAACCATAACCAATAGTCACTTATCATTAATCAATCAAAGAAGAATACAACCATAGCTCTGACGCTGAATTCTCCTTCGAAGGGTCGCCGGCGGAACACGTCTCGAAAAAGCCTGTCGGGGATGAGACAAACCTCTCTCTTCGAATTTCTCGAAAATGATCTCCTTGCTTGGATTTGGCCTTAAGGGAATGAATCAAGGCTCTTACAGCATAAGGCTCTGATGGCTCTTGGGAACTTGGAGACTAGCTTGCAAAGGATATGAGTAAGCTTTTATAGATGGAGGAAGGGGAGTTGGGATCCCTATAATCATGGGATTGGCCCTATCCTCAAGGAAGCTTCCATGAGAGGTGGCAAACCACTTCCTCTACATGGAGATCCAGAGCCAAACCTCCCAACTCAAATTAGATACAAGTTTATGAATTGGTTAGGACGAAACTTCTGCCATTTATTTTTAAAAAACACTCCTTAAAATGGCCCACGCGAGTGCGACTCTGAGAGAGAGCATCAATTGGCGCGCCCTCTTTGAAAGATTTACCCCATTGGCGCGGGTGCTGAACTGGCTGCCCGCGCTAATGCAAAAAGGGGTGTTTTTAGGGTTTTTCACAAGGATTTGTCTTCAGGGCAATGAAAGTACATGTTTAGAGGAATGCCATGAAAGTGTTTTCAAGTTATGTCACTGCTCACAGGTCACGAAATGAACCCTCCAATTGTGCGAGATGGGGAATTGCAGGGACGGTGACAAATTGTTGTGTAACAGATGCCCCCTAAAGCATGAGGCCCGAGAGAGAGAGGGGTGAAATGCTTTACGAGAACGTGTCCAACTGAAAACACCGTCGTCGGAAAACCTGCATAGAGAAGTACAACTGATATCTCAAATACATGATATATATGTGGTATGGGCGTGTACCCATCCGCGTAGTATGTAATAATCTGCCTCCAAGGCATGGATGCCACCCATCCGTTGAGTGGATCGGGTAACACCTGCATGGTCGCAGCCATCCAATCAAAGTGAGTCACAAACTAATCACAATAACCACAAAATCGTTGCACTTACAGATTATAACAGGCAGAATCCAGGGTCTTGCGCTCCATCTCGACCCGAACAAAGTACAAGTTCAAGCATGCGAATATGTGAGCTGAAGTCGAACATGCAAGAACATCGCCTGATTACCAGCCAATGATAAAAGTTGTTAACAGACGCGAGAGGTACCACCATTAATGCCAATGGTCCCCAAGGTACTACAGGTACAATCTATGACATGTGAACAAATGAGATGACGTCGAACACCCGTAGAATCACTCGATTGGAGGCCGATGATGAAAACCTCATGTCGAATGCGAAGAACCTGCCATTGAGGCATGCAGGCTCCAAGGTACCAGAAGGGAGTCTCTATATCAGCTTCCTGGATAATGAAGTGAAGTCGACAGGAAGTGACCTTGATCGAAGGTGGGCCATAGTGTTGCCCACATCATCGATGCGAGACAGAGGAACATAATGTCTTTGTGAATCAATATCAGATTAGAATTAGAGGAAGGTTGATACTTGCAGAGGTCAACTTCTCTTGAACACATGGCAGCATGACAGTGATTTTGGCAGTACTTGACATCAATGATCAGAGGTCATGGCGACGAGGCAAAGAGCGAATGAGAGGTCAAAAAGGATCACCCAAACCCACGGAGGAAAGTGAAAAAATGAGATGAGATGTCCCCAACCCAACACGAATGCAGAGAAGTGCCATGTTCAAGAGCGACATACTGCTGACACGACAATGATCGTGGTTCCATTTTCCCCCACCATTCCTGGCGAGTACCCCAATTATTTTGATAACAAGCTTGAAGGGGATAGCATATGCTTGTAATATAAGTTCGTCCTTTGGATGAATCCATCCTAGTACATTTAACGAGCCCTAGGAAGGAGCGACTCGGATAACGTCATTACAACTGAACCCAATGTCACCAGGGTTTAATGAGTCTGACAGAGGAAGAACTCGGCGTCTTTTCATATTTAGAGATTTTGAAAAGATAGCGGAAAAGTAAACTCCAACGGTCCCTTTTCGTAAATAGTTCCTCAGATCCGAAAAGGTAGAAAACTATGTCTGAAAAAACCTCCTAGTCGCAATAGGCTAGGGTATTCCTTTTTCGTAAGTAATCTATCCCAGCCTGAAAAAGGGGTAAACGTATACTGGGTAGATGTTGTTTCGGGGCCACTTTAACGAGATCGAATCGACAAGGGCCTCAAAAATATTTTCATGTTTAGAGAGTCAGAAAAGAGCTGAAAGATGACTCCGAAATGACTTTTTCGTGTATTTACCGAGTCCGAAAAAGTATAAAATACAACTCGTGTCACCGTTTAAGTTGCGTAAAAACCTGTTGCTACACATAAAGGCAAGTGTAAAATCCATTTTCGACAAAATATATTAAAATATTGATAAAAAATGACTTTCTAAAACCTAATTAGATTTCAAAAAGTTATAAATAAGTCTCAAATGGTAAAAACAAAATTACTTTTACTATTTACCTCATTGGAGAGTAACAGTGGTCCATTTGTATGCAAACTTCTGGCGGCGACTGCGACTGATCCGGGCTACCATTCCGTTCCCCATTTGTTTCAGGTAATAGGCGTTTACTTAAGCTGCATTCCAATCCATTTTTTATATGTTCTTATTATGTATTAGACTTCTGGGCAAACCATTTTGAATTTTTAGGGTTCTCTCCATTGGCGCGGGTATCGGTCATGGACCCGCGCCAATAAACATTTCTTCAAAAAGAGGTCGTGCCAATGGCGCAACGCAATTTTCCACTCAAAATTTTGAAAATGTGAGCTATCTATGTGGATTTTCAAATATTCCAGAGATCTAACAATGTATTTTTTATTGTGTTGATGCAGATATAAAGGAAAAAATGGTTATCGAATGGAAGGAGAGAGAACATGGAGAGGAAGATGAAATGGCTATCGAGAATGAAGCCTGCATGACTGCACTTAAGAATTGTAGACTTAAGAAATTCTTCCTCGCACCCTGTTTACAAGCTCAACCGGAGCTACTACAATACTTGGTCAGTATATGGGACGAAAATGAAGAAGTTTTTAAACTTTGGGACCAAGTGTTGGAAATGGAGGTTTCTGACGTATATTTCATAACCGAACTGTCGCGCTGAGGTCCGGTGCCCATCCTGACAGGCAGCAGACCATCTGGGGAAAATATGGAGCAGGTAATGGCGAGGGTGTGCCCAGGGGCACGAACCGGATCAGGAAGCGGGAAAGTGGACATCCAAACTGTCTAGGATCTAGCACTGAGAGTAGTGCTACACACCATCACACGAGATGCGGGATCGCAAGCTCCACACGAGGCAACCAAGGCCCAACTCCTGCTAACTGCTGAGTGTATGAGTCCAACACTGTTTGATTAGGCTACTACAGGGACAACAAATATCAAGAGGCAGCTCACAAAGTGCAAGAAAGTCAAACTAAAGCAATTTGGCTACGGTTCCATTTTGGTATCGTTCATCCTGGAACGACTACCTATCTTTCAGGGCCAAGGGGCCATAGTTGCTGAGCTGATACCAAGAGAGATAAGGATGGTTTGCTGGGCAGCACTTATGCCCAGATCAGGAGGAGGCCAATAGATGTCCTAGAGGCCAGAGTTTTTTGGATGGTTATGGCGTCAGTGGATCGTGGTCGAGGATTGGCCCTATGCCAGGACCGATTTCGCTGGAGACCCAGATCTCCCACTTCCAGAGGGGGATGACTGGGACGAGGAGTTGGGTATGACCTCTCTTTTTTATTTTTATGTTTTATGATTTTTTGGGTAATACATGTCCATTCTGACACCAGTTTTATGTGTATGCAGATGTCGGCCTAGAGAGACCTGCCGGTATGTCTCCCATTGCACGGAGAACTCAACCCGTAGCTGACCCTCAGGTGGAGGGTGCCGAGGGAGGAGAGTTGATCCAGAACCTTGAGGGGATTGCCCGGGGGATTCCAGACTACGCCCGGCTGGCAGATGTCCCAATGGCATATCAGAGACATACAGTGGGAGTGCCTAGTCGCCTCCAACGAATTTTGAAACGCTTAGTGCGCGCGGTAGCATGTTACCATGAGCACTGTTGGAACACCTAATCCTACATGGGTAGGTGTGGAATGTGAAAAGTCACAATGGAGTCCAAGTGACCTTGGAATGTGAAACCAAGAGTCACACCATTGTACTATAAATGTACATCTTTGTATAATGGAAATAAGAAATCCTCACGCTTATCCTTCATTGTGTTGAGTCTCTTGTGTGTGTGTGTTCATCTTCCTCATACACCATGTGTGTGCTTCAACATGGTGTTTAACATGGTATCAGAGCGGGCGATTGTTGGCCCTGCTTCAATTTGAGTGAGCCATTTGTGTTCATGGCCTATGCATATCTGCATTTTTGCAGCATTTAGAGAGTTTTTGCAGCAGTGTTTTTGCCGCCATTCAGAGGTGTTTTGAAGAGGAGCAGCATTCAGTGATTCAGCAGCATTCAGAAATCTGCTTTGAAGAAGAAGAAGCATTCAGAAATTGGTTTTGAAGGAAAGGCAGCGCTGCCCATCTGAAGGTTTTCGTTCTCATTTTTCCTGCAATTTCTATTAATTTCTGCATTGAAGAGTTGCTGGAAAACACTGTTTAAAGAGGGTTTATGAAGTAGAGGTTTCTGGTTTTAATGAGAAAGAATTTCTGAGTTTTTCATTCGAAGATTCGTGCAAAATTTTGGATTTTTTACTGCTATATGTTCCAGAAAAACTCTGCTCTATATTTGAAAGGAAAAAAATTCTGCTGCTTTCTGCAATTTTGGAATCATTCTGCTGCTTTCTGCAATTCTGGAATCTCTCTGCTCTCTGTTGTTTTTAAAAATTAAAAAAAAAATAAAAATAAAAAAATAAAAAAATAAAAAAATTCCAGGCACCAGGCCTCTCGGCCCTCCTCTACGCCTTCACATCCCTTGCCTTCAGCTCTCTACACTCATCCTACACCCTACGCTATTACAACTCTTAAACACAATATGCCTCTTTCCGAGGCCACCCTCTCCACGGCCTTTCGGCCCACGGCCTCTCCCAACCTTTATCTCTCGGCCCCCTGCATCTTAAATACTCCACCTGCTCGTCTCTCCATCCGAGAGCTCGCTCTCAATCCGGCCTCTCGGCCCCCATTTCAAATCCTTTCACACCCAGCCTGCATCACTCTATTTACACACGCCTATACCCCCTCACCAACGCTCTTCCACCTCTACGCTATCTCCTACCACTCAACCTCACTGTAATACCGCACCAAACAACGCTCTTCCCTTCACGCGCTTCCCCTTCCCTACAGCTCCTATTCCCTACACCTCCCTCTGCGCGCCTTCACTCCATTGCTTTCCCACGGGCTCTGCCCACACCTGCCCCCTCGCTCCACTACCGGCCATTCAACCCTTCTGTCAATGCCCTCGAACCTGCAAACACTCCCTATTCCGTTGCATAACGCTCTCTCACCGATCCAAAGCCAACGCCAACTCAGCATCGAACAGTCCACTCTTCACTCGCCCTTCCCATTCCTTATACAATACCGCCCTTATATTTTTAAAATCGATTTTGTATTTTTAAATTTTAAAATCTGCCCCTCCATTAAATTCCTCTCCTTTTAAATTAAATCCTAAATCCCTTCCATTTTAATTCCCTTTCCTTTTATTCCCTCCCTCACATTTTTTTAATCCCCATTCTCTTTTAAATTAAATCTTCTCCCATCTTTTTTAATTTCCCTTTCCCATATAATTTCTCCTCCTCCATTAAAATTTCCCCTTCCCATTTAAATTCTTCCCATTATTCCAATTTTTTTTAATTAATTTTTAATTATAAAAAAAAAAAAAACAGCAGAGAGAGAGAGGAGAGAGAAGATTTGAACAGCAGAAAAAGAGGAATGACATGTGAGCAGAATTGAAGAAATACATATTTGACATTGTGTGATTTGTGGCATTGATTTGAAGGGTGATTTTTTGAAAGAATTTTACATGTGAAGACAAGTTTGTCATCATTGCAAACCAACTATTTGAAGAAAATTCAGCTGCCTTAAAGGCCTTTTGCACAGTGTTTCATCTACACATTTACAAATATTTTGCAGAGATATGTATTGAGCTGACATTGTATTTTGAGTGAATTTGCCTCTTCATTCATAGTTGCAATCAGTATTTGAGTTGTTGGATTGTTGATTTCCCTCCATCATTTGAGGAGCACACTTTGTACTTTGGAGTCATTTGTATTTGTTGTTGCATCACATTGTAAACGGGTGCATTTTCGGTTGAAGCCGACACCCTTTCATTTTGAGCCTAAGTTGTTGAAAATGGCTAAAATCAATGAGGCATTAGAGTTGTTGAATAACCTCATTCATTCAAATGTTGATGATGTGATAAAAATGAGCAAGGATGCTCTTTGTAGTATTCAAAGTTGTTTGCTAGATGCACAAGAAAAGATTGAATTTTTGCAGTTGGAATCTTAGCTCCAACAAGATGAAATTCAGCAAAAGAGTCACCATTCTGAACCTATTTCTGTTCAGAATATTGTGAAGGACTCTCATCAGAAGAAAGAAGATAAAGTTTCAGTTGATTCCCATTCAGTTCCTTGTACTAGAGCAGATTTACATGCAGATGCAGCAGCTCAGCCTGCACTTCTCAAACCCATCATCAGAACTTGGGAAGAGCTTGTCCACAACAAGCACCGAACTAGTATTGGATATGACAAGGATGTGACCTTTCATATTCCAGACTACACAAAGCCCATCAGATTTCAAAGTGCCGGATTCTTGTATGACAGTTCATCTGCAGTTGTTCCAGATCCTGTTCCACTTCCACAACAGATTGAGAAATGCCAACACTGTGATCGAGTTGGCCATATGAAAGATCACTGTTTTGATCTTCATCCATGCAGGCACTGTGGTCGGCACACCCATTATTCAGAAAGATGCTTCAGACACAAGTCTCCTGCAAGAACCAATATTCATCTTGGATGGATCGCTTCTTGGCAATGGGCATCAACAACCAAGAAGATGTTTACGACACATGTTAGAACTTGTTCACGGATATTGAGCAAACTTGCAGTTGAGTTTTTTCCATAATCTCACCTTGTCCCTGACAGGGGGGAAAATGGTGGTCATGTACAAGCCGACGACGGATCAAGCAAGCTTTGAGAGCCACAATCTATCATTCCATGTTCGAGTTTGTGGCCGACGGGTTCAAAGCGAGCAGACGTTCGATCATTCGGATTGAGAGAGATGCCAGCGGAGACACGGTTACCCATGAGCATACCTTTGGTTGGTGGATAACCTAAAACCATCATTTTCGGTTGGTGGATAACCTAAAACCATCATTTTCGGTTGGTGGATAACTAAAACCATCATTTCGGTTGGTGGATAACCTAAAACCATCATCTTTGTTTGGTGATAATAGCACAAACAATCATTTTCGGTTGGTGGATAACCTAAAACCATCATCTTTGGTTGGTGGACAATCTAAAACCACCACAGGTAGTAGACCTCCCTTCTTTTAGGTCGAAGGTCTCCCTTTTTTATGAGGGACAATTCCTATAGCAGAAGCTTTTAGCTTCTTGCCAGTTTTGGAAGAGTTCCAGGAATTGCAACAAGTATTGCGTTCCAGTGTTTGTGGTCATCCTAAAACCACCTCTTTTTTCCAACATTTCAGAGAGTTGATTCAGCCCAAGTGTTGCCATGTATACTTTGCAGATTTGTATTACAACTCTTTTCTTGGACTCACACATACCCCTTCGGATTAAGGGGGAATGTTGGAACACCTAATCCTACATGGGTAGGTGTGGAATGCGAAAAGTCACAATGGAGTCCAAGTGACCTTGGAATGTGAAACCAAGAGTCACACCATTGTACTATAAATGTACATCTTTGTATAATGGAAAATAAAGAAAGCCTCACGCTTATCTTTCATTGTGTGTTGTTTCTCTTGTGTGTGCATTCTTCTTCCTCATACACCATGTGTGTGCTTCAACATGGTGTTTAACAAGCACCATACGGATTAGACACCTAAGGCTTCTTTCATGCATATTTTTTGAGAGACATGTCATCTCCTGGATGTATTAAGACGAACATGTATATTTTTGATTTTATATGATACACACTATGTAAACATTTCGACAAATATATATATACATACCTATTTCTGGATGGATCTTTCTACATGTTATGATGATTTGTTTATAAATTGCGCAAATGTCTATCTAAAACCAAATTAGCTACTGCATATGTTAATGTATTCATATGTCTGGGTATGTGTTGATATGTAATATAGTCAAAATTTCTTTCCAGCAGACGAATACGCAGATACAGATGTAAAATGGATGGATTTCTTACTGAATAATGCCCGTTAAGTTGTAATACTACAAGTTGTGAGTCTAGATACACAAGTAATTCACGAATGCCGAGGTCCACAGCCTCGGTTAATAATTCCAATACAACACTATATTCCGCGATATTATTTGTAGTAGGACCCATACATACACCTTGCAGGTTAACCAACTCACCAGCAAGATCATAGATTACCTAGGCTGCCGAAGATAGATTCTTGGTACTGCGGGAGGCACCATCCGCGAAACCCACAAACGGAGTAATGGACATCTGCACAATCAGGAAGACCCGATCAGCAGAAAGACGCTTACATCGCACACCACACCAGACATACACACAAATGAATATACACACCTATGTACACACACCACACCAAAAATAATTTCAAGCGTAGTATTTCTTAAGGTACAGCCCATTTCTAGGCTGCGCCAATGGAACTCCTTCATAATCAATGACCTCATAAGCCCCATTTTTCAATACTCGTTTTACTATATAGGGCCCATGCCACATGGGTTGGAGCTTTCCTGCCCCGAGTTTGTCGTGCACTTGGTCGTATAGGAGGACAAGGTCCCCTTCGACAAAGGAACGTGGAGAAACAGATTGATCAAAGTGTGCTTTGACCCGCTTTTTCTGTGCTTCAATGACTAAAGCAGCCAAGCGGCGGGTTTCATCCAACCGTTCCAAATACAAGAGGCACTTTTCTTCAGGAGAAGTACCGGGAAAAAGTTCCACAACCAACTTTAAGGAAGGAATTTCACACTCAACCAGAAGAGTTGCTTCCAGACCATACACCAATTGGAATGGTGTGAATCCGGTTGCACTCTTTGCTAACGTCCAGTATGCCCATAGAGCTGAGAACAATTGGAGGTGCCAATTGGACTTATGAATTCCAACTGTTCGTTGAAGCATTGTGACCAAAACCTTGTTCACAGCCTCAACCTGGCCATTTTCTTGGGGGTAATATGGCGTTGAGCTATCGTGTCATAAGCCCAATCTTGATGTCAGCTCGGCCATCATATAATCTCGAAAGTGAGTACCATGATAAGTTATAATGGCCTGAGGGACCCCGAAACATGCAATGATGTGGTTGAAGATAAATTGGGTAGTTGTCTTACCATCGGCGGCTAGTGTAGGCATCGCTTCGGCCCACTTAGTAAAGTAGTCGACAGCGATGATTATATATGCATGCCCCCCCCCGGCCGAATGAGGGTTACACGTCATGAAATCTACGCCCCATTTTGAAAAAGGGCCGATGGTAATGACAGGATGTAGAGGGAGGGGTGGCGCGCGCATCTTGCGCTGAAAAAACTGGCAGGCGTGACATTTTCGGACTGCAACAATACAGTCTTTAAAGATTGACGGCCAGAAGTAACCCGCACGCAGAATCTTCTGGGCGGTGGCATATCCAGACATGTGACCACCACAGGCGCCACTGTGATATTCATTTAAGACTCTTTCGGCCTCTTCCAAAGTCAAACACCGACGGAACACCGAATCTACTCCAACCCGGTATAATGTATCTCCTACAATGCGGTATGGTTGAGACTGATGCCGAATTCGACGTCGGGCATCTTTGGTCAACTCAGAGCGAAAGGTTGATGTCTGAAGATACAGAATAATATCGCCATACCATGGGTCACGGGTGCTAATAAGGAAGATGGTTTCGTCTGGAATATGTTTAAAAAAATGAGACGGGGGGGAGTCTGTCGGGAGGGAGCAAATAAGATCCGCGAAAACCAGTGATTTGGTCGACTTAGCAGTAGTAAACTCTAGGTCAAACTCCTGAAGGATAATGATCCATTTGGAGTATTTTCCCCCCAGTAATTGTCGAGAAATAATATATGTCATGGGGTTGCAATCCGAAACCACGGTTACGGTACGCAGTAGGATGTAGTGGCGGAAACGTTGCACAGCTTGTACAGCTGCTAAAGCTAGCTTTTCGACGTGAGCGTAACGCGTTTCTGTGTCGAGAATATTTCATGATAGATAGTAAACAACGTGTTCGTTGCCATCATCGTCATCCTGCACCAGAACCATAGCTATGGTGCTAAACGCGGCAGCCAAGTATAGAGTGAAATCACGGTGATAGTTTGGAGGCCGAAGCAATGGAGCATTAACCAGTAATGTCTTAATATTCTCAAAGGATTGTTGAGAAATGTCGTCCCAATGAAAGGGAACGTTCTACTTTAAAAGACGCGTGAATCCTTTGGCCACTTCCGCGTAGTTCGGTATAAAGTGTCGTAGGAAATTAGCTTTTCCTTGCAGACTCTGCAATTGATATAATGAAGAGGGTGATGGGAGATTGAAAATGGCCTTGACCTTTAGGGGATCGAGGCGAATCCCATCCTTGGAGACTATGAACCCCAAAAGACGGCCAGAATCCACGCAAAAGACGCATTTATGAGGATTGAGCCGGATATTATAGTATCGACAGTGAAGGAAAATCTGGCGGAGGTGCTCTGGGTGGTCCTCTCGCTGAGCTGAGTGAGCTGGAGAATCGTCCAGATAAGGCTGAACGATATGGAGTATGTCATGGAATGCATAAGACATAGCACGCTGGAATGTGGCTCCAGTGTTCTTCAAGCCGAATGGGAGCTTTTTATAGGCAAAGATACCCCACGGACAGATGAATGCAGTCTTGTGTTGATCAGTGGGTAGAATATTTATCTGATTATACTCGAAAAAGCCGTCCATTAGGGAATAAATCTCACTCCCAGCACATTCATCAATGATTTGATCTATGAAGGGAGTAGGATAGTTGTCCTTTGGACAGACCCGATTAATATCTCGGTAATCAACACAAACTCTTATAGTACCCTGTTTCTTATCTACAGGGACAATTTTGGAGACCCATTTTGTGAGGGGAATTGGGTAAATGAAGCCCGTGTTCAGAAGTTTTTCAACTTCTGCTTTAATGGTAGCGGCGTTGCGAGGATGCACCAGGCGTAGGCGTTGGCGCACGAGTTTCGCACCAGGATAGGTAGGAATCTCGTGCACTACTATGATGGGATCAATCCGGGGCATTTCCTCATAGGACCAGGCGAACACGTCTCTGAATTCTCGAAAAATATCAGTATAAAATCGTATCTTATCAGGAGAAAAAGTCACTCCCACATGTACATTCTCAACTATCCCCGGTTTAACGGAGATGCCAATTGGAATGGTTTGAGTAATGGTGTTCAGGTTTCCCTCTAAAAGCACCTCATGTGTTAATATGGGCATCTGGAGAGGTGGAGTGGGAACCTGAGATGAAAAATGCTCTAGCAAATCTGACATTGCCCCCAAGCTAGGCATGAAGGAGGAACGATGATGTCCATCGTTCCAAGGCAGCTCCTCAAGAGACATTGTTTCAACAATGGCTTCATCAGAAGGGAAAATCTCTTTAAGAGGATCAGGCGAGTCGGCCTCACCGAGCCAGGGGGATTGAGAATAGATGTCTAAAGCCATGCTCGAAGGAGCATGCTGAGGAGGGGGAGGATCAGATGCGGCGATGATTTCACAGTAGTTAATCTCTACCAAAGTTAAGGGCATCGATTCTCCAAACTCAGCCACCTGCTCAGGCGAAGGGATGAGCCATGGGTCGTCAGACCTAGAGATCATGTTAACTTGAGCGGTGTGCGGTGGTGGTGCAGGAAAAATACCCATGAGGACGGGGTCCTTGAAGAGACCGGGTCCTACACTGTCAGGGGGATTTGGGATCTGATCAACGTAAGGAACATTGGTCTCGGAGGTGGAGGTGAAGAAAGACAACTGATCCACCGTAACGATTTTTCCCTCGTGAGGGAACTTAAGAAGTCTAAAGAGGGTGGACGGCACGCATAACATGGCGTGAGTCCAACTGCGGCCAAGAATTATATTGTAGTTAAGCTTGGCGTCAACTACTTCTACTTCTACATTGACTATCTTCCCCTCTAAGGTAATTGCTAAAATATTGAGAACACCCAAGGGTTTTGATTCCCGACCATCGAATGCCTCTAGGGCATTAGGAGACGATGAAAGGTCCGGAGAGAAAATGGCCTTCCAGCAAGCGAACGACATGACAAAGGTAGAGGCACCTTCATCCACAACGGCCCTATGGATGTTAAGACCATTGATCCTGACTTGAATAACAAGAGAGATCTGATGTGGAAGTCGGGGGGTAAATTTCTCTAAGTCGAAGGTGAGAAGATTAGAATCAGTGGGATCGATCCCACCGATTGCAGAAAACAAAGCTTTCCGTTGTGACGGGCAACTTTGAAGAACTTCCAATGCAGACATGGCAGAAGGCGCCTGTGCCAGATCCTCAACAATATTGTAGTGCTGAGCGGCACGGGCATTTGGGTTGTAGGGAGACCTTCATAGAACACCTTTAGAAGGTGGCCTGACAACAGGTTCAGCAGTAGGCTTCTCAATCTCCAATGAACCAGAGACAGGTGGGGGAGGTGGACTTTCCACAACTGCCTTCTCAAGTGCCTGACGTGATTCATTGTAATCCTTTGAATGTGTAGAAATAGAGATAGGTGCAGCACCATTCATCATAAAGACCTGGGACCCAAATGGTGTAGATGGTGAAGGCTGTTCAACCATCTGGGTCTGCTGAGACAGGAACGGTTCTTTGAGAACTGCCGGAGTCCCTTTGGAGCCTTTTAGAAGTTGTCTGACTTCAGATTTTCGTGGAAAATCTTTTGTATAATGATATCCTTCACAGATGAGGCAGGGGTACTTCGGTTTGCGTTGGGAACCATCCTCGGTACGAGGTTTGGAAGATTCTGGCTTTGGGGCGTCGGATTTGGATTTACCTTTGCCCTTCTTCTTTCCTTTAGAGGCTTTTTCCATCGGATTAGCCTGAACGTCGTTAACCTCCGCAGTTTTTCCAGAATCGGGAGGGGCGGGAGGAGCAGAATTATTGGATGAGTTGGACTTTTGCTTCCCATTCTAAGATTTCTTCGAATTTTGAGACACGGAACCAATAACACCATCCACCGCCGGGGTAGGTGGAGCTTTAGAGGTTCCAGACCGTGGAGCATCAGGAAAAATATCATAAAGCGTGCCGGACTGAGAATATACTAGATCCAGATATTGGGCACGCGCTATGGCTTGTTCCTCAGTCACACACGCTCCCATAGAAATATCTTGGGCGATTTTGTTAACGAAGGAGGTGTTGAACCAATGAGTTAGTATCTGATCAGGTATATGGAACTTGATCAGTCTACGACGACGTCACCACTCATGAATGTGATCAGCAATGTGGGTGGCTTTGTCCTGCTTCAAAGAAGTCAGGAGGTGCGTCCAGGCTTCGTAGCGAACTGGTAACTGAAAGTGAGTCAGAAAAGCCATGGCTAACGTATTGAAATCTTGAAAGATGCCATGGGATAATTCAATATACCACTTAGCGGCAGCGCCAGTCAAAGTGTGATAGAAGAGGCGAAGACGAATTGAATCATCCACCCAAGAGTTGGACGAGCACCAAAGATGGTAAGGCATCACGTGAGCTTGGGGTTCCTCCCCAGATTTACCCTCAAACTTGAGGCAATCACCGGGTACCTTGGTAGGAACCGGAGGCCAATAAGGATTGTGTAGAATTGGATCATTAGTTAATTTCGAAACATCCGGTAATTCCAAGGTAGCCAGAAATGGAAATGGCGGATTGGACGACATGCCTGGCCCTGGATAAGGACTAGTACCTGTACTCCACGCTGGTTGAGAATATCCTTGCCCCCAAGGGTTCTGTCCGGCAGGATTCTGACCATAGGGGGTATAGGGTGCATATCCAGTCTGATTCGGTTGCTGGTAACCATTGTGCGGGGCTTGATAACCAGAGTATGGACCTTGATTATATGTCGGCCCCATGTGAGCAGCATGTGGATTTGGCTTCTGAGCATAGGTGTAGTCGGGTTGTTGAGAGTAATAGTTAGAACCTTGGGGCTGGCTATAATTCGGACGGTATTGACCATGAGAATAGTAACTGCCTTGAGGTCGAGTGGGCTGCTGATAGGTGGGACCCTGCTGAGCTTGATAATTAGGGTGCAGCGGTTGATTTGGCTGCGACATTGAATAAGTCGGCTGTTGAGCAGGGTAAACAGGATGTGCAGGCTGGCCTGGCTGAACAGGCTGACCTAGCTGAGCGGGTTGCCCTGGTTGAACAGGTTGACCCGGAAAAACAGGTTGTGTCGGTTGTGCAGGTTGTCTTGGCTATTGAGGAGCACCAGGTTGTGCTGGATAGGCCAGTTGGCCTGGTGGAGGGACACCAGGTTGTGCCGGATTGGCCGGTTGGCCTGGAGGCGGGATACCAGGTTGTGCTAGATGGGCCGGTTGGCTTGGTAGCGGAATGGAGCCAGGTGGTTGCTGATAACCGGTTTGACCCGCAACAGGACCATAAGATGGTCCTAGCTGATGTGCAACATTGTGACCAAGAGGATACTGAGGTTGCATGGGTTGAGAAGGTTGGACTTTCCCCCCAAGACTGTATACCGGCCTGGGTTGGTACCCCGGTTGACCTGTGAGTCCTTGAGGTTGCCCAGGTGGGACTCTAGGGAGAGGCTGCATGAGTTGACCAGAAGGGTTGTAATACTATCCTTGCGGACCGTATAATGGCCTTTGCTGGCCCAGAGGGTAGCCCTGTACGGGCTGTCCCTGCGGGTCATAAGGATAACCAAGCTGGCCCGAAGGTTGGCCTTGAAAAGGTTGTCCTTGCGGGTTAAAAGGTTGTCCAACTTGGTTATACGGTAAACCCTGAGCATGAAGTTGAGCCTCAGGAGCACTTAAACGTAAAAGGTTCCTGTGCTCATCGTACTGATATGGAAAACCGTACACGGGTGTACCATCCTGTGCATAATGCGAAAAATATGAGCGGTTGGGATCTTGAGAGGACTGTCCGACCTCGGGGTTCGATTGTTGCAGGGACAATCGATACTCCTCTGGAGAGATGTTCTCCGGCATAGCAGATGCTATATAGATGTCTTCGGGAAGCAATGTGGTCCTTACGGACTGGGTAGTAACAACGGGTGCAGATGCGGCCACACAAACAGTGGGCATGGAGGGTACAGAAGTAACCTGAGGGGATGACATAACGGGTGTCTGTGGAGACATCCCCAATGAAGGAAAAACCGACCTCGTAGAAGGAGCTGATACCCCCATAGAGGCAGCAGCGGCAATAATCTGACCCAAGGATCTATACCCGGCTAGTAATGAGGGACTAGGTGATGACATAACAAATGGTTCGGGGTTGCCTTCTGGAAATAACTATCGAGGGAATAACTAGTAATCTTCACCAGACATGGGGATTTCCTCACTAGGAGAATCACTCATATTTGAACCTGCCGCTAGATCTCGTAACAGACGGCGAGGACTAGGAGGAATAACAGTAGCTATAAAAGGCAAGCCCGATGTAAGAGGAGGGAAATATTCCCCTACTCCCAATCCAAACCAAGGGTCAGAAAAGGGCCAATTGAACTCAACTGGTCCTCCAAAGGGCTGCTCAGACAGAACCAGTCCCCCGTCGGGAAACTCGGAAACGATGGGCTGCTGGAGTTCAGCAGAGGACTGAGAAGCCTCTGATGAATCGTCCGTATATGGACTACCAGTAGAAGAAATAGAAGGTTCTGCCACTGTGACAACAATGACAAAATATCAAGCACAACACACACGGGCTGAAAAAGAGTCAAGACACACAATCAAACGGCCAACAAGAAAAATCTAACAGGGCGTGTGATCGCGGGTGATTTGTTTTACCACATTGAAACTTAGAAACTTCACTGTTTCATGTTTTAAGAGTCGAGAAACGGATGAAAGGTGATTCTATCTCTTTCAGTTTTGAAGCAAGCATGAAAGGACAAGCGCTTGGCGATCCTTCCAAATTTAACGAGTCAGAAAATATCAAATGACTACTCAGGAATACTAGTTAAAGGGTGTACCAAATAACCATGAACTGAAATATACACCTTGGTTTCAAAATGAAAGAGAAATCAACCAAGGACTTAACGTACGTGCAGGCAATCTCCCCGAATGTTGTGTCCGGTGTATCACGGTTATAGGGCGGCAGACTCGGCTTCCTATGGATAAAGGATAGAAACCTAGTGGGGTCTCCCTTTATATACTCGACGGTACGGGGAGCACAAGTCTGTACTAGTGTTGTCTAAAGCCAATAGGCGAATGATAGCTACTAGGTTTAAAGACGCCGGAACACGTCTCTAGCCTAGACCTCTAAATGTTGCGTTAATGTTTCAATGCTGCCTTAGTGTAAATTGAATAAATTTTAATGTTTATCTTCAATTACGTTTCAGTTTTCAGGCCCTAGCGAGTGTGATTTCTCAAAATCTCCTATATACACACTATATGCCACAGTATATCATTTCATTCAATGAAAGCTAATTATGAGAGAGTTGAGAGCTTTCCACCCAAACAAAATGATCAGAAAACAACCAACAAAGTCTCTAATGCAGCTAATGTAAACCAAAAACTTTTCTCTCAAAGTCACTAATCACTAATAACACCGAAAAGATTTTAATTTGCACTAACTAGTCGAAAGCAAAAGAGATTTTTTATATTTTCAATGTTTAATAGCAAAGTGCACTAAACAAAATGAAAAATAATGAAAAGAGCAATTTGAGAAGTGATGAGGAAAGAGAAAAACACACAAATTTCACTCAACACAAACACACAATCAGATCTCCAAATTGACAAAACTGTCCCTCAAAACCAAGAGAATCCCAAAGACCCAAATGGACCATGTAATCTAGGCCCAAAACGAGACAAAGCGCAATTCGAATGAAGAAGAGAACAAACACTCAAATAACGTAATAAAATGATAAACAACCCCGAAACGAATGTAAATAAGCAATCACAAGGTCGACTGAACAAATAGAAACCAAAAAATCCCAAGGGAGGCTCGACACATAAGAGCACCTAGATGCCCTAGGGCTAGAATGTGAAATCGATGGAAACAGGTAAACAACTAAAGGAGGAAGGTCACAACCAGTCAAACAAGGCTCCAAAACACTCAAGCAGTTGAAAAAACAAAACCAAACACACTGATCAAGCTCAGGAAGGTCAAAATAGGGCAAACCCTAGTACCTCACAGGATTGGCGCGACTGTGAAGCTGAAACTAGCGCCAGAAATGAATTGGCGCGGGTGATACACTAGCAACCTGCGCCAATGGGCGCGACTGTCAAGCTGTAAAGCACGCCAGTCGAGTTTGCTATCGAGAAACAAAAAAAACAATCCAACAAGCAGACCAGTGATGATCAAGCTGACCAAAAGCCAAAATCACAAAAAGAGCCAGCCAAAAGAGCCGATCAAGCAAGTAGAATCGAGAAACAACCAAAAAGACAAGACAATACTCCAAGTGTTCGGTTTACAAACTAAACTGGAGATTGACTGAAGCATCTTTGATCTACTTTGCAATTGCAGAGCAAGAGAATTTCGAAGGCTATCTGGCTAACTTCAGGCTCCATCTATAGCTTACAAAGAAGAAGAACAACAAGCTAGACGCTCCCTAGCGGAGTCGCCAAATTGTTGTGGAGGTAAATCCCCTCTGTGGACAGAGGCAATCCCTACTAGCCCAGACCGGGTCTAGCAACAATCGTTCATGCTATAGTGCAGGTTCCTAATTGCAAATAAACCAACTAGCGATGAAGGCTTACCTAGAATCCAACGTTGTCGCTTGTAGAGAAAGTAGCGCTCCCATTCCTTAGCTCCGGCAGATCACAATCCTCACGATCTCCGTGATCGGACACCTGCACACGCAAGAAACAAAAACAAACGCAAGCGTAAAATCCAGTATATGCAACTATATGTCAGTCAGAGAAGACATAACTCATCATCATAATAAAAAACAAGAGTGCAACCATAACCAATAGTCGCTTATCATTAATCAATCAAAGAAGAATACAACCATAGCTCTGACGCTGAATTCTCCTTCAGAGGGTCGCCAGCGAAACACATCTTGAAAACGCCTGTCAGGGATTAGAAAAACCTCTCTCTTCGGATGTCTCGACAATGATCTCCTTGCTTGGATTTGGCCTTAAGGGAATGAATGAAGGCTCTTACAGCATAAGGCTCTGATGGCTCTTGGGAACTTGGAGACTAGCTTGCAAAGGAGACGAGCAAGCTTTTATAGATGGAGGAAGGGGAGTTGGGATCCCTAAAATCATGGGATTGGCCCTATCCTCAAGGAAGCTTCCATGAGAGGTGGCAAACCACTTCCTCTACATGGAGATCCGGAGCCAAACCTCCCAACTCAAATTAGATACCAGTTTATGAATTGGTTAGGATGAAACTTCTGCCATTTATTTTTAAAAAACACTCCTTAAAATGGCTGGCACGAGTGCGACTCTGAGACAGAGCACCAATTGGCGCGCCCTCTTTGAAGGATTTCCCCCATTGGCACGGGTACTGAACTGGCTGCCCGCGCTAATGCAAAAAGGGGTGTTTTTAGGGTTTTTCACAAGGAGTTGTCTTCAGGGCAATGAAAGTACATGTTTAGGGGAATGCCATGAAAGTGTTTTCAAGTTATGTCACTACTCACAGGTCACGGAATGAACCCTCCAATTGTGCGGGATGGGGAATTGTAGGGACGGTGACAAATTGATGTGTAATAGCTATGTATACCAGCAATTATAATTATAGGATTTAAAGTTATTGATTTATGTTTTTAGGCTATGTATTTTGAAATAAATGAACTTAAAGATATTAAAAAATTATATATAGCATTATTATACTATATATATATATATATATAGACACATTATGACTTTACGTTAATTCACATTTCCTGTTGTGAAACCAGCTCAAAAAATAGAAGAAAAGAGAGATCAATGCCTTAGAAATCAACCACTTTGAGGGGGCAACCTCCAATACATTTCATAAATGAACAATTCTTGGATGATAAAAATGACAAATCCTCCTTTCTATATATAGGAGTTCATGGGGCCACAATTTAATCATAGCTGACCTAAAAATAATAATTGAAGGGCATAGTAATAAAAATATGGCGGTCGTCGGATGCGAGTGATTAAACAGAGTTGTACGTTGTTGGGGATATGGGTTGGTGCATGGATTCACCACACCACCACGCATACTCACGCGATGTTCTACATAAATACACCCACCGTCAACTGCAACGCTGCATTAACGTAGCACAGTATCCAAGACCAGCTAGCATCCATAACAAGCATGGCATTCTCCGGAAGCTTCATTCCCGCTCTACCTCCCTTGCACTCAAGCTTCTCCCTTGCTGTTGCAGAGCCCAGCTCTCGAACCAGCACAGGGAGATGATGTTCCATTGTTTTTTGTATTGAATTGGCGCCTGGTCTTCACATTTCGCAGAGCCCCCTCTGTAATTTGTGGCTCATCTAGCCCAATGTGAATTCCCCTGCTCTACGAGAAAGCCCACCCCTGTTCTCTGATACTTCCACCGTTAACGCCCATTTCGTCCCCAGTCATTCTGCTGTTCGAACCCGTCACACTGCACATAGAATCATGCCGCGCCTTCGACAATGTATGCACTGCTGGAGAGGCAACAGTCGAGGACAATTCACTCGCCAGCCCTCCACATCCATTACTGAATCTTCGTCCCGCTCCTCTGATAATTTCACCGGTCACTATCCTGAAACTAGAAGTGGTCGTGGGCATGGGCGTGGGCATGGGAAATCTCAATTCGATATGGGATCTCCCCACATCCCTGCCTCCCCAATCATCATCCTTGCGCATCTCCACACTGCCCAAATTCGTTTCCCCTGCACTCTGAACAGGCCTACAATCATAGCCACCATCACCATCGAGCTCGAGGAGGAGCCACCCAGTTGGGATGCTGAGCAAACTGGTGTTGGGATGGAGAAAAGTGTTGTCGACAAGAAAAGTACTCCACAAAGTGTCGGCTTGAAGGGAAAGGCTCCTAACTGCGGTGATACTCAAGAAATAGGCCAAGAAGACATCACGGGCGACATCAACTTGCGAGGCTGCTCCAACGACAAAGAAGACAAGCAGGTGGAGGAAGATGACTTGTATGCTTATGGATGTCATGTTGTTGAGGAACCCCCCTCAATTTCTCATGACACCTAATTTGGTCAGAATTCGCAGTTTTTTTCTACACAGTATTTCGGCTAGGTTTACTTCTATGCTCTTCATGATAACTAGTTCATCGTTTTAGATTTTTGATAATATGTTAATGTTCCAAGGCTGGTTTCCCTTGAGTGGGAGGCATGTTTTAGTTTGTTTATAATGGGTTAGCAGTCTAGATTTTGTATGTATGGGATGTCTGGTAAACATTTTTAAACTAGTTTTGCAGTGCAAGAATGCCACTACTATAGGCAAGCTCCGCTGAGGTCGGTGCCTCTTTGTAAATTTTTTTGTATTATTAATAGAATAGTTAAATTCAGAAGAAAAAAGAAAAAAAATATGGTGGTTACAGGGGTACAACAATAAAAATGAGGGGGTTACACTAACAGCAATAAGGGGCTATACTAGTAATATAGGGACCTAACATGCTCCTCTCCTTCAAACAAGTGTTGTCCTCAACGCTTGATTATTTCTTGATGCTTCTGTATAAAATTCTCATCCTCCCATGTGGAATCTTCTACAGGAAATTTCTTCCACTTGTTGAGATACTCTGAAATTGATCATACTTGTCGAGTTCTTGTTTTTGTGACTACTTCAGAACTTCTTTCGTTGTGATTTTTATCTTCTTGTTGTTTCATTAGATTCTGCACCAAAGTTAGGTTATCCTTTGAGAGTTGGAGAAGTTGTTGTTGATGCTCGACGTGATATTCCACTAATTTATCATCCATATTAGCTATTATTTGATCCTTCAATCCATCCAACTTAGGCTCCATTTTTGCTTTTAAACCATCTATGTCACCTTCGGTTGTCCTTCGTAAGATCGAAATTTGTTGCACTTGGTACTGTAATTTTGATATCTCATACTGCAATTCTTCCTCTTCATGCATCATATTATAGCTTTTTTAGGGCCTAATGGGTATGGAATTATTTTTTGGAGGCATTATAGAACCCAATACTGATAAAAATTCTAAAATATGCCCTTGGAATCACTTCAAACTACTTTTTCAAACAAACGTTATGCAATTTTAAAAACCAAATACACACCTTTTTCTTGCTTTTGAGGAGCTTTATATTGAAACTAAATTATCTATGTGATTTAAGATCATCAATAACTAAAATTTGGCCCTAAATTAGAGCTCTGAATATTATTTTGAATGCCACAGGTCTGACCTATTTTGGATTCTTGAAGACAAAGTTATGCCCAATAACCTACGATGACCTAATTATGGACTAGTTCAGTAGAGTGAAATTGTACGACTTTCCACGTGTCACTGTTTCCTCCTTCGGCTCTAAAATTGATACAAAAGACACTATAGTCCGTGTAATTATGTCCACTTTTTACAGAATATCAATCTGACACTCAGAGAGAGAGTTATGACATTTTTTCCACGGTCACCTCTTTGAGATGAAATTTGGGAGCCTGAAAAAATCCTAACTTCCACAGATCATATCTCCAAAAATATTGCAAACAAAGATTTGAAATGTTTACAGGAGGCTCTTTAGGATTTTGGCTTCGTAATGTGAAAATTTCAGCTTCTTAAACCTCGTAGAAAAATATTTATATCGAAAATTCCACGATGACCTGTTTAGGTTAAATTCAGGAGCCTGTAAAAAGCCCTAACTTCTATAGATCATATCTCTAAAAATGTTGCGAACCAAGCTCCGAAATTTTGCGATGATATTCCTCAGGATTTTGGCTTTGCACTCTAAAAATTTCAGCATCTGAACCTTCGTAGAAAAGTTGTTATAGCGAAAATTCCACAATGACCTGTTTGGAGTAGCAAAACCCTAGAATCCAAAGCTCTGATACCAAATGTTGTTAAAACAACTCCAAAAATTGAAGAAAAGAGAGATAAACGCCTTAGAAATTAGCCACTTCGAGGGGGCAACTTCCAATACTTCACATAAATGAACAATTCTTGGATGATACAAATGAAAAAACCTCCTTTCTATATATAGGAGTCAATGGGGCCACAATGTAATCCTAGTGAGGCCACAATGTAATCCTAGCCGACCTAACAATAATAATTGAAGGGCACAATAATAAAAATATGGGGGTTACAGGGGTACAACAATAATAGTAAGGGGGTTACACTAACAACAATAAGGGACTATACTAGTAATATAGGGACCTAACATTTCCATTGATTCAAAATTGTAGAATTATTTTTTTTTCAATTGAAGAAATGGCATTTGAATTAGGTCTCAAATATATATAGTTTTGTTCATGATTGGACCACAAGACTTGTTAGTACCAAAATTTCCCAACTAACCATTGGATGACAATAATAGTGCTCCAAAATTGTAGAATTTTTATGGAATGAATTTGAGCAAAAAGAACATGCTAATTAGTTGGAGGCTTCTATTTCCACTTCAAGTCAATGAAGGTTTGTTGACATTTTTTCATTTTTTCAATTGAAAACTTAAAGTGATTCTCAAAGAAATATGAACAACATATGCTTATCAATAATTGTGGTGTGTTAGATATACTTATCAATAATTCTGATGTGTTAGAAAATTTATTATATTACCTTAAATTTTAATAAATTAAAAAAAAAGATTTGGTTACCTACGTGCGAGAAGATAAGATTTAGTTTAGCGTAAGCCTATCATATTTACCGGAACGCTTCGGTAAGTTGATTTTTTTCAATTCAAAAATTGATTTTCACGTCCCTACATGGATAAGTAATTTTGAAGACTAATATGTCTCTCAAGAATTATGGAGTTGCCGTAGGTTTTCATGCCCAAACCAATTTGTTTGCAGAGAAATTTTTGGATAGAAGAAAAAGGTTATTGCTTCATAGGATAATATCCATAACATCCCTTCAACACTTGTAAAATAATTTTAGTTATTTTATTTAATAAACCTACCTTAGAAGTTTTCATAAAAATGCTATAATTACGAGTACAAATTTTATTACCATTTTTACTAAGAAAAGTTAGAATCAAGATTCAGTTGATGTCAAATGAACTCTTGATAACCTTGCATTGATTATTTCCATAGGCTAGTGATTCAAAAAGCCCGGATCCTTGGTCCATTTCCAAGATTATCGATAATGATATCAAAGTGGATAACAATTAAGGTCATGTAAATCATCTGATTAGAAAAGACTCGAAAAGGAGAAATTCCCCAAGTCTCCACAGGTATCACTACCACTGGTGTGTTAAATGGCGAAATGCAAGGGAGACAACCAAGTGGTAGAGCGCTTGTATTGAGGGTTTATTGAACCAAGTTTTGTCTTTGATGAAAAATAGAAGCATTCCCATGAGCTTCGACAACTATGGTTGTCCCTTGCAATTTTGTGTCGATGCCAAAAAGTTTGCATATGGTAGACATGTTCATGCCCATATGAATTATAGGGGATTCTAGCTCGACACTTTGATACAGATTCACGTTATTGAAATGTAGGCGAATTCTGGTAAGACGGTACTTGAAGCCAATGCAATCATGAAATATTCTCAAAAGTTGAATGCAGACAATGCAGAAAGAAACCCCCTCCTTGTGTAGAATGGAGCAATCCAGTTTCTCCAAGCAGGGACTGAAGTTTGCTCCCATGCAAGATAATGAAAGCATGATTTGGTATTTTAAAATGCACAAACTTCCACGACAAGGAAAAAAAATCGGGAAATGAATAGTTTATTCTCTAACGAAAAAAAGGATAAGTAATCATGCTATGTTTCTTAAATATTTGAAATAATTTTGTGCACATAAAATATAAATTCATAAAGATATTTTCCTAAAAATAATTTAGTAGTTTAATTCATGAAAATATTTCATAAGTTTGAAAAGGAATTTAGTAGTTAAAACTCGTAAAGATATTTCATGAATATTTGGCATAATTAGTGCAACATAAAATATAAATTCATAAGGTTATTTTCCTAGAAATAATTTAGTAGTTTAATTCAAGAAAATTGTACATGAGTTTGAAAAGCAATCGTGAAGATATTTCATGAGTTTGAAAAGGAATTTAGTAGATTGAATTCATGAATATATTTTATGAGTTTGAATATAAGTTAACGAGTTGTTCTTCCAAGAGAAGTCAAGAATAACTCATGTTAGTTTTTCATGCAAGAAAAGAATAACCATTTCTTTGGGAAAACTTCATGTTGATTCATTTTTCTTGAGAAGATGATGTGAATTGAATTAAATGTAATTGTGTTAGGAAAAACACATGTTTCATGCACCAAGTGGTAGTTATTACAATATAGAAAATATTTTTTTGCATAGGGAAAGTTATTAAGTTAATCTTCTTGGAAAGAATAATCTCTTGAAAAGATTGTGTGGCTAGATGAATTGACCATAGTTGAAGAACAATAGAATTCTAGAGAAGAAAATATGTGTTGTGTACATTTAATAAAGGCTATTATAATAAGCTCTTGCATCGAAAAAGAATTTTCATTATGCTATACAAATATCTTCTTGCATGGATAGAAGAAATATTGAGCTATGTTTCTTCAGGAAAAATTATATGTGAATACTTTATGCTATCATAACTATTATCTTAGTTTCTTTTGGAATAAGATCATGCATATGCATGCAACATTTGTATTATGTTTCCTTGGAAAGATATATATTTGTATGTGGGAAATTTTAGCATGTTTAGTTAGCCTATGTTGGGAAATATTCTTTGGAAGAGAAGATGGATTACATGCATAAAACCCATATTAATGTGTTGCTTTCCTCGGAATATATATTTGGGTAATGTAGTATAATATTTGAAATAGAAGACATGTATTTGTATGCTTTACTATAAACGTGTGTTTGGATACTCTGTTGTGTTAAGTATTCCTTTGGGAAGACTCTTTTGGAAAATATATACATTGGCATGCATAAGAACAACATTTGTTGTGTTAGCTTCTTTACATGCACCAAAAGTAATAGCTTAAGGGTTAGTTATTTTGATCAAATTTATGTAAATCACATGCACAAAGATCGTAAATGATGTATCAGTTTATTTTAAAGAAATGCTTGGCAGATGTAGCTATTGTCTTGTAGGAATGTGTTCTTATGCGAGGGAAAAATTAGTTAATGTGATTGCTTATAACTAGCACATTTGTACTGTTGTTAAAGGAATCATGTCAAGATATTTTACTTGCATGTCATGAATGTACTTGAGTAGATGGAGAAGCATCTCTAGTATAGATTTATGAATGGGTTGATTAATACTTTATGAATCTCGACATCAATGTATATTGAAGACAACATTAATAGGAAATGATGGTGACTTGTAGAAAGGAAATAGTATGCTTAACATGGTGGCATGTAAATGATTAATGGTTCATGCAGATGAGTGCGAGCTGCGGGATGGTCCATTGTACAATGGGATAATGTAGGTACATCCATGCCACAAATATATGAAGATATGAATATGGTTAAGGGATGGTCTCCCTTATAAGCCATTGAGTGAGGTTTGAACACGCTCACAAGCATTTAATAATAAAATTAAATGTTTGCTGGTTTTTACTTCCATGGTATATCAGTGTTTAATGATTTGATTCATTATTGTGTCAGATTGATGATGATGATTCCTTTCTTGTTGGGATGTTCATAATGTCAAGTATGTGGTTAATTAATCTCGTTAACAAAGTCATGAAATGGATGTAAGGTTACATCATATAGTTTATGTTAATAGACCACAAGAATGGTTCTTAATGGTTATGTAACATTACTACTCCTCTACTAAAGTTACTATATGAACTGATGAACATTCTATTTAATGATTAGTGAGGAATCTTGAATAGTGATTTGGATAGTTACCCGTGGGTAATTTTTATAAAAAATTTCTAACTCCTTCCATTTCCATGTGAGGATATCAAGGTATGTTACAAGTGGTATCAGAGCTAAAGGTTGCAGCATTGTCACCTTTGGGATTTGTTAAGAGAAAAGAAATTAAGGTATGATACTACTCGACATCAGTTAATATATAATTCTATTAATCTACATATTGTTTGATATATGCAGTAGTCTACTTTTGACAGGAGATGTATGATTCATGTTTATAAATACATTGAAGAGTAACAATTAATAAATTATGCTGCAAAATGATTTTCCATAACATTGGAATCTCGTTGAGGATAAAAGACAATAAAACCTTTGTTGCACTTATGAACAACCTGAGTACTCACTAGTGAAAGTGAGAGTTGACTATTAACATTTGCGTATATGACAGATTACTCATACATTTAATGAAAATAACTAAAGCTACCATGCACTACTTGAAAAATATGAATGTGTATAGTGATGGCGTGTGAAAGTAATGCATGAATGAAAAATATGGGGAAAGTTCTTACAGAGGACGATAGAGTGTTTTAAAATGAAATTGAATGAACCCTTTCAGATGTTAAAATTACACAATGGGTGAAGTAGTGAGACTTGACTATAATGATTAATTGTTGAATGAGTCGTGTCATGGATGGATTAGGATTATTAGTGGAATTGATTAGTTAGTGTTGTATTACTAACTAATAAAACTTATATGCATGAATTGGTTTTGATTAAAGATTATTGCAAGTTGTGAACAAGTGATTATGGTAGTTACTTCATGTGTCAGAATGTTGGTAACAGTACACTATTGGAATTGGAAACATTGGGTTGTTACCCTAACTGTTATTGATATATACACATTAATGAATATTTGTATATAATTGTATGCATGAAACTATATTTTGAAAGTGAATACTTTTTTTAACAATGCATATTTATGACTAGTGTTGTTGATGAGATTAGGCATGGTTAGCTTAATGGCAACAAGAAAACATGTGAAAGTAAAATGTTGCAGTGAAAATTTCAACAGTAATTGATAAAGTATCATGTTATGATGTACATGATTGTGTTATTTTGGAAATACTAATGTATAACATATGTATGTTATTCATGTTCCCTGTTAATCTAGATATCATTGGACCCATGTTGAGGGCCAAGTATGATGTATGATCTACATAAAGTTTATTTTTCTTTATGTATAATGTGCATATATTTAATTATGTAATTTACTATAGGAAATAATGATAAAAGATAAATTTAACATGCTAGACAGTTGTAAACAATTATGAAAGGCTAGAAGGCCTTGGGTTGATGGTGGTTTCCTGCCCGGAGGGGTTGATGGCACTTGCCTACCCATATTTCCTCTCCCTAGAGATATATGATCTCAGTAAGGGAAAATAGTTGGGCAAGATGGTGAAGAGGGAAAAACCTAAGGCAGCTCTATTGATTTTTGAGTCCATTGGAGATGGCCCAAAATTCCTCATAGACGAGACGCTGTCAGAGGAATAGGCAAGATACTACCATGAGGAATAATATATTGGACCTTGTGTGGTCATTGGAATTCTTGAGCTAGTTTGCCAATGGAATTCCACACTGGACCTCGTATGGTTTTTTGTCAAATAACTGTTTGGATGTGAAATTTACTCGATTTTGTTGTTGAAACTAGTTCCCATAGGTTGGGAGGAGATTTTTTTTTTTATCATTGTGGTTTTCACAGTAGAAAAAATTAATTAATCATTTATGTGTTGTATTAAAATTATTTTTTATATCATTGTGTAAATAGTTTATGTACATATTGAGAGGAAAGGAGAGGAAAGGAGCCTAGCGCATGAAAAGGAATTACTGAAAGTATAAGTTTCTTTATTTTATTACTGTTCTTTTGAATGTCTTAGCAGGGGTTAGGACAATATGCACATGGTGCATTGACTGACCATTTGTACGATTAGAGAGCTGGGTTCTTTCTGAGTACTTTTTGAAGTACTGTGTGGATGTATTTAGCAGGAGCTAAGACAATGTGCATGTGGTGTAGTGACTTATAATTTTTATGATTTATCATGAATAGAGGGTTGGTGCTCTCCGAAGACTAGGAAGAGTACATTGACTAAAATATCGCGTGAAATTGCATGAATGATTGATAGTTTAAAATATTTCATTTGATTGGAAATGGTGTGAATAACGTGATTGAATTTGTTATTCATACATTATAAGCTACTTTCCATGGAGTTTTGATAGGTTTTTCAACCATTCTCAGAGTGCTTGTGTAAAAGTCATTATGACTTCCAAGAGTAATTGGTAAGTTACAATAAGTTGGTATAGAGATTTTGTTTTTCTTCTATGACTTTGGAAATTTCTAGTGATGGCAATTAGAAATTGCATATTTTTGCATCTATAAATTCTTATTTTTATTGATTAAACATTATTTTTTTTACTTATTGGTATTTCTTATAAAATTAGATCCTTCATTTTGAAGGGAAAGGATCCCCTTTTGGGTTATTTATATTAAAATATCATGATAAAGGTTAAAGTCCCAATGAGAGAAACACACTGAGGATGATGTTATGTTTAAGGGGGGGAGTATGTAACATCCCTTTGACACTCATAAAATAATTTTCGTTATTGTATGTAATACACCTAGCTTAGAAGATTCGGTAAAAAAGCTATAATTACGAGTATAAATTTTATTACCATTTATACCAAGAAAACTTAGAATCAAGACTCGGTTTGATGTAAAATGAATTGTTGATAATCATGCATTGATTATTGCCATAGGCTGGTGATTCAAAAATCCAGGATCCTTGGTCCGTTTCCATGATTATTGATAATGATATGAAAGTGAATAAAAATGAAGGTAATGTAAATCATCAGGTTAGACAAGTCACAGAAAGGAGAAATTCCCCAAGTCTGCACGGGTAGCACTATCACTGGTGTGTTGAATGGTGAACTTCAAGGGAGACAACTGAGTGGGAGAGATCTTGGATTGAGGGTTTATTGAACCAAGTTTTGGATTTAATGAAAAATAGAAGCATTCCCATGAGCTCCAGCAACTACGGTTGTCTCTTGCAGTTCTGTGTCGATGCCAAAAAGTTTGCATATGGCAGACATGTTCATGCCCATATGAATCATAAGGGATTCTAACTCGACACTCGTATACAGATTCACGTTATAGAAATGTAGGCAAATTCTGGTAAGCTGGTACTTGAAGCCAATGCAATCATGAAATATTCTCAAAAGTTGAACGTAGAAAATGTAGAAAGAAACTGCCTCCTTGTGTAGAATGGAGCAATCAAGTTTCTCCAAGAAGGGACTGAAATCTACTCCCGTGGCAGCTAATGAAAGCACGATTTGTTTTTTAAAATGCACAAACTTCCATGACAAGGAAAAAATCGGGAAATGAATAGTTTATTCTTCAAAAAAAGAAAAAAGTAATCATGCTATGTTTCTTAAACATTTGGCATAATTAGTGCACATAAAATATAAATTCATAAGGATATTTTCCTAAAAACTATTTAGTAGTTTAATTCATGAAAATATTTCATGAGTTTGAAAATGAATTTAGTAGTTAAAAGTCGTAAAGATATTTCATGAATATTTGGCATAATTAGTGCACATAAAATATAAATTCATAAGGTTATTTTCCTAAAAATAATTTAGTAGTTTAATTCATGAAAATATTCCATGAGTTTGAAAAGGAATCATGAAGATATTTCATGAGTTTGAAAAGGATTTTAGTAGATTAAATTCGTGAAGATATTTTATGAGTTTGAAGATAAGTTAATGAGTTGTTCTTCCAAGAGAAGTTAGGAATAACTCATGTTAGTATTTCATGCAAAAAAAGAATAGCCATTTCTTTAGGAAAACTTCATGTTGATTCCTTTTTCTTGAGAAGATGATGTGCATTGAATTAAATGAAATTCTGTTAGGAAAAACACATGTTGCATGCATCAAGTGGGTATTTATTGCAATATAGATAATATGTTTTTTCACAGGGAAAGTTATTAAGTTAATCTTCTTGGAAAGAATAAAATCTTGAAAATATTGTCTGGCTAGATGAATTGAAAATAGTTGAAGAAGAGTAGAATTATAGAGAAGAAAATATGTGTTGTGTACATTTAATAAAGGCTATTATAATAATTTCTTGCATGGACAAAGAATTGTCATTATGTTATACAAATATATTATTGTGTGGATAGAAGAAATATTGAGTTATGTTTCTTTAGGAAAAATTATATGTGAATACTTTATTCTATTATAGCTATTATGTTAGTTTCTTTTGGAATAAGCACTACAAGGAAAAGAGCCTCTAGCGGAGGTTATAAAGGAGGTTTTTAGTGTTATAAAATTGGAAACAATTGTTAAAAAAACATTTGCTACAACATCCATTTTTGGTAACGGAGGTTTTTGCGGAGCTTTTAACAGAATTTCAACACAACTAAAAAACCTGGGCGGTAGGATTTTATTACGGATTTTTTCTTCTTCAGTGCACTACTAAGGTGTCAACGCACCACTGCATGTCATATAGACGGTTATCTTGGGGCGGTCGAAGGTCCATGCACTGGGCCGTAAAGGTATACAATTGCACCGGGCACACTGTAGCTGAGACAATGCACGGGGTCGTTCAAATTGGTATTTGGATTTGTGTGGTGCCCATATGTCGTATCAAGGCACCAGTACGTAGTCTTATAGAAGCACACCGGTGGACACTATCAGATAAACGCACCGATTTTTCTAATACATATTGGTATTTGTGTGGTGCCCATATGTCGTATCAATGCATTGGTACGTAGTCTTATTGAAATGCACTAGTGTGTAGTATCAGACAAACACACCAATTGTTTTAATTCGTATTGGTATTTGTGTGGTGCCCATAGGTCGTACAAATTCACCGGTGCGTTGTCTCACATAAATGCACCGGTGTGCAATATCACATAAACACACCGATATTTATAATTGGTATTGGTAATTGTGCAGTTCCCATTGGTTGTAGAAACGCACCAGGTGTGCTGTATCATACAAACGCACTGGTGTACAGTAACTGACACGCACCGATATTCATTTTGAATTTTTTAGAAACATCGACGTGTGACAATGCAATTATTGTGATTTTTAAAAATTCATTATTCATCAAAAGTCGAAACATCTTATAACAGTATTCATATTAGTTAAATTTTTATTAATACATTTGAATGTGATGTTTTGATTAATTTGTTATATCATATCTGAATTATTGTGATTTTTTCAAATTCATTATTCATCAAAAGACGAACCTATATTATAACAGTATTCATATCAATTAAATTTTTATTAGTGCATTTGAATGTGATGTTTGGATTAGTTTGTTATATCATATCATCATATTTCACATTTCTTCATTATAATATTTAATCATACATAAATTTAATTAGTAGTGTTACATTTCACAACGATAATGAAGAATGCAATAAAATAAATTAAAACACATATATATATATATATATATATATATATATATATATATATATATATATATATATATATATATATATATATAAGACAGTCTTTGTCATACAAAATGGGATAGTGATTGGTATCCCTTTGTCTTTCAAGTGGGACACTATGTCCATTACATTAAACAAAATGTCTGATTTCACAAACAAATATTTCAAAAAATACAACGCCTTGCTTTGATATCCAAACATAATGATCATCATTCTTTGCTTGAACCGTTGTCACTGCTAGAGCTACTTCCATGACTTGAGTTATTTTTAGGAATGTTTTGCTCACAGTGTTGATTTTTTTCTTCTTCTTCAATTTCCATCTACCAATACAGAAATAAATTGTAATGAGTGTATATACATTGGTGAGAATAATGAAAGTTGAAATATTAAATAATATACATCAATGTAAATCGAAAATAAATGACGTACCATAGCAAGAATTGACTATACACATTCTTTCAAAACCATTTAGTATGCCATCTTTCAAGATTTCATCTGTGGGCACAGTTCCATACTTTGTTTATTGCAATTTTTATACCCCATAACAAATCATATATTTAATACAAAAGCTTTTTTTTTCTATTAATTATAGACAGAGCTAAGTAAAACAAGATTGATAGATGCTTAAAAATTCCACAATTAATTTCTTATATGCCAACATATACTCACAACCCATATTTCACCCAATGTCAATCAATTCGTCTGATGGTTCTTCTTTGTATGTTAGCACCTGTTTGAAGACATTCAATGAGGATTTTTGTAAAAAAACTTAAAATATACAAAAATGAAATATAGTTAATTTGTTATAAGGAAGTAACAATTACTCACAAACTTAGATATCAACCCTTTTCTTCCTTGTCATCCTGTTTTATGTGTTGAATGGGTTCCATTTTCTTTTCTTTTCTGCAAGAAAATAATTGAAAATTAATATTTAATGCTAAATTGTTCATTTCTTGTACCTAATGATCAAAAAATTCAATGATTACATATTACATTTGAAGCACGTTGTTGTTCAGATTACTCCTCCTGCGATGCAATTTTGTCCATTTCTTTGACCATCTCCTTGTACACCTTTTTGGACATTCCTACTGGCATATTTTTGATATCAGCTCCTTCATCTTTTGAGATTTTCATAATCTTCCTGAAAATGTAACATGACAATAAACTATTTAATTTTTATATTTATATATCAAAAGTAAATATAATGAAAGTGATATTTATAATAATTCTAGAAAAAAATTTAAAGGAATATTACTTTTCATTCCTTCTTTTTTGTTGTTGTACATTTTGCTATTAAAAGTCTAACATGTCTCATTGACCAATTCTCTGCAAACTCTTCATGTAGTTTAGATAAAATTTGGTTCTTGGAATCATTGGATTGATTTTTGTATTGTAAGTGGAAAGAATGTTTATACATTCGTTCCACTAGATCCCTCAAACTTTTGTAAAAGTTTTTCCCCCTTTCATTAACCTCCAACACCACTCCAGTTGCACTAAGGAGCAATTCATTTTCATTTGCATGTTCCATTTTTTTTTTCTTTCCTTAGAACAAAATTCCTTTTCTAAGTTGTTGGTCCCTGTAGAACATTAAAAATTTGTGAATTAATAGATTTTTTGACACATGTTATCTAATAATTTTAAGTATATTATTAATGAAATTAAGAAAATAATCTCATATTGGATCGATAGTATTTTTTCATTCACCTGATTCATCCTTTTGCAAATTTTCCATCAATTTTTTATGCTCTTCTAGTCTTAGATCAGAAATAATCTTATTGAGCTTCTTCATTTTGTGGCTCTGCATGATACACAGTAAACAATACATATTTGTTAAATTTACATATAGTTCAAAAATAATATTTCTTATAAAGAATTTATAAAATAACTTGCCTTTTTTTATTTTCTTGATGTGTTATCATTATTTTTTTTACTTGATCTCTTGTCAGCCATGTATTTATCAATATGAATCCTGTACCATATCATTCATTAATATATTTTATAAATAAATTGTCAACTTTTTCAGGTAAAAAAAATATATCAAGAAACCTGTGCGCTTTTCATGGTGTACACACCAACGTCGGTATGTGGTGGTCTTATAAACGCACCGCCAAAATAGTATAAAACACCATATGGTGCTCTATGTCAATAAGGAGTACCAGTGTGTTACATGTTAACCACCACACTGATTAATACAGATAGAATAATAAAAATAGTCTAGTGTTAGTTTTTGTAGCATATGGGGGCGGTGAGGCCTATTCTTATAAACACCCTGCACAAACAAGGGACCATTGTATGGTTCTCTCTGTCAGCTAGGAGACCCAGTGTATTATATGTTACATGCTACACCCATTAACACAAAAAAAAATGCTTTTTCCAAACAGTATGTAAGCGGTGCGATATAATGAAATAGAGCACCAATGCCTTATTTTACATATGGAACGCGGATTAAAAAAATTAAATTAATTTTTTTTCAAACAGTATGTGCGCGGTGCGCTGGGATAAGCCAGTGCACTAGTGCGCTAGGTTACGCAGGGTGCATCGATTAAAACAAATCTTTTTTTTTTTTTTAATTCATGCAAGGGCCGACATGGATTGGGATCCGACTATGAAAGTCGTCCCATGGGTTGGATGTCATAGGCCAATATATATAGCAATAAAAACCTAAAAATCTAAAATGAAAAGCCCTAATTCTGAAATCACAGAAACGGGAAGAAGCAATGGAAGAAACAAAAAGAATTAAGGGTTCAGGGTAAAGATGGGATTTTTTTTTTTGAAATGAAAAAAAATTTGAAATTTTCTACTTGCTGCGTAAAAAATACTGCAGAAAATGTAAAAAAAAAGCTACAGAAAATGTAAAAAAACAATAAAATTTAATCACGATATCGTTTGAAATTCTATGCTACAGGGTTTGAATCACCAAAGGTTAGGAATTCTGATTGTTTGAATACTTCTGTTCGAAATTATTTCGCTGCTCCATAGTTCTCTCATGCTCTCTTGCTCCAGGTATGTCTCCTGCAAATATCTGGCTGGATTTTTTTGCAAAAATAGTGAAATAATGAAAAGTGTTCAGTATTTAAAGAATTGTTTTACGAAATTAGATTTTCGAAAATATTTTGCTGCCTATTTTCCAATTTAATTTTTTTTTTCACTTTCAAAAAATAAAGTTTCATTTTGTTTTTATTTGCGGCTTTTCGTCCCCGGTGTGTCAATTAATAACACCACACTGGTGCGTCAGTTAATACCAAGACACCGGTGCACAGTAACTAAAACAACACTAGTGCGGTTATTTGTACATAAGAAACGATAACAATAAGTCCATTTTTAAGGCACCGAAATTAATTTTAGGTGTGCGCGCTAAAAAAATTTGTTGATTTTGCTCAATTGTAGGGAGAAAATATCATAATTATATTGAATGGACAATTATTCAAAATCCAGCTTGTTCCATAATATTTCTCAAAGTCCATCACGGATTTCTCCCTATCCATATCGAGAAGTAATATTTACTTCATATTTTATTTACATTTTCATTATCTAATTAAATTTGTGATTTTTATCCCTGTCAATTAGCTTAATAAAATTTATAGTGTATACAAATTTGCAGGTTCATGCAGATTTAAAATTTAGTTTAGATGCATAAAATAATCAAATAGCTCCAAAATGTCGGAAGATCTTATCAGGAGCAGCATATCGCAAGACACATTTGGTAGATGAAAATGGATAGTCACTTTACCCTGCCAACTGTAATCATATTGCATCTTCTAGTGACAATCTGGGGACAATGATGGTAATAATAATTATTTGGTATATTAATGTAATTATTAGTTTCAACGTCAAACAAATTAATCATGCATTGTCAACGTTCTTACTAATTGGTATCATAGATTTTGTACTAATTATGTTCAAATATATTTTTTGAAATTATTAGGATTCTAGTGATTATGAGCGACCTACCCACCGTCCTCCGTTGCACTCCACGATAATTTCAAATCAAGAGAAGGATGAATTAAGAGAAAAAATCGGAGAGGAATGATACCAAGAATGGTTGAATCAACCACAGATTCAATTCCCGCTACGTCCAGATTCATCAATTAGGAATGACTACAGAAATAGTAGTTCTTCACAAGCTAGAAATGGAGGCAATAGAATAGAGGTTGGTATAGATTATTACTTAAGGGATATGACTTCCATGGAGACAATTTTTTTAGATGCATTCCAAAACGATGGTCAACTAGGGGATGATGCTCATATCGCTAACACCATTTTCGAAAGCCTTAAATTTGCTTCCACCACCCCTCTATTTGGACCTAGTGGTCAGTCAAAGTATACCCATTTTGGGACAACGATGTTACTATACAACTTGAAAGCAAAGTTTTGCTTGTCGAATGCATGTTTCTCGGAAATTTTGAGGTAAGTTACCATAAAGTCCTCCCTTATATAAATTTGAGAAATATAATCACACAATGAACATTACAAATGGTAAATTTTATAAACATTAATAATTACATCGGCATTAATTTACATTTAGTATTTTCCATGATGATCACCAACTACTGGTTATTCAAAGATAAGGTTCTTCTGAGTGATAATGTCTGGCCTAGTGGCTGTGACGAGGCAAAGAAATTTTTGAAAATGTTGGGTGTTCAGCACATATCATATCATGCATGTCCAAATGATTGTATTCTATATATTAGAGGAGAATATGCAGAGAAAGAGATATGTCCGAAATGTGGCGATGACAGGTATGATAAATAAAAAATAAGGGTAAATCACATGGTCTTCCTTTTAAGATATTGAGGCACATGCTTATAATCCCAAGGATTCAAAGGTTATTTTGTTGCAAATAACTAACTATGTTGCAGGGATGACATGCCTCACACAGAAGTGAGTTGGGAGTTATGCGAATCCGAACTGATTCAATAGCCATGAAGCATATAGAGGATACATGGCCCGAACAATTCAAGGATGAAGTACAAAGTCTACGACTCAGCATAGCCATGGATGGCGTCAACCCATATTCCCTCCAAAACACCAACTATTATGTTTGGCCTGTAGTAGTAATCAATAACAATATCCCGCCATGGTTTTCTGTGAACAATGAACATCTTATGTTGGCTCTCATAGTCCTTAGTAGAAGAAAAGTGAATAATATGGATGACTACATACAACCACTGGTAGATGAATTGAAAGAATTATGGGATGGGATAAATGTATATGATGTATCAAGACCCATCGCAGCAGAGATGAGTTTTACGTTGTATGTAATATGTGCTTACACGACACATGATTACCCAAGCTTAGGAGTTTTCTATGTTAAATTACATGTTTATTGATTTTTTTATATACTTAAAAATATTCTTTCGCATATCAGTTATTTAATTCATTGTAATTGTTCTGATATTCATGATATTCTTTAACGAGCCATGCATATAAATTTTATATAATAATCTCGCGGGTCTTGTAACAAAAGGTATTTTGGATGTAAATGTTGTGTACCTTCTCTGAAATCTAGATGGTCCAACGACCTACAAAATCCAGTGTATGATTGGTCCAAAGAGTTCGTCCCAAAAGAACGCCCTTACAGAAGAGCATCATCTACTTTCAATGGTAAACGAGAGAGAACCCAAAGGCCTCCAATAACGACACCAGTTGAATGGCTTAGAGCATATGAGAGAGAGAAGGAGAATGAGTTCATACAAATGTTTGATTCAAATGTGGAGCCTATGTTCGATGATCCATAATTCTTCGACACCTATGTTGACAAATTTCCCATTGGGTTGAAAAGTAAATCTATCTTTTATAACCTCCCATATTGGGAGCATCTTAAGATTACCCACTTATTAGATCCCATGCATATATTTACGGAGGAAAATATCATTGAAACAAAGTGACACATTGGCTGTTAGGAAAGATTTTATTACTTCAAAAACTAAAAAGAAACATTGGCTAAGACAATTAGAAAGTACAAGAAGAGAAGCAGGCACTGGTCCCTCTAAATTACCTTGTTTATGGAGGCAAATATCATCGAACCAAAGTGACACATTGGCTGTTATGAAAGATATTATTACTTCAAAAACTAAAAAGAAACATTGGCTAAGACGATTAGAAAGTACAGGATCAGAGGTAGGCGCTGGTCCCTCTAATTCATGGTATTTCAAAGAAGGTCATGTCCCATGGAAATTAAACAAATAGGATATTTCTTTGGAAAAGGAAGTTATAATGGGTGTGAAGATGCCATCTTCATACGGTTCTTCACTATGGCGCTGCTTCATCGTGGATGACCATTTGTAGTGGTTGAAATTATTGGGTATGTGTTATATTCTTTCCATGACTAGTCACGTGTGAGGGGGTCAGAAGAGGGTGACATGCATTCTTGTACGTTGCACTGGGCACAGCAGGGGGGTCACAGGGGGGGCGGTAGCCCCCCCTGTTCAAGGTCTGGGGAAGTGCCCTGAGAAAAAAAATTTGGTCCTTATTTTTTGGTGGATAGACCCACCCATGGTTTTGTGAATGGGTTTGCACATGGTTTTGGAGCATGATGGTTTTTGGCCCCTGGTATTTTGTAGATCCGGTCAAGGGAACTATGGTTATGTTCTAATCTAGGGTTAATGGATTGGGGTTTATGTATGCTTCGGCATGTATATATATGTGTTGTAACACTAAAGGAATATAATAAAAAATCAAGCTGGTCATCCCGATTTGGGATCCAGGGGAAAATATCTGTGTATATTTGTTTTATGTTTTATGATATCAGTATTGTTTATTTTATGTTGTTAAGATTCGTTTGTAGATAATTTCTGTAGAGGTTAAAACCTACATATGGTATCAGAGAATTTTTGTCTTCAAGGGGACGCCTTTGCTGCTGAGGAGTTTTTTTCTCGGGCTTGAGGTAGACACTGTTCAGTGGGAGATCTGCGGGATCGATTATTGCAGTGAAAGAAGATGGTGAGTGGTGGGAAGATAAAGATCGAGAAATTTAATGCTCAGAGTTTTGAGTTGTGGAAGCTCAAGATGGAGGATCTGCTAGTGGATAAAGATCAATGGATCACGGTAGATCCAAGTACTAAACCAACGACAATGTCAGATGAAGACTAGAAGAAGCTGGATCAGAAGGAAAAGAGCACAATATTGTTGTGTCTCTCAAATTCGGTATTGTTGAATGTATCTGGGGAAGCTACAGTGAAGACCTTGTAGGACAAGCTAGGGACTTTGTACCAATCCAAGTCTCTGGTGAATAAATTTTTCCTGCAAAAAAAGCTATATAACCAGAGGATAAAGGATGGAGACTCAGTGACATAGCATCTGAACGCCTTCAATACTATGGTAAGTCAGCTGTCATCTATTGATATTAAAATCTCATATGAAGATAAGTGCATTAGTTTGTTGTGTTCTCTACCAGACTCATGGGACAGTCTAGTTATTGTAATAGGTAGCAATACAACTACCTTGAATTTTGATGACATTGTCTCAGCCTTATTGTCGGAGGAAATGAGACAGAGAAATATGGAGGGTCGGAATGGAGATGCCTTATCTGTACGAGGAAGGTCCCAGAATAGAAACAAGAATAAGGTTTCGAGTGGGAGATCTGAATCTAGAGGGAGATCTAAATCTCCTGGAAAGTTTGTAAAGGTGTGCTGGAAATGTGGAAATGAAGAGCAGTACAAAAAGGATTGTAGATCTAAATCTCCTGAGAAATGAAAGGGATCTAATGATTCTCCTTTTGCAGAGGAAAAAACCACCTCGGATGAAGGTGGGGTTGTGTATTTGGCTTCTTCTTCAAATACACATGTATATCATGAGTCATGGTTGATTGACTCAGGTGCATCCTTTCACTTCACTCCCCATAGGGAGTGGTTTTGCGAGTATGATAAATATGATGGAGGTGATGTCTTCTTAGGTGATGATAGGAAGGCCATAATCATCGAACGTGGAAAATTTAAGTTGAAGCTACAAGGTGGAAGGCTTAGAAAACTTCCTGGTGTTCTGCACATTCCTGCATTGGCTATAAATCTGATTTCTGTAAGCAATATGGATGATGTAGGTGTAAAAACAGTGTTCGAGAAAGATACCTATAAGATGGTTCAGGGAGCACTGGTATTAATGCAGGGAGTTTGGATTGGAACTCTGTATAAGCTTCAGGGCAGCACTGTTATTGATGGGTGCAACAGTTCTGTGGTTCCCAAAAGTGGAGCAGAAAGCCTAGCAATCTTTGGAGAAAAGACAATGCTATGGCATCAAAGGCTTAGACATATTGGAGAGAAGGGCCTTCGGATACTACATGGAAATGGTATGGTAGAAGGTATGTCTAATAGCTCTCTAGATTTCGATTTCTATGAATATTTTGTAAATGGGAAGCAGAATCGGGTGAGTTTTCCTTCTGGTGCTAAGAGGGAGAACAAGATATTAGAGCTTGTGCATAGTGATGTGTTTGGACCTATGTTGGTTCCATCACTGGGTAAGTATGTGTACTATGTTTTATTCATAATGAGTTCTCAAGGAATACATGGATATATTTCTTTAGGAAGAAATCTGAAGTCTTTGACATATTCAAAGAATTTAAGGCTCTGGTGGAAAACCAGACATAGAAGAAGATAAAGGTGCTGAGGATAGATAATGGTGGGGATTTTTGCAAGAAGGAATTTGAAGAGTTCTGTAAGAAGTGTGGTATAGCACTGCAGAAAACTAATCCATACACACCTCAACAAAATGAAGTTGTAGAAAGAATGAATAGAACGCTGATGGAAAAGGCAAGAAGCATTCTCAGTGGTACCGGGTTAGGACAAGAATTCTGGGCAGAGGCAGTGGAGACTGCATGTTACTTGGTTAAGAGATCACCTTCATCAGCGTTGGAAAGACTCCACATGAGGTATGGGCTGGTAAGAAACCATCTCTTTCACATCTGAGGGTATTTGGATGTGATGCATATGTACATGTTCCAAAGGACAAAAGGACCAAGTTGGATAATAAATCTGAAAGGTGCATATTTATTGGGTATAAGGATAGTTTAAAGGGTTACAAGCTTTGGAACCCAGAAACAAGGAAGGTTGTGTACATCCAAGATGTGGTGTTTAGAGAGGTGAAAGATGTTGTTAAACATGAATTCCTACCAAAGGAACCTGGGAAGATAGAATTTGGCCTAAAGGAGGATGAACCAAACTCTAAAATAGAAGAAGACTCAGAAGAGGAAGGGACACAAACTCCAGCTGTGAGAAGATCAGTTTGGGAAAGAAGATAACCAGAAAGGTATAGTCTATATGATTTCTCTTCAAATTCTTCTTTAACTATAATTGATGATGATCCCAAAACTGTCAGGGAGGCCATAGATTCAGAGGATGGAAAACTTTGGAAGGAGGCCATGGTTGATGAAATGACATCCTTGCATAAAAATGAGGCATGAGATCTGGTGGAGTTTCCGGTTGGAAGGAAGCCCATCGAGATAAAATAGGTATTTAAGAAGAATATGAATGTAGAATGCAAGGTGGAGAAATACAAAGCTAGGTTGGTAGCAAAAGGTTATTCCCAAGCGCCGAGAATTTATTTTGGTGATATTTTTTCTCCTGTTGCCAAGGTTACTTCTATTAGACTACTTTTATCTGTTGCTGCTGCATTTTATTTTTAGGTAGAACAGATGGATGTGAAGACATCATCTCTTCACGGGGATCTGGAAGAGGAGATCTACATGAAGCAACCTAAAGGCTTTATGGTGAAGGGTAAGAAAGAACTGGTATGCAGGTTAAATAAGTCTCTGTATGGGTTAAAACAGTCACCAAGGATGTGGTATTAGAAATTTGATACCTATATATGGGGACTTGGCTTCACCAGAAGCAAGGAGGATCATTGTTTTTATTTAAATTAATTGGTGACCGTGTTGTTTACTTGGTCTTGTATGTGGATGATATGTTGTTGATTGGAAATAACAAAGAAATTATCCAAGATTTAAAGACCCAATTTTTCTCCAAATTCGACATGAAGGATCTTGGTGTTGCAAAATATATTTTGGGCATGGAAATTAAGAGAGATCAAGGAAAGAGGAAGCTTTGGTTAAACCAAAGGAAGCATGTCGAGACTATATTGCAGAGGTTCAATATGCAAGATAGTAAATTGGTGAATGTTCCGATTCCTGTAGGTGTAAAGCTATCTGCTGAACAGTGTCCCAAGACACAAGAGGAAGAGGAGGATATGTTCCGTGTTCCATATGCAAGTGTAGTGGGTTCCATATGCAAGTGTAGTGGGTAGACTGATGTATGCAATGGTTTGTACTAGACCATACATTTCACATGCAGTGGGAGTATTGAGAAAGTTTATGTCAAACCCAGGGAAGGAGAATTTGATAGTAGTGAAGCGGGTTTTCAGATATTTGCGTGGCGCTAGTGATTATGGCTTGTGCTACCATGGAAGACTGGGGAGTGTTGGACATTTGTGGTTTTGTTGATGCAGACTGGGATGGAGATCTAGACCAAAGAATATCTACAAGTGGGTATGTGTTTAGCCTATTTGGAGGTGTAGTCAGTTGGATGAGTAAAATTCAATCTGTAGTGGCTCTTTCAACTACAGAGGCAGAATACATAGCAGCCACTCATGCAAGAAAAGAAGCAGTTTGGTTGCAGAGATTGTGTTCAAGTCTAGGGTTGATGCAGCAAGCTATAAGGATAGAATGTGATAGCCAAAGTGAAATTTGCCTGGCTAAGAACCCTGCTTATCATTCAAAGACAAAGCACATTGATGTTCAATATCACTTTGTGAGAGATATGGTTGACGCTAAAAGGGTGTTGCTGGTAAAGGTGGACACATTGAAGAATGTTGTAGATGCATTGACGAAGTTTGTGAGCACTCAGAAGTTCTCTTGGTGTAGAGAAACAATGGGTGTTGCAAATCTGGGCTAATGACTCAACTCTCATGTGCCCCCCTGCGGAAAGAAAACAACAGGGGGCGCTGCAGCCCCCCCCTATTTGGGGTCTGGGGCAGTGCCCCGGGAAAAAAATTTTGATCCTTATTTTTCGGTGGGTAGACCCACCCATAGTTTTGTGGATGGGTTTGCACATGGTTTTGGGGCATGATGGTTTTCGGCCCCTGGTATTTTGTAGATCTGGTCAAGGGAAATATAGTTATTTTCTAATCTAGGGTTAATGGATTGGGGTTTATGTATGTTTCGGCATGTATATATATTTGTTGTAACACTAAAAGGAATATAATGAAAAATCAAGTTGGTTGTCCCGATTGGGATCCAACGAAAAATCTCTGTGTATATTTGTTTTATGTTTGATGCTCTCACTATTGTTTATTTTATATTTTTAAGATTCATTTGTAGATAATTTCTATACAGGGTTAAAACCTACAGAAATCACATGACCATTTGAATCTTCTAAGAGTACGTAATGTCAAAAGCATGATTTTATTATTTGTTATATTAATAAATTTTATCCCATTTAGGGATCATAAAACATAACTAATTTCTTATATTATTTCACATGTTTATAACTTTGCAAGGTTATTATCCTTTGTTCATGCATGGGTGTGTGAAACATGAATTCCCTCAAGACCTAGTACATGCCATATTTAAATTATCTGCATTTGTATGTTGGATCACGTCAAAGGACATTCATGTGGCTATCATTCCACATATAATTAGAATTAGAATTAGAATTACAATTACAATTTTACAATTTCACGTACAATTAGAATGAGAATTACAATTACAATTTTACCAATTTACATATATACCATTACAATTACAATTTTAGAATTTTACATACAATTAGAATTACAATTTTACATATACACAATTACAATTAAAATTTTATAAATATTTTACATACAATTACAATTAAAATTGCAATTACAAATACAAATACAAATACAAATTTATAATTTTACATACAATTAATATTAAAATTTCAACTACGATCTTGACATAATATTTAATAAATATCAGGATCATTTAATGTTAAATTAATTAATAAACATCAAGATCATGCTAACTGTTGTGGATGATTTTGTCACCCTCCTAGAGACAGCCTAGAGTTGCTATAGACCAGTGCCTAGGACATCTTAATATAGCAAGGAGCCCTTTTAGTTTGGATTGTCAGTCCAAGAACTCGCTTACTATCTCTTGTTCTAAACAAGGAAATCAGATTTGAATGGGACCAATCTCTCTCAGAAGCTGACACAAGGATAAAAACAATGTAGGAACATGATGTAAAACTTCAGCATGAAAGCATCAGACAGTTAAGAGACCGCTTACTGTAAAGAGGGTCGATTCAAATAATATATCACAGAAATCAAATATCTGGAGGTGAGTGCAGTGAGGAAACATAAGAAAATATTAGCTGGCATATAAGGGCGCACCAATTTACGAATCCTTAAGCCACTAATATAGCAGAAAATATGGAAAGAGTGAACCTGGAACAGTATATCATGACTAGGCCTATTTAAAGAGCTTGACTAATTTCAGAAAGGGCACCACTTAAGATGAATCCTTACTGCAAACTAGAGAGCCACTCGCATTCTAGAACATGATACAAGAAGACAATTTTCATGAAATGAGAAAATGTATTGACACATGAGAGAAATTACATACTGTGAGATACCAAAGACCAGAATCCTCATTACAGTTATAACCCCTCCTCACTGAGACCCTACGGGCTCTGAAACTTCATACAGAAATGTTACAAAATGTATATAGAAGCCTTCTCGCTGCACCGTCTGCTGACAGAAATCTGGAACCCTTCAAAAATCTTATTTCTCAGTATTTATAGAGAAGACCGAAACTTCTGGAGGAGGAGGTAGACGAGGCACAATTAATGACTTAGTTTGAATCAGCCTGGCGGAAAACATTCGCGCCTTCTCTTATGAATGACTAACTATAAATGAATACAACTAACAGTCCGTCTAAAGAAATAAATGTTGGGAGATAAAAATCTCTTTACATATAAGACTAAAATAATAAAATATATACAACATGTTGCCCGCGGCTGAAAGAAAATCTGCTGCCGTAAGAGATCTGAAATAATCTGCATTTCTGTACTGTACTCTTGGCCCTTGGCTATGGATTTGAATCCCGGATCTTTAATGCGGGGAGGATGCATCTGGAGAATTCTGAGAATCCACATCTATGTTTTCTTTAATGGCGGTCATCTCTCCCACCTACCCTCAGCTTCTTTCTTTAATTTCGCCAGTTAAAATATGTCCTTCAGATCTTAGCAACGGAGGCGGCAAGTTAAGGCGCCAGCTGAGTCGTTTTAAAACCTGCAATACCCGCAAAACATTAGAAAAAAATGACTCGGTGACAGGGAATGTGGATATGACAGCGGCCCTGGAGTCGGTAGTACAGACTAGGCGAGATATTGAGAAGGTGCAGGGTGACAAGAAACGCATGAACATAACGGAGAAATGGAGGGTGACAGGGCAGAAAACAATGGAGTGACCACGAATGAATGGGGCAAAGGTTCATAGACTATGACATGTCACCGGAACATATGAATGGTGGAGGAAGGACACATCGTACACTTGTGAATAATGATGACACGACCATAGGAGGTGGGACCCAAATCGGCAATCGCAATCGGAAAGTGGAGCGGGGAGGCTGGAGTGGCACATCTTAGAAGTTCCGATCGCGATTGAGGGCAGGACCGCGATTGACCCAGGACCGCTCGATCTCAGAGCAAGATCAACGGCGACACCTGCATCGGAGGGTAATAAATCGGCGGGTCATAAAGGTCTATTGCGCGCGAGCCCTCCGTATAAATTAATTGCCGCGCCGTTGATTTAAGTCAGATCGGACGACCAGCATTGCGCCCGATCGTTAAGAAATAAGCCCCTTCTTGCTCTGAATTATGGTTTTCAGACTCAGGTCTTATGGAAGTCGTAGCGGGAGGGAGTCGGACTCTTAAGGAGTAGGCCCGATTGCTTAAATTTGGGTTTTGAACCATTGTGAAGTAGATTTTCGGGCGGATATAGTAATAGCAAGCAGGGTCATGAGATTTTGGGTCACGGCAGGGGTAAATATGTACAACATCGGCTCCACCTGGGGACGACATGTTCGTCCTCGGGCATGTCGAGAACACGCAGACCATTAAATATTTCATCTTATTTTTCTATTCCCCTGCACCTTTACTTCAAGTAATTATCAACATTGCTTTCCTTTATAAAAATAAAAGCCAAAACAAACTATATACAGTATATACAACCAGGCAGTTCCAGCCTAGGTGAGAATTGAAAATAAGGCTTGAGGAACTGGCCATTCACGGGTGCATCCAACAAATCACCCTGTAGATTTTCTAGAGTAAAGGTGTTTTTCCTTCCCAGCTTCATTATTTTGAATGGCCCGAACCACAATGGATCAAATTTAGCATGTTTTCCCTTTTCTGCTCTGCGAACATCCCATCTAAGAACCAGGTCTCCAACTTGAAAATCCCTATCCTTTGCGTGCTGATCAAAGACATTCTTCATTTTTTCTTGGTATTCTATCAATCTCTGATCTACCTGGTTCCTTGTTTCCTCCAATTCTACCAGCTGATTAATTCTTCGGATCATGTCATCTGGTTCTTCCTGATTTTCTTGCATAAAACGTGCCACTGGCAATGCCAACTGCAAAGGAAACACTGCAGCCCGCCCATACACCAGCTCATAAGGTGACTTCCCTGTTGCCCTTTTGCTGGTTATCCTATTTTCCCATAGAGCAAACTTTAATTGAGAGTCCCAGTTTTTCTGATTTTCAGCTATTGTCTTCTTAAGGGCTCTCACCAGGGTTTTATTGGATGACTCTGCTAGACCATTTCCCTGTGGATAGTATGCTGTAGAATGAGTCAGGATAATGTTATATCTTTGGCAGAATTTTACGAACCTGGCAGATTTGAAAGCCTGTGCATTGTCGGTTACAATTCTTGCAGGACAGCCAAACCTAGATATGATATTATCTTCTATAAAATTCATTATTACAGCATCTGTAGCATTTCTAGTAGGTATGGCTTCCACCCATTTCGTGAAATAGTCTGTGGCTGTTAATATCCATTTATGTTGGCCACTCGATGGGGGATGTATCTCACCTATAAAATCCAATCCCCATTTCTGAAATGGTTCATTTACATGAATAGGGATCAAGGGCAATGCTGCTAATTTCTGCCTTTCTGCAAATCTTTGGCATTTGTCACACGATCTGACCCAAGAAAAAGTATCTGAATACAATTTTGGCCAGTAAAAACCGGCCTTCAAGATTTTATGAGTTGTAGCCCTCCAGTTGTAATGTCCTCCACATATGCCCTCATGGAATTCTGTCATTACATTCTGTACTTCATTCTCTGTGAGGCATAACAGTAATATACCCAGAGGATCTCTCCAATAGAGCTGTCCATTAGCAATTGCATATTTCTGAGATTTCATCCTTACAGCTCTGTATTTCACTTTGTCACAGCCAGGGGGACAGCTGAGTGTTAACAGATATTCAACTATTTCTTTATACCAAGGACTAGTTAGATATTTCACATGTATCTTTTGAGTAGCCATTTCTAGTCCATGCTGCTCCTCCTCTTTTTCTGATTCTTCATTTGCTATCACAGATAGATTAATGCCCAAAGATTGATGATTTGATTCAGATAACATCTTGGCAAGTCCCTGTCCTTTCACCAACTTAGTAGGCTTTATATCTAAATCATACTCTTGGATTTTTGAAATCCATCTTCCCCTCCTACCTTCGCTGTCTGCCTAAACCAGAATGTCTTTGACTGCCGCGGTAGGGACATAAGCTGTAATGTGAGACTGCAAAACATAAACTCTGAAAGCTTTAAGGGACTTTACCAGGGCGTATGCCTGCTTCTCCAGTATATTATATTTCAATTCAGCATCATAAAGTACTTGACTGAAGAAAGCTATGGGCTGTTCATATCCCTCTTCATTTTTCTGCAATAACACTCCAGCAATGGTATGAGGTGAAGCAAATGAGAAAATCATAAATGGTTTTTTGTAATCTGGCCCTGCTAGCACAGGAGCTTCAGCAAATGCCCGTTTTATCCTTGTGAATGCATCTCTAGACTCCTGGGACCATTTTACCTCATTTTCCTTTTTCAACATATTGGTTATGTGCCTAACTATCTCCGCATAGTTAGGGATAAATCTTCTCAAGAAATTAATTCGGCCTAAAAATACCTGTACTTATTTCTTATTTCTTGGCAAAGGGATGCTGTTTATCACTTCAACTCTCTTAGGATCAATTTTTACACCATCTTTAGTCACAATATGCCCTAAGAGTCTTCCCTCCTCTAATGCAAACAAATATTTTTGAGGATTTAGAGAAAGGCCATACCTTCTGCATTTTTCAAAAGTTCTTCTCAAATGCTCAATATGCTCATCATCATTCTTTGAGAACACTATGATATCATCAAGATAAACCACCAAGAACTTGTCCTGTTCTCCGACAAAGGCTATGTTCATTGCCCTCTGAAAAGTAGCTCCCGCATTGATTAATCCGAATGGCATCCTAGCATACATAAAGGTTCCCCATGGTGTAGTGAATGCGTTCTTCTTCTGGTCTTCTGGGAACACGGCCACTTGATTATAACCAGAAAATCCATCCATCATTGACATTCTGGATGCTCCCACCACTTTCTGCAGGATGTGGTCCATTTTAGGTAGTGGATAGTTATCTTTGAGAGATGCTCTATTCAAGTTCCTGAAGTCTACACACAGCCTTATTTCTCCATTCCTCTTTCGAACAGGAACAAGGTTCGCTATCCATTATGAGTATCTTAATGGTACAATTATCTTGGCCTTCAACAACTTCTTAATTTCTTTTTCAATTAAGAGAAGTAACAGAGGATTTATTTGCCTGAGCTTCTGCTTGTATGGCTTTGCATCCTCCCTCAGTGGAATCTTATGATGTATAATATTTATATCAAAAGTTTTTAGGTCCTCATAGGACCAAGAAAAAACATCTTTATAAGATTGAAATAACTTCAGATACTTTTCTTTGTACTCTTCTGGGACTTTTTTGCAGAGTTTAAAAATTTTGGGGTCAGTGGAAGTACCCAGATTCAGATCTCCTACTTGATCATCTTATACTATTTTATTTGGCTGCATGGGAACATCATCTTTATTGAATAACCTTTCTAGAGGTACCAATCCTCTAGGTATGACATTACCTTTCAGCTGCAACACTTTATTTCCTGCTATTCTTTCTTCCCATCTGTTCTTGGCAACATTTTCAGCTCCTTCCTCTTTGTTATCGTCAATCTCCATATTGGAGAATTCTCCCACGGTTTCCATAAATCTTTTCATTTGTTCATCATCTTCGAATACCTGCCAATGCTTTATATTATCTGGAATGGATGGTCTGTACCATACCTCCACTTCATATCTTAAAAGCGGATTCTGAGGAGGACGAAAGGTACTGGCAGCTACCGCGAGAGAGTCTGCTATTCTGTTTTTCTCCCGGGGCATGAACTGTATGTTAAATGCTGAAAAGAAGTTTTCTATCATGTCCCATACTTCATTTCTATATGCTCTGAGCCGTGGATGCTTAGTTTGACATTCATTTTTAATCTGCCTCACGACCAGCTCAGAGTCTCCAAACACTTTTAGACATCGGATGCCCATGTTTCTAGCTGTCTGTAATCCCAGTAATAATGCCTCATACTCAGCTACATTGTTTGTAGCCTCATATTCCAATTTAAAAGACAGCGGCACCCATTTCCCTATGGGAGAAATAAACAAGACCCCAGCTCCATTGCCTTCCCTTGAATTAGCTCCATCAAAATGCAAAGTCCAAATCTCTGATTCCTGATCTTTTTTAGGCTGCTCAGCCTGAATTTGACCAAAAAGGGGCTCATGAGCGTAACTTTGGTTTTATTCTAGCATAAAACATGAAAAGTCTCCCTCTTTGTTATAAATTGGGGAATTATCTGAGCAGTCAGCCTTAGTTACCATCTTAACAAATCGAGTTTCTCTGTACAACCTCCTTTCTTGACCTCCGAAGACTGGGACAGTAGCATATGTTAGATCCAATTTAATTGACCCCCCAACCTTGGTACCCCAGGACCTTGATAGCAGCATGCCAAAGCGAGCTGGGATATCAGCAACCACAATGTCCATGACCACACTTTTTGCTGGGATTTGAGCCAAATTAACCACCAAATCTTTAATCATTCCCAGGCATTTTACTCTTTTAGAATCAAAAGAATATAAATCTTTGTATGGCCTTGTAATTTGCAGCCCTAGTTGTTCCATGACAGAGAGAGGTATGAGATTATGTGAAGCCCCAGAATCTAACATGCATTTATGTAACAACAGGTCATGAATGACTAGGGATACGTAAAAAGGAGGAGTGGAAGGATCTATCTCCTCGACATGTGGGCCAAAGACTACCATGGGTCTTTCTTCTTGAAGATTTAAAGTATCAGGTGCAATTGGTAGTTCAGGAGGAAGAATGAAAGAGGTAACTTGAGACTGATATGCAGGTTGTTTTAACAACTCAGTCAGAGGGACAGGAATCTTAATCTTCTCAAGTTCTTTTTGCAAATTGAAAGCAGATGTGGGCTTTTCTAGCACTACTTCTTTTGACTCCTTATTCTCAACTAAAGATTTAATTTCTTTTGACACTGGCTCAGCATTAGGAGGCCTGACTAGTTCAGAAGAGGAGGGAAACTGATCATTAGACTGCAAGGGAGTATTCAGAAGATTCTTACCTTTTTCTATACATCTCTTTGCTGCTGATTCCTTCTGAGCAGATGCTTCCTTCTGAGGTGGTTCTTCTTCTTGCTCCTGAGTTCTGGTCCTCTTCCTCGAGGATCTGAGATCATATTTGACGTTGAATTGTGCTTCCATGAAATCAGCAAATTGCTTGCAGTAATGGTCAATTTCTGCTTCTTCATCTTCTTCTTGTAGGGGGCACTCCATATCATCATTATTTGAAAGAGCCAGATTTGAATCTTCTAGTCTATAAGATGCATCTCCAGCGGAGTCATCTGCTGGTCCTTCCAGGTACAAGGGATGAGGTACCTGATCTTGCTGTTCTTTCGCTTCTCTTGGCAATATCTGCAACGGAGGCTTTCTGTATTGAGGATTATATCCTCTGTTTGGAGCATTGTAATAGTTCTTGGGAGCTGCACTTTTAGCTTCCAGTTCTAGCTTGACCATCTTCTTTATCATCTTGCTTATTTCATCCATTTTATCTGAATCTTTTTCTTGATTAGAGGTAGAAACCTCTTCTTTGCCTTTTATTCTAGTTTCCGGTTCTATTTTTCCTTTTAATTTCCCGGTGGCAGCAAAATTTGCCTCCAACTCTAGAGCGTCTGTTTGGGCATCATCTAGAGTAACAGGCATTCTTTCCCGCAGAGAAAAACCGAAATCAGAATCAAAAGCTGCTATGAAAACAACTTTGGCTGCAGCTTGTTGGGGTTTCATATCAGTAGGAAGGTTTAGATATAACTTATTGAATCTTTTGATAAATTCTGCCACTCCGTCATTGTGTTTCTACTTTAGCGTATTGAATTCAACGAGGCACTGCCCTTGGTCTTTCTTTTCTCCCCATTTCTTGAGAAAAGCATTCTCCATCTGGTCCCAGGTGGTGATTGAATGATTTTCCAATGTCTTGAACCACTTTCGAGCTTCATCTTCCAAGGATTGCACAAATAACCTCAAGACCACATCCAGATGTTCGACATTTAAGTTCTCCGCAAAAGAGCAGAAGGTCTCGAGGTGCTTCTGAGCGTCAACTTCATTTTCACCATTGAATCTTGGCAAAATCTTCAAGTAATCTTGTGGCATGTCGTTTAGCACTTGGGGCAAGGCCAGAGGAGCATATTTGTTTAAAAGAAAAGCAGGAACATTGGCCATTGGAGGAGGCGGGGGTTGCACAACAATTTGAGATACGGATGAAGGGAGAGGAGTAGGAGGAAGCGAAGTATGAATAACAATGGGAATATATTGCACAGAAGCCTGAGGTGTAGATGGGAATAACTCACGGTTAACAGCAGCTACTTCTGTGACCTCTTTAATTTCTTCAGCGTCGAAAGCAGGATGAGATTCTCCTTCAATCCAGGTAATTCCTCGACGTGGAGTTTCTGAGCGAAACTCGGGTTTTTCTGTTCTAACTTCTTGAGAAGAAGAGGGCGGATGATCTTCAACGGAATATTCAGGATTTTCAAAACGAACTGTCTTCTTCTCTTTCCAAGCGCTTTTATGAATGATCTTTTCCGGGTCAGACACGGGTGTCTTCGGCTGGGAGGTATCCGACCTCAAATGGGGCTTCCGGGAAGCCAGGACTTCCACTACAATTTATCAATCAAAGACCAGTGGAGTCGCCAAGGTGAGAAATCTGCAACTCTTCACCTCTCTGTGCTCACCTGATTAGAGAGTGAAAATAAGATGTCGAACCTAGGGAAACGGATATTCTTGAATTCGATCCCCGGAAACGGCGCCAGAAAGATGTCGTGGATGATTTTGTCACCCTCCTAGAGACAGCCTAGAGTTGCTATAGACTAGTGCCTAGGACATCTTAATATAGCAAGGAGCCCTTTTAGTTTGGATTGTCAGTCCAAGAACTCGCTCACTATCTCTTGTTCTAAACAAGGAAATCAGATTTGAATGGGACCAATCTCTCTCAGCAGCTGACACAAGGATAAAAACAATGTAGGAACATGATGTAAAACTTCAGCATGAAAGCATCAGACAGTTAAGAGACCGCTTACTGTAAAGAGGGCCGATTCAAATAATATATCACAGAAATCCAATATCTGGAGGTGAGTGCAGTGAGGAAACATAAGAAAATATTAGCTGGCATATAAGGGCGCACCAATTTACGAATCCTTAAGCCACTAATATAGCAAAAAATATGGAAAGAGTGAACCTGGAACAGTATATCATGACTAGGCCTATTTAAAGCGCTTGACTAATTTCAGAAAGGGAACCACTTAAGATGAATCCTTACTGCAAACTAGAGAGCCACTCGCATTCTAGAACATGATACAAGAAGACAATTTGCATGAAATGAGAAAATGTATTAACACATGAGAGAAATTACATACTGTGAGATACCAAAGACCAGAATCCTCATTACAGTTATAACCCCTCCTCACTGAGACCCTACGGGCTCTGAAACTTCATACAGAAATGTTACAAAATGTATATAGAAGCCTTCTCGCTGCACCGTCTGCTGACAGAAATCTGGAACCCTTCAAAAATATTATTTCTCAGTATTTATAGAGAAGACCGAAACTTCTGGAGGAGGAGGTAGACGAGGCACAATTAATGACTTAGTTTGAATCAGCCTGGCGGAAAACATTCGCGCCTTCTCTTATGAATGACTAAATATAAATGAATACAACTAACAATCCGTCTAAAGAAATAAATGCTGGGAGATAAAAATCTCTTTACATATAAGACTGAAATAATAAAATATATACAACATGTTGCCCGCGGCTGAAAGAAAATCTGCTGCCGTAAGAGATCTGAAATAATCTGCATTTCTGTACTGTACTCTTGGCCCTTGGCTATGGATTTGAATCCTGGATCTTTAATGCGGGGAGGATGCATCTGGAGAATTCTGAGAATCCACATCTATGTTTTCTTTAATGGCGGTCATCTCTCCCACCTACCCTTAGCTTCTTTCTTTAATTTCGCCAGTTAAAATATGTCCTTCAGATCTTAGCAACGGAGGCAGCAAGTTAAGGCACCAGCTGAGTCGTTTTAAAACCTGCAAAACCCGCAAAACATTAGAGAAAAATGACTCGGTGACAGGGAATGTGGATATGACAGCGGCCCTGGAGTCGATAGTACAGACTAGGCGAGATATTGAGAAGGTGCAGGGTGACAAGAAACGCATGAACATAACGGAGAAATGGAGGGTGACAGGGCAGAAAACAATGGAGCGACCACGAATGAATGGGGCAAAGGTTCATAGACTATGACACGTCACCAGAACATATGAATGGTGGAGGAAGGACACAGCGTACACTTGTGAATAATGATGACACGACCATAGGAGGTGGGACCCAAATCGGCAATCGCAATCGGAAAGTGGAGCGGGGAGGCAGGAGTGGCACATCTTAGAACTTCCGATCGCGATTGAGGGCAGGACCGCGATTGACCCAGGACCGCTCGATCTCAGAGCAAGATCAACGGCTACACCTGCATCGGAGGGTAATAAATCGGCGGGTCATAAAGGTCTGTTGCGCGCGGGCCCTTCGTATAAATTAATTGCCGCGCCGTTGATTTAAGTCAGATCGGACGGCCAGCATTGCGCCCGATCATTAAGACAATAAGCCCCTTCTTGCTCTGAATTATGGTTTTCAGACTCAGGTCTTATGGAAGTCGTAGCGGGAGGGAGTCGGACTCTTAAGGAGTAGGCCCGATTGCGTAGAATTGGGTTTGAACAGAAAGTTGTAAGAGTAGTTTTTCGGGCGAGATATAGTAATGACGAGTCATGAGATTTTGGGTCACGGCAGGGGTAAATATGTACAACATCGGCTCCACCTGGGGACGACATGTTCGTCCTCGGGCATGTCGAGAACACGCAGACCATTAAATATTTCATCTTATTTTTCTATTCCCTGCACCTTTACTTCAAGTAATTATCAACATTGCTTTCCTTTATAAAAATAAAAGCTAAAACAAACTATATACAGTATATACAATCAGGCAGTTCCAACCTGGGTCAGAATTGAAAATAAGGCTTGAGGAACTGGCCATTCACGAGTGCATCCAACAAATCACCCTGTAGATTTTCTAGAGTAAAGGTGTTGTTCCTTCCCAGCTTCACTATTTTGAATGGCCCGAACCACAATGGATCAAATTTAGCATGTTTGCCCTTTTCTGCTCTGCGAACATCCCATCTAAGAACCAGGTCTCCAACTTGAAAATTCCTATCCTTTGCGTGCTGATCAAAGACATTCTTCATTTTTTCTTGGTATTCTATCAATCTCTGATCTACCTGGTTCCTTGTTTCCTCCAATTCTACCAGCTGATTAATTCTTCGGATCATGTCATCTGGTTCTTCCTGGTTCTCCTGCATAAAACGTGCCACTGGCAATGCCAATTGCAAAGGAAACACTGCAGCCCGTCCATATACCAGCTCATAGGGTGACTTCCCTGTTGCTCTTTTGCTGGTTATCCTATTTTCCCATAGAGAAAATTTTAATTGGGAGTCCCAGTTTTTCTGATTTTCAGCTATTGTCTTCTTTAGGGCTCTCACCAGGGTTTTATTGGATGACTCTGCTAGACCATTTCCCTGTGGGTAGTATGCTGTAGAATGAGTCAGGAGGATGTTATATCTTTGGCAGAATTTTATGAACCTGGCAGACTTGAAAGCCTGTGCATTGTCAGTTACAATTCTTGCAGGGCAGCCAAACCTAGATATGATATTATCTTCTATAAAATTCATTATTACAACATCTGTAGCATTTCTAGTAGGTATGGCTTCCACCCATTTCGTGAAATAGTCTGTGGCTGTTAATATCCATTTATGTCGGCCACTTGACGGGGGATGAATCTCTCCTATAAAATCTAATCCCCATTTCTGAAATGGTTCATTTACGTGAATAGGGATCAAGGGCAATGCTACTAATTTCTGCCTTTCTGCAAACCTTTGGCATTTGTCACACGATCTGACCCAAGCAAAAGTATCTGAATACAATTTTGGCCAGTAAAAACCAGCCTTCAAGATTTTGTGAGTTGTAGCCCTCCAGCTGTAATGTCCTCCACATATGCCCTCATGTAATTCTGTCATTACATTCTGTACTTCATTTTCTGTGAGGCATAACAGTAATATACCGAGAGGGTCTCTCCAATAGAGCTATCCATTGGCAATTGCATATTTCTGAGATTTCATCCTTACAGCTCTGTATTTCACTTTGTCACAGCCAGGGGGACAGCTGAGTGTTAACAGATATTCAACTATTTCTTTATACCAAGGACTAGTTAGGTATTTCATATGTATCTTTTGAGTAGCCACCTCTAGTCCGTGTTTCTCTTCTTCTTTTTCTAATTCTTCATTTGCTATCACAGATAGATTAATGCCCAAAGCTTGATGATTTGATTTAGATAACATTTT